>VZQC01001799.1:455457-554275 GCA_009823505.1 Rhizomys pruinosus | reverse complement strand
TGTTCAGTATTGTGTTGTTTAGTCACCATGTGTTCTTATAGTTAGTAGGGATTACCCTGGTGTTAATATTGAGCTTTATTCCATTGTGGTCTGATAGAATGCATGGAATAATTTTAATCCTTTTGTATTTGTTGGAGTTTCTTTTGTGTCCCAGTATGTGGTCAATTTTGGAGAATGTTCCATGGGGTGCTGAGTAGAAAGTATATTCTCTGGTGTTTGGATGGAATATTCTGTAGATATCTGTGAGGTCCATTTGGTGTATTGCGTTGTTCAGTTCTGATGTCTCTCTGTTTGTTTTTTGTTCAGTTGACCTATCCAGGTGGCTCAGTGGGGTATTGAAGTCCCCCACTATTAGCATACTGGGATTAATCTGTGTCTTAAGGTCCTGAAGAATTGTGTTTATAAAGTTCGGTGCACCAGAGTTTGGTGCATAAATATTTAAAATTGTGATATCTTCTTGGTTAATTTTTCCACTGATAAGGATATAATGGCTCTCTTTGACTTTTCTGAAATTTTACTCTGAGGTCTATTTTGTCTGATATTAGAATAGCCACTCCTGCTGGCTTTTTGGTACCATTTGCTTGGAATATTTTTTCCCATCCTTTCACTCTAAGGTGCTGTCTGTCCTTGGGGGTGAGATGGGTTTCTTGGAGGCAGCATATAGATGGGTTCTGTTTCCTAATCCATTCTCCCAGTCTATGTCTTTTGATTGGGGAGTTTAGACCATTAATAATTTAAGGTTATTATTGAGAGATGTGTGTTGTTTCCTTTCAACTTATTTTTCGTTTGCATTCTTGGTCTAGGTATTTATTTACCCTGTTATGCCTTTGGTCATTTTTCTCTTAGGTTGCTTAAGGATAGTTGCTCCTTTCCTCTGTTCTTCAAATTGCTTCAACTATTTTCTGAAGTGTTGGTTTTTTTGACATGCGTTCTTTCATTTTGCTTATGTCCTGAAAGATTTTTCTTTCTCCTTCAACTATGATTGACATTTTTGCTGGGCATAATAATCTGGGTTGGCATCTAAAGTCATTTAGTACTGGGAATACTTTGGTCCATGTTCTTCTGGCTTTCATGGTTTGCACTGAGAAGTCAGGTGTGATTCTGATGGGTTTCCCCTTGTATGTAACTTGTTTTTCTCTTGTGGCTTTCAGTATTTTGTCCTTGTTTTGAGCATCTAGTGTTTTAACTATGATATGACGTGGGGAATTTCTTTTCTGGTCTTGTCTATTTGGTGTTCTATGTGCTTCTTGTATTTCTGTGAGTTTGTCTTTTTTCAATTTGGGAAACTTTTCTTCTATTATTCTGTTGAAGATCTGATCAATACCATTCTCTTGGGATTCTTCTTCCTCTATCCCTATGATGTGCGCCGATGGCGGCTGACCTTCTATCCACACACGCAGTTCCTCTCTGTGGTCCTAGTGTTGGATGGTGCCGGCCGCCTACACAACACAGACGGGCCTTGGCGGCTGGGCACAGGTAGTGTGTGCCACTGGCTGACCTTCTGCCCACACACGCAGTTCCTCTCTACGGTCCTAGCCTTGGATGACGCCTGCCGAGGTGGGCGGCTAGCTGGCCACCTGCACAACACAGTCGGGCCTTGGCGGCTGGGCACAGCTAGTGTGCGCTGCTGGCTGACCTTCTGTCCACGCACTCAGTTCCTCTCTATGGTTCTAGCATGGATGGCATCGGCCGAGGTGGGTGGGCCCCATCCGGACGCATGCACAACACTCTCTAGGATATTTTTATAGTTTAGGCTTTCTGCCAATGCAGGCTGTCTTATAAAAAGGCATTCTGTGGCTGTTTTGTTTTAATTGTAATATGTTCTTCTCTATCTTCTTGTAGATCCTCCTTTGTTTTTCTCCTTAAAACCACTTTGTGATGCACTGTTAGTTTGTTTATTGTTTATTTCCTTTTATTGATTAGATCCAACTAGAAAAGGAATGCACTTTGTCCTCATCTTCTTGAATAATGTTTGGTACATAGTAGAGGTTCAGTAGATCCTTGTGGCAAGAAAGAAAGAGAAACAGGACAGAATTTGGTTCATTAAGGAGGTGACTATTGAGATTTGGGGATTGGAAAGTTACCCTGTTAAAGGGTGAAGTTAAAGAAGTATACTTTAAATTTCTTAATTGGCTTAAAATTATTTTTTCAGA
Organism: Rhizomys pruinosus; assembly: GCA_009823505.1. Classification (NCBI taxonomy): domain Eukaryota; kingdom Metazoa; phylum Chordata; class Mammalia; order Rodentia; family Spalacidae; genus Rhizomys; species Rhizomys pruinosus. The sequence goes on along the minus strand of VZQC01001799.1, from coordinate 552,122 downwards.
CAGAACCTCACTGGACAGACCAAACTGGCCTCACATTCTCCATGTCCCTGCCTCAGGCTTTCCAGTGGTCTCCCACCAGGCTGGCCTTGAACTCACAGAGATCTGCCTGCCTCTATCTCCTGAGTGCTGGAATTTAAGGCATGTGCCACCATGCCTAGCCTAAGACAGTTCTTAGCCACCATGTGGGTGCTGGGAATTGAACGCAGGTCCTCTGCAAGAGCAGTTGGTGCTCTTAACCACTGAGCCATCTCTCCAGCGCTGGCCTTAGTTTTGGGCAGTACTTTATTCCATAAAATAGAATAAGTGTTCCAGTGGACCAAAGAGAAAAAATGTTGTTTTTTTTGTTTGTTTGTTTTTGTTTTGTTTTTAAGACAAAAGCTGAATCAGAAGCAACAGAATAAGAAGCACATTGGGCATTTTACTCTAATAAATTCCTGACATAATCAGCTTGTTATTGTTTGGACCTTAAATGTCTCCCAACAGCTCACATGGGAGGGCTCAGTTTCTAGCCTATGGCCTGTTACGGTGATGTGGTAGCACCCTTACTAGATGGGACTACTGGAAGGAAGTAGGGAGTACTGCCTCCTCTTCCTGTTTGTCAAACTTCACCTGCTCTTCAAGTTGAGTGTTAAGTGTTAGGTTCTGTATGACATCTTCCCCAGTGTTTGGAATTGTTTCTTAATCATTAATACTTTGTTTAGAGAGTATTATATTTGAATGTGTTTGATGTACTAATGCTTCAAAACTTCATGAATTAAACAATTAAACAATCTGTTTCTTAATATAGGCAAATACTTTGGGAGTAGGCGATTAAATGGATATAGTTAATTTTAACAGTGACTTTGTTTTTTCCTTTTTTGGGTATTTTTGAGGCAGGGTCTCCCTTTTAAGAGTCTCATGCTCTACCAACTGAGCTAGCCGGGCACTTGGGTCTCCCTTTAGTACCAGCTGTCCTGGAGCTTGCTCTGTAGACCAGGCTGGCCTTGAATCCACAGAGATCTGCCTACCTCTACCTCCTGAGTGCTGGGATTAAAGGCATGTAGCACCATGCCCCGGCTTAACAGTGATTGTGTGTGTGTGTGTGTGTGTGTGTATATGTGTGTGTGTAAAGGTCAGGGGTTGGAGGCCTTTCTCTGTCATTCTCCACCTGAGTTTTGGAGGCAGGATCTCTCACTGAATCTAGAGCTCAGTGATTATTCTCAGCTGGCTGTCCAGTGAGCTTCAGGGATCTTCTGTTGGTGCCTGGCCATGGCTGGGATTACAGATGTGGACCCTATGCCTGGCATTTTAAGTGAGTGCCAGAGCTTATACTCCAGACTTCAGGTTTTGTGGCAAGCGCTTTACCAACTGCATCATTGCCCCACCCTGATGATGTTGATTTTTTTTTTTTAATTTTATTTTTTGGAGACAGGGTCATCCTCTAGCCTAGCCCCAGCTGGCCTGGAACTCACCATGTAGACCAGGCTGGCCTTGAACTCACAAAGATCTGCCTGCCTCTGCCTCCCGGGTGCTGGGGTTAAAGCTATGTGCCACCACACCCGACTTGACTTTTTTTTTTAGCTCCTCATTCCCCTTCAGTTTTCTTTAGAGAGACACTGACTGCCCTGTTGGTGTTCTGCTCCTCACACAGCACCTGATGTTTGCGACTGTGTACTCCAGCTTCTCTCTCACTGAGCAGCAGCCTTGGCTACAGATCTATTAACTCTCTGTTCTTTTTTTTTTAATTACCATGTATTATTTTGTTATTCCATATTATTTACTGAAGATACTTTTAAGCATTTGTGGTTAATTTAGGTCCTACAAGATTACCCTTTAAGATTTTTGTTTTAAATTGATTTTTTGTTATATTAATAGTGTTTGGATCCCCTCCCCATCTGAATCTCCCCTTCCTACCTCCCATCCAATTTAATGTATTCTATTATATATAAAATACATGAAATTTATGTATTTGTATTATATATATACACTATAAATAGGGCCTATAGAAGTCTGATTTGCGTCCCCAAATGTCCTCTGTGTGGGTCCATCCACCAGTGCCTGGTTAACTACCGAGAATCCATACTTGAAAAAGACCGACTCTCCCCATCGCAGCAGCCATCAGTTCCTTAGGTGGGGTTCGGGTTTCTTCTGCACTTCCCCATTTGTGTGGTGAGATCTTGCCTGGTTTGACCCTCCATGGCACTGGGCATGCTGCCAACACTGCTGTAGGTTCGTATGTGTAACTGACCAGCTGTCTGGAAAACTCCCATTTCTCTGCGGTCACCGACCATCTCTGGCTCTTGCGGTCTTTCTACCATCTCTGGCTCTTGCGGTCTTTCTACCTCCTCTTCCACAACGATCCCTTGAGCCTTGGGAGGCAGAGGTTTGTTACAGGTGTCCTGTTCAGGGATGAGCACTCTGTAGCCTCTTCTTTGCACATCGGCCAATTGTGGGTTTCTGTGTTAATCACCATCTGTTGCATAAGGAAGCTTCTCTGGTGAGATTTGAGAGATGCCATAATCTTTGGGTATAACAAGAAGTTCTTAGGAGTCAGTTTAATACTATAACTGCTAAGTAGAAAACTTAATAAATAGGTTCTCTCCTCTGCCCTGTGATCCGGCTAGCCTCAGGTTCCCAGGTCTGATGTCAACATCAGGCATGGGCTTCATCCAGTTAGAGAGTGGTTGATAACTCCCAAGTATCGCCTTAACAGACTCTGCTGCTCTCTGACTTTTAATAAAACAAAGTCACATTGGTGCTTTAGTTTTAAAGTCATCTTATTTTTGCTCAGTTCTCTCATAGAAGGCCACATTTTAATTTTATCATTTTATTACATCTTATTGTCCTTAGTGATTTTTTTGTACAAAATGCTTCTCTTGAGATCTTATTCAATTTTTTTTTTGATGACTTATACCAGTTTTCAGAATTAGTGAAGGGACCTACTTTTCAAATGAATTTATTAGACCATATACTCTCCCTTATTGTAAGATAGGTAAAAATTGTGCATCTATTTAAATATCCATCAATCTCATTGGTGGTTTTGTTTTTATTGGTAGTTTTTTAACAATATATTAAAATTTAATATAATGTTGATTCAAATTCAAGAGGCTTCTTCATTTTTTTAAATCAGTATAGGACATATTGAGTGCAGTTAATAAATTAGATTCTTGGGGGCTGGAGAGATAGCTCAGCAGTTAAGAGCACTGGCTGCTCTTGCAGAGGACCCAGGTTTGATTCCCAGCACTCACATGGTGGCTAAGAACTGTCTTAGGCCAGGTGTGGTGGCACATGCCTTTAATCCCAGCACTTGGGAGGCAGAGGCAGGCAGATCTCTGTGAGTTCAAGGCCAGCCTGGTTTACATAGTGAGCTCCAGGCCAGCTGGAACTAAAGGGAGACCCTGTCTCAAAAAAAANACACGTTTTTCTTTGATCATTCATGACAAGAAATAATCTGATTTTTTTTTTTTTTTTTTTTTTTTTTGAGACAGGGTCTCCTTTAGTTCCTAGCTGCCTGGAAGGCCCTATGTATACCAGGCTCGCCTTGAACTCACGAGATCTGCCTGCCTCTGCCTCCCAAGTGCTGGATTAATGTGTGTGTGTGTGTGTATATACTGGATCACAGTGTAAACATTGTAGAAAAATGAGTTATTAGAAAAATGAGTTATTCTGATGTAGGCTATTGTAATTTGACAAGACCATGTCTTGGCAAGTGGGAATGGGACTGTCTAGAATGATGTATCTTATTGAAATATTGAAATAGGAATCCTTCAGAGCCTGGGTGAAGAAATGGTGAAATTCATCCATGACTGTGTTTCCAGTTAATGATTTCTGCTCTTCTCCATGACAACTTCTCTTTCCTAAGCTCTACTAACATTTTGGTGGACACCATACTTCTTGTTAACATTTCTGTTTTAATGTTCTTTCTGTATACTTGCTATCTTGAAAGCTTTCTTGAGGTGGGAAATGATATATTAGAACAAGGCATATATGATCGTTTTGGAGAGCCAAATTGTTCATTCTCCTGGGAAATCATGTCTGGTGCAAGTCTGTCCATGAGTCTTGTTCTGGGTAGGGCCAGTGATTGTTGGAAATAAAGCTATTGTTCTTCACATCCTTTCTACCCCTTGAAATTGTTTATAAGTGAACTTTGGATGATGGTGAGTTCAGACGACTCTAGTCTGAGTTCTCATTGACTGCAGGGTCCTGCTGGAAGCAAGAGTTTAGTGTGTGCTTGTTTTGTGGCTCCAAGGTCACTGGGCCACCAGCGGTGCTGTTTATTTCTAGCCTCACAGCGGACGAGTATCCTGCAGTACTCTGGAGTAGTTTCTTTTGCTCTACTTTTGGAGAAACTTCAACTACAAGTTATTAACTTTTTCTTTTTAATTTTATTTATTTATTTTTTTATGTGTATGAATGTACTGTCTGCATGTAGGTCTGTGCACCCGTGTCGTGCAATGCTGCGGGAGATCAGAAGAGGGTGTCGGATTCCCCTGGAACTGGAGTTCTCCTGGAATTGGAGTTACAGATGGTTCTCAGCTGCCATGTGGGTACTGGGGATCGAACCCGGGTCCCCTGCAAGAGCAGTTGGCGCTCTTAACCGCTAGGCCATCTCTCCAGCCCACAAGTTATTAACTTTTAATCAAGGTGGTCCTTTATTTTTATTGATGACAAATATGCACATTTATTAATGTAAAATTTGAAGATCCTAAGTCCGAGAGGGAGTTCCTTGAGCTGAAACCAGGCTGTAAGCGAGCTGCCTTCCTTTTGGGATTCTGGGGATGCACCTTCCCTAGACCTTCCAAGGTTTCCTGCATTTCTTGGCTCCAGGTCTGTTCTCCCATCTCAAATGCCAGTTGTGTGATGGCCTCAAATCTCTCTGTGACTCTGACCGTCCAGTTCCCTCTCCATCTCTCAGTGACCCTTGTCCTTGTATTTGACATACCCGAATAATCCAGGATCATTACCTTACTTTGATATTAGTTGATTAGCAACCTTACTTCCATCTGTATCTTTCACCGTAGCCTTTAAAAAATTTAAAAAAAAAATTTATTTATTTATTTATTTGAATGTACTGTCTGCATGCAGGTTTGTGCACCCGTGTCAATGCCGCGGAGGTCAGAAGAAGGTGTCGGATTCCCCTGGAACTGGAGTTCTCCTGGAATTGGAGTTACAGACGGTTCTCAGCCGTCATGTGGGTGCTGGGGATCGAACCCGGGTCCTCTGTAAGAGCAGTCAGCGCTCCTAACCCCTAGGCCATCTCTCCAGCCCCATCTTCTTGTTTTTATAAAGGGAAGTTTCACAAATTTCCCTTTCCTGGTGGTAAGGATTACAAGATTATTTATATTTATTTTCTTCCTTTCTTGCATTGTTTTTCCAAAAGCTCCTTTTTTGTTGTTCTATCTTAGCATCTATTTTTTTTTTTTTTTTTTTAAACAGGTTCTCCCTCCTGCTCCAGCTGTCCTGGAACTCTCTATGTAGACCAGGCTGGCCTTGAACTCACGATCTGCCTGACTTTGCCTCCTGAGTGCTGGGATTAAAGGTGTGCCACCATGCCTGACTCTGTCTTTTCTTATTAGTGGGTTTCCTTTAATGTCTAGTGATGTCTGACTTTTTTTTCTTTTTTTTTTTCTTCAAGGATGGGAAGATTGTTTTGAAATTCCCTGAGTAGAGGCAGAGGCTTGGGTGGAAGGCTTCACTCCAGAGCAACTTGTCTAATAGAAATGTTTAATATATAAAAATAAAAAACGAGGTTAAAGTAATTTTTTAATAAGTTAAACATATGACTCAATGTCAGGAAGATTATTTCAGTATATAATCAGTATAATAGTTACGGAAGTATTTTACATTTTTCCCTGCTTTCTTTTTTTTACTATACAGTATCTCATTATATTGCCCTGGCTGGCGTTGAACTCACTGTGTACCCCAATTCTGCCTCAGCACCCAAATGTTGGGATTACAGTCATGCACCACCACCTGTGACTTTCTGTTAATTGTTGATATTATTGTTATTACTACTATTTTTGTTTGTTTTTTTTGAGACAGGGTCTCCCTTCAAAGGCAGAGTCTCAGTATATAGCCATTATATAGCCCTGGCTGGTCTGGAACTTACAATATAGACTAGGCTGGCTTTCCTTGAACTCACTGAGGTCCAGTTGCCTCTGCCTTTGAGTTGCTGAGATTAAAGGCATGCGCTACTATACTGTGCTCCTACAAACCTGTAAAAGTTCAAAGGGAGTTTTATACTTAGCTCCTCACAGTTCAGACTACCCACATTTCCATGCTCAGGAGTCATCCAAGTGGCTTCCATATTGGATAATGCAGGCCTATAGTGATTGATTTGGGGAAGTCCTGGCTATTGGATCTGTGGCTGACCAAATTCCCCAGGGAACTGTCTTCCTGTTTCCTCCCTTGGGTTTTTAATCCTGGCTCCAGTGTTCTGGGGTGGATGGAGCCCAATATGAAGTTTAGCATACAGCCTCCCTTCCCAGGTTCCAGTTGGTGCTCTCTTACCCTCCAGTGTGTCTGGTGCTCTCTGCTTCTATTCCTGAGGGAAAGGTGAAGGGCATTTGAAAAGCAGTTCCCAGGTAAGCAGTCAGGTGTGGCTTTGAGGTCTAGTTAACTGTTATTACTTCAATAGATTGTTAGCATTTTCACAGGGTCTGCTGCCGTTCTCGAATTTGTTGCTTTCAGAGCTCTAGGATGCCATGAATCCTTCAGTTTTAGATTTGATGTGTTCCCCTTCCAACTGAGTCTCTTTCTACTGAAGGCAGCTTCTGGAATGATGTCTGCATCATCTCTCCTAGTTGTTCTTCACTTTGTGCTTATGCATGTTCTCACATTTCACCCCTTTTTGAAAAGATACTACTTCAGTGGAGTTTTGAGGTAGTGCTGAAGTAGAGGCAGGTAGGCAGGTGTTGACTGGCTCCTCATCCAGTGTCGGCCCATCCCCACCCTTTCTGTTCCAGTGAAAATGGCTTTCTTGGTGTCCATGGCCTGCTGATTCCATCTGTGCTATGGGGAAATTGTATAAACTCTTCTTAGGAGCCAGCATTTAGCTTTTATTTGTTGAATTGCCTTTTATGTTCCTAATTCTGAATTGACATAGTATTCACACCAGTTGTCTGTCTCCTCCTTGAAGACAAAAAGGAGCCAACAGCTGCAGATGCTGTAGCACCAGAAGTGGTCCAGCATCTCAGCCACGCTGGCTCCTCCCCCAGCTCATCCAGCTTGCTTCGTCAGCTCCACTTCTCTCCTGTCCTTATGCTTCCTCCTCTTCATTGTTCTAAGACTAAATTTGCAGATGTTCATCTTAGCCTTCTCCTCCAGACCAGCCAGTTGGTCTTCCCTCTCAACAAATATTTTCTCCAAAGCTGTTTGATCTCTGTCTCTTTGACCCACCTCACAGGTCTCTAATATCACGTGCAACTCTGAGCATGCCATGCAGGACTTGCTCAGAGGAAGAGGGTCTGCTGTGCAGTAGTGATGTAGCCTGGTCACTGTCTGCAAAATCAGTTAACTTAGTTGAAGAACAGGAGTAAATATCTCAATAATTGTATAAGTTTCATTACATTAATTGATTGATTAATTGATTGTGTGCCTGCCATGACATATCTGTGGAAATCAGAGGACAGATTTCAGGAACTCGTTTTCTCTTTCCACCATGTCAGTCCTGGTTACAAGTCATTAGGTTTGGTAGCAGATAATTTTATGCACTGAACCATCTTGCCAACTCTTACATAAGTTTTAATGTAAAATATAGATATCATGTAATTTCCATTTTAACTATTTTATCTATAATTTAAAAATGTTTTTATTTTTATTTTGTGTATATGAGTATTATGCCTGCATGCATGTTAGAGCACCAATGTTCTGCAATGCTTGTGGAGGACAGAAGAGTGTCACATCCCCTGGAACTGGAGTTATGGATGTTGTTAGCCACCATGTGGGTTCTGGGATTCAAATTCAGGTCTTCTGCAAGAATAGCCAGTGCTCTTAACCACTGAATTATCTCCAGCCCCTTTTTAACTACGTTAAATTGTGCAATGCAGTAGCCTTAATTATTTCACAACACTGCACAACAATCACTCTCCATTTTAATTTTGTTTTGAGACGGAAATCTGGCCTTGCACTCAAGATTTTCCTTTCCTTGCACTCAAGTGTTGGGATTGTATTTATGTGCAAACCGGTTTTGGTGGGACAGATCTGTAATTCCAGATCCTCCAGAGGTTGAGGCAGGAGCAGACTGAGGCAGGAGGATCACAAATTCAGAGCCTACCTGGGCTACAGAGCAGGACACACCACCATGTCTGGTAAATCACCATTGTCTCCAAAACTTTTTTTTTAATCACCTGGAATCAAACTAATCCTTAATCCACAGTTCTCCATTTCCAGTCTCCAGAAGAATTTGCGTCTGCTCAATATATATTTGTGAGATCACATAATATTTATCCTTTTGTGTCTGGTTTTCTTCACCTAGCTGGTTTTCTTCATCCATGCTGAAACATGTCATCTCTTGGTTTTTGGTCTTGGATAGTGATACTGATTTTTACTTGAAACATTTGTATGGCTTTCAATGTAAAAATGAATGATTTATCCTGGTCTTAACGTTTGACCTTAGCAGCAGCTCTTCCCACTGTCCCCAGCGTGCACTGTGATAATTATGAGCTTGTTGATTCATGCTGATGAATAGTAATTTCTTGCGAGTTATACTGGTGTGCAGGGTTGATTTTTCATGTGGTCTGCATAAAAATATTGGAGGTGAATATTAATCAAGTAAGAATACAGATCTGAATGCTCAGCTAAATGAGCTTGACTAGAATACAAAAATTGCAATAGTGGTCCCTTTGCAGGGAAGAATGTTTTACTAGTTCAGTAATTAAAACTGAGGTATTGTGTTTTGGGGACAGAGTCTTGTTGTATAGCCATGGCTGAGTTTGAACTCACTTTGTGGCATAGGTAGACCTTGAACTGGAGATCTTCCTGTTTTGGGTGTCTCAGTGCTAGGCTTATAGCCATTTAAACACCAGCTCTTAATAAAGCTTTTATTGCTTGGTGACATTTTATACATAAGAAATTGGGTGGAATAAGGCAGAGCTGCTCAAGATTTTTCATCCTTACCATTACCTTAGCTTATTTTATACTGAATTAAAATCCACCCCCCCAGGAAACAATAAAATTGTGGTTTTATTCTATTAGTTAAATGAAGTTTGTTTTCTCAGAACTTTACATGAGAATGGGATATAGGGGATACAAAGAAATGCAAGTTCTATAGATCTGTGAGGGAGAGAACCAGTTGCGGGCGTCCTCGCTCTCCTTTCTTGCTCGGTGCCTGTGCTGCCATCGCAGCCATGTGGGTCCAGCTGAGGTCTGCTCTCCAGCCCTGTGCCTGTGCTGCTGTCCCCCTGGACGTGCGCCTACCACGGGGACTCGCTGGGCACCTGGCTGGACTCGGGCCCCTCCACCTACCAGGTAGGCTTCGGGAACATCCCGGTGGCCTGTCCGCCCAGATGGCAGGGTGTCACCAGCGGCTGGAGTGTGGGCACGAGTGGACTGCTGCTGCTCCGCTCTACAACTCCAGGCACTGTCAAACCAATTAGGGTGCTGTGAAGTTTGCAGAAGCAAATCTCTCTGTGAGATTTTACTTTTAGAATGCCTTTTTGTGTCTGAAGTCAGTGGTTCTCCAAACCCGACTCACCATTGTCACCTGGGGAGCTTAAGCATGCAGACACCTGAACCTCGCTCTGGGTGGACTGGGTCTCTAAAGTGGGGTCCTTAGGAGGAGGACCGGCTTGTCGCCACCTTCAAGAACCACCAGCCTAGCACAGAAGACACTGGGCCATGTTTACCATGTTTAGTTAAATAGTTACATTTGCGGAAAATACATATCCTATTGTATCTTTAATAATCCTAGCACTTGGGAGGCAGAGGCAGGCGGATCTTTGCGAGTTCAAGGTCAGCCTGGTCTACAGAGTGAGTTCCAGGACAGCTGGGGCTACATGGAGACCCTGTCTCAAAAAGACCAAAAAAAAAAAAATCTTTATTTAAATATCTATTGTATCTTTAAATATAATGTATATTTAAATATTGTGTGAAATAGATTTCACTAGGTCAAAGAAACCACTCATAACTTGTGAAATATTACAGCAGGAAAATTTCAGTCTGTTCTATGGTTTCCAAGCATATGTAGATAACATCTGAATTGTGCAAAGGACCTGCAATTTGCAGGGAAGAAGTTAACTCAGAAACATGTTAAGTTGTCTAGGCACTATTTAAGTATTTGGTATGGATATGTAGCCTTGGAGTGAGTGTGTGTTGGCGGGGGTGGGGGGTTGGTACAGATTTCTCAGTTATGGCTGAATACTTAACAGTCACTAATCAGAACTTAGAGTAGTTATGAGTCTGCATTAACTGTTCCCTACTGCAGAAGGAAGCTTCTCTAAAGTTGAGAGCAGCAGTACTCTATGGATCTAAACGTAAATATTCTAGAAGCAGAGCCACAGTGTGCCCATCTAGCAAAACAACAGAAGTAGGTTCCATTTTAGGGCCTATGCTGGATAGCTTTAGTGTCAACTTGACACACCTGGGTTGAGGGAGCCTCAATTGGGGAATTGGCTCCATTGGATTGGCCTGTGGAGTATTGTCTTGATGATTGAGCAGTGTGGAAGGGCCCAGCCCACAATGAGTGGTGCCACCCTGGGCAGGTGGTTGTGTACGGTTTAAGAAGGCAGGCTGGGCATGAGCCAGGGGAGCAAGCTAGTGAACACCATTCCTCCATGGCCTCCATGCTTCAGCTCCTGCCTCCAGGTTCCTGCCCTGAGTTCCTGCCTTGGGCTCCCTAAGTGATGAACTGTGAACCAGGAGATGTAAGCTGAATAAACCCTTTCTTCCCCAAGTTGGTGTCGGTCAGAGTGTTTTGTCACAGCAATGGAAGACAGACTAGAACAGGCCTATAACTATTACATCTCAAATCATGGGCTTTTCTTTTTCTTTTTTTTTTTTTTTTGTCTTTTTGGGACAGGGTTTCCAGGACTCTCTATGTAGACCAGGTTGGCTTTAAACTCAAAGAGATCCACCTGCCTCTGCCTCCTGAGTGCTGGGATTTAAGGTGTGGACTACCACGCACCACCCCAAATCAGGCTTTTGACCAGGTTTTGGTATGAGGCTTGAATTCTCTCTGGTGGAGCAGGCCCCAATTCCAATCAGAAAGTGGCTGGTTAGTCCCCTAATAGTCCTGCCACTATCCACCAGGTGGTACATCTTGCCTGGCAGGTTCATATTGCGGCATACAGGTTCCAGTGCTAGGTAAGACCACGTCTGCACAGCCTCTTCTGTCACCACGAAAGCTAGCCAACAGGGAGGAAGTTTTCAGGTCTTTTCCAGCTTGATTTCTTTTGTCCTATAGCCTAAATGTTAAACATAAGTGCTTTAAACTTAGAATCCAAAAATGTATAAATTAAGCAGGATGGTGGATGGCTTGAGACTAGAGGTTTGAGGTCAGGCTAGTCAACCAAGTGAAGCCACATTTCAAAAATAAATGTCATGGCCTGGGATGGTGTCACAGGCCTTTGATCCCAGCACTTGAGGCAGAGGCGGGAGATCTCTTTGAGGTCAAGCCAGCCTCATCTACATAGCAAGTTCCAGCCTAGCTGGGGCTACAGGGAGACCTTGACTCAAAAAAACAAAAACAAAAACCAAAACCAAACAAACAAAAAACAAAAAACCAATTGTCATGGCCAGAGAGATGCATAAGCAGTACAGCAATCTGAGTTCCATCCCTGGGACCCAGAGAGTAGAAGGAGAGCACCAACTCCTGAAGGCTGTCCTCTGATTTCCACACAAGTCCTCTTGCTCACATGAGTTTTTCCTTCCCAGTAAGTGTTTTTTTTTCCTCACATAAATTTATTTTATTTTTTTTAACAAATCTAGACCTGTGTCCCCCTCCATCCCCCCACCCCACCAGAGCTCATGCATTCTGCCAACATGCTTTTCATCTCTTTCTCAGTCTTTCTCAATATTTTCCATGAGGAAGTTGACTGTTTTGAGCAGAAGTTCACTGTTTCAGTCAGTTATTTGATGCAGTCCTTTCTGTTGTTGTTGTTGTTTCCAATATGCATCACTCCCAACTGTTTGGACAAAAGCTCAGGGGGCAATACACAAGAAATACTTACAACCAGGTAATTGGCACTAGCATCCACAGATGAGGGATACCATTCGTCATTTGTTTTTCTGGGACTGTGTTACTTCACTCAGCATGATGTCCTAGCTCCAGCCATTTTCTTGCAAAGCTCATGATGTCATCTTTCTTTGCTGCTGCATAGAACTCCATTGTGTAGATGTACCACATTTTCTCTATCCACTCATCAGTTGAGGGGTATTTGGGTTGGTTCCAGCTCCTTGCTATTGTGAAGAGAGCTGAAATAAATATGGCCGTGCATGTATCTCTGTGGTGGGGTGAGTCTTGAGGGTACATGCCCAGGAGTGGTATGGCTGGGTCAGGTGGCAAGTTCATTCCAAGTCTTCCAAGAGTTCTCCACACTGCTTTCCATAGTGGCTGTATGAGTTTACATTCCCACCAGCAGTGGATGAGTTCCCCTTTCCCCACAACCTCTCCAGCACTTGGTATCATTTGTTTTCTTGATCCGAGCCAGTCTTGTTGGAGTAAGATGATACCTTAAAGTGGTTTTGATTTGCATTTCCTTAATGATTAGTAATGTCGAACACTTCTTAAGGTGTTTCTCAGCCATCTCTAATTCCTCACTTGTGAAGTCTCTGTTCAGCTCTTTGCTCCATCTATTGAGTGGGTCATTTGTTTTCTTTCTTCTTTGTTTTTTGAGTAGTTTATATATTCTGGAAATCAGTGCTTTGTCAGATGTTTCTGTGGTGAAAGTTTCCTCCCAGTCTGTGGGATTTCTCTTCACTTCCTTGATTGTTTCTTTTGATGTACAGAAGCTTTTGAGTTTGATGAGGTCCCATTTGTCAATTGTCGACCTTAATTCTTGTGCAGCTGCTGTTTAGGAAGTCTTTTCCTAAGCCTATGTCTTGTAGTCTGCTGCCAACTTTTTCTTCTATTGCCTTCAGAGTTTGGGGTTTCACGTTGAGGTCTTTGATCCATCTGGAGTTGACTTTTGTCATCTATCATCTACCTACCTACCTACCTACCTACCTACCTATCTTTTTTGTCTTTTTGAGACAGGGTCACCCCGATGTTCTGGAACTTGCTATGTAGACCAGGCTGTCCTTGAACTCACAGAGATCTCCCTGCCTCTGCCTCCCAAGTGCTGGGAATAAAGGCGTGCATCACCATGCCTAGCTCAAACATCAATATATTTAAAGCGGATCCAGAAACATTAAACAGCACAGAATTAAACAGTACATCTAGGCTACCATAAATATGATACTAATTTGAATAGTAACTAAATAAATTATATATACTAGTGGTTTTGATGCTTTTATTTTAAACATTAGCACCCCCCCCCCCTTTTTAAGCTTTTTGGGACAGGGTCTCCCTGTAGTACCAGTTGTCCTGGAACTCACTCTATAGAGATCTGCCTGCCTCTGCCTCCCAAGTGCTGGGATTACAGGCATGTGCAAGTTCATCCACTTAGGTCTAGTCAGCCTATCCAGAGTCCCTTGCTTGAAGAAGATCAGTTCTTTCTCATACAATAATCAACTGCCAATATTTCTTCAGCTAAGATTGGAGTCTGCCGCCTATTTCCCCAGTTCCATCCTGTGTTTTGCACTGAAGAACATCTGAGCATGCTAACTTGATACAATAGGCCTTAACACAAATGACAGAGTTAATGAACTCCCCTAATGGGGGGCTGTGGGAGGGTGTCATTGGGGAAGGGGATATAGCAGTGATTAAGATTGATGGAGATGTTCTGTATGAAATACACAAAAATTCAATAAAAAGTAGTAAAATAGAATAGCATTGCAATACCTAATCATGCAGACAGGATGCAGTTACAAATGTAAGTCCACACTAAAATATAGATTTTGTTCTCATACTAGACTTAACATTATAACTTTAGACTAGTTCATGACTAACCATACTTTTATAATATATCATGTAAATTTTTTTAAATTTTAATTTTTTTTAGGTGTATGAATGTACTGTCTGCGTGTAGGTTGGTGCACCCCTGTCATGCAATGCTGTGGAGGGCAGAAGAGGGTGTCAGATTCCCCTGGGACTGGAGATCGAACCTGGGTCTTCTGCAAGAGCAGTTGGTGTTCTTAACCGCTAGGCCATCTCTCCAGCCCCGACTAACCATATTTTTTATTCGTTTACTTGAAATAACTTAAAATCATTGATAATTTATTCAGATGGAAAAGCCAACATTTCCTACTAAGAAATGTAAATTAAAGATTTAATATATTGAACTTTGTAAAAAAAATTGCTTTAATGGGCGTGGTGGTGCACACCTTTAATCCTAGCACTTGGGAGGCAGAGGCAGGCAGATCTTTGTGAGTTCAAGGCCAGCCTGGTCTTCAGAGCGAGTTCCAGGACAGCTGGGGCTACAGGGAGACCCTGTCTCGAAAAGACAAAAAAAAAAAAAGGCAAACTGTAAAATTAGACTTAACAATAGGGGTAATTTTGTATTTGCAAATAATTTGTTTTATTTTTAACTTTCCGTCATATTGACTACATAATATTTTGTTTGTAATTGCAGTTTCAGGGGCTGGAGAGATGACTCAGCAGCTAAGAGTACTGGCAGAGGATCTGAGTTTGGTTCCTAGCACCCATATGATAGCTAACAACTGTCTAGATCTCCAGTTCCAGAGGCCTCATCTGGCCTCTATGGGCATTGCCTATACATGGTGCAGTTTAGAGTACAGGCAAAACACTCATACACACAAAAGTAAATAAATTAAAAAATGATAAAAATATTTATTATTTTATATGTTTGAGTGCATTTGCTTATATATATGTATATATATAAGTATATATATATATGTATATATGTATATAAGTGTACATGAGTACACTTACACAATCCCCCAGAAGGTGGCATTGGATCCCCTGAAACTGGAGTTACAGATGGTTGTTAGCTGGTATGTGAGTGCTGGGACCTGAACCCAGGTCCTCTGAAAGAGCAGCCACTTAACTGCTGAACCATCTCTCCAGTCCCAACATATTTATTTTATAATCATTAATTCCAACAATACTGTTACAAGTTAATGTATAGTATGAAGGGTAGAAGTACGTTTAAGGGCATTTTGGAAATTGTTGGACATTTTAAAATATTTTAATTTTTGAGAATTTTATACACGAGTATTGCATTTGCATTATTTCTACCTTTCGCAGCCCCCCTCTAACTTTCCCCCGTCCCCCCTCAGTTTCTTGTCCTTTTTTTGATTATTATTGTTACACACATGCACGCACACGCACCCACAGAATGTTGGGGGCAAACATGCCCAAACCAGAGGACAACTTGTGAGAGTCAGTTCTCCTTCTACCATGTGGGTCCTGGGGATGGAACTTAGGTTGTTAGGCTTAGTGGCAATTGCCTTTTCCCACTGAATCATCTCACCAGCCCTAAATATGTATGTTCCACGTATATATGAACATATATAGGACTTGACAGTAGGAAAGGGACTAATGGGGTGAAGAAGGGATCTAAAGGAGGTTTGAGGGGGAAACACGACATAATAGACAAAATTGTTAAAGCAAAGTCCATTTTCTACTGAAATGTTGAGTATCTCATGCACGTTATTGAATACTGTACTGAAAGGGAAAACCTGATGTCTGCTCTGGTCTCTGCTTGTGTCACGTCATAATGTGGAAAATCCCCAAGTTGAACCACTGGAAATCAAACTGTGTTTTGGATCTTCTGCTTTCCCTCTGTGCCTGTGATTTCTAACTGCTGGCTTGATTTATAGGTGACAGTATGTGGTGTCCTCTCTCAGAAGGGACTCAGTCTGTTTTGTATTTAGTAGCTACTTGTCTCTGACAGATCCAGGGGTAGGAAGGACATGAAGTCCAAGGAGAAAATGGCTTTCCAAGTTGGCTGACAAAGGGCTGTACTTCTGAGCCGCACCCTTAAATACCACCCACCTCCTTTCTACTCACAAATAGCAGTTACAGGGAGTCAGTCTTTAAGCATTTCACATTTAGTGAAATGATTAAGACAGGGTCTCCCTTTAGTCCCAGCTGGCCTGGAACTCATTATGTAGACCAGGCTGGCCTTGAACTCAGAGATCCAACTGCCTCTGCATCCTGAGTGATGGGATTAAAGGTGTGTGTCACCAAGCCTGGCTCAGTGTGTGTGTGTGTGTGTGTGTGTGTGTGGTGTAGTGTATATATCTCATAATAATATTATTATATATATATATATTATATAGTACTTTTTTTTTTTTTAAATGAGGCTTTAATTTAATTACCACACCAGGCAGGACACCACCTTAGGTAGAATTTAGGGTCCAGGGGAGTGCTGGTTACAGGGAAATTTAATTAGAGTACAAGTCAATCGAGGAGTTTAGCCTCATAATTAAAGTTACCAATCAAAGGTACAACCAGCCCAATCAGTTTACCGACCACACGTTAAACGCTAACCAAAAGGGGAAATCATGAACCAGCAAAAAAGCCAATCTTTCTTAGAATGACTAAGGAAAAATGGCTTAATCGGTATCTGAGAACACTATCCCTGAGTTTCTATCCTCTAGTCTACTCCTCTGTCTCATGAGCCAGCAGCAGAGGCTGCAGGAATGGCTGTGGCTTCCAGAGGGGCAAAGGCGGCAGGAGGAGCTGCTCAAAGCCTTTGAGACTCCAGAGGAGAAGTGAGCATGGCGCCTGGCCAAGAAGGAAGCCAAGGAGCGGGAGAAGCGGGAGAAGATGGGCTGGGCAACGAGGACATGGGCTACCCCAATGCAGACAATCCATTCGGCGACAACAACCTCCTGGGGGCCTTCATCTGGAACAAAACCCTGGAAAAGAAGGGGATCAGCCACCTGGAAGAGAAGGAGTTGAAAGGAGCAACAAGAAGGATCCAGGAGGATAACCGCCTGGACTGCAGAAGGTGAAGCGAGGCTGGAGGTGGAGCGAGGGGAGTGAGGAGCAGGAGCTGGCGCTACTGCAGAGGGGGAAGGAGGAGCCGGAGCCATTTCAAGAACCTGTGAAGGCCACAGGAGGACAACTTCCACCGCCGCAGGCCAAGGCTGCCGCTCAGATTGATCCGGCATCTGTTTTTTATTTTATTTTATTTTTATTTTATTTTATTTATTTTTTAATTTATTTCTGAATGTGTATGAATGTACTGTCTGCATGCAAGTTTGTGCACCCGTGTCGTGCAATGCCGCAGAGGTCAGAAGAGGGTGTCAGATTCCCCTGGAACTGGAGTTCTCCTGGAATTGGAGTTTCAGACGGTTCTCAGCCGCTATGTGGGTGCTGGGGATCGAACCCGGATCCTCTGTAAGAGCGGTCGGCGCTCTTAACCGCTAGGCCATCTCTCCAGCCCCGTGATCCGCATCTGTGATGGATGCGCCAAACCCATCGATCTGCTAGCCAAGTACATCAGCGCCGAGGACGACGACCTGGCCGTGGAGATGCATGAACCCTACACCTTTCTCCGCGGCCTCACGGTGGCTGATATGGAGGACCTGCTAGAAGACATCCGGGTCTACATGGAGCTGGACCAGGGAAGGAACGCAGACTTCTGGCAGGACATGAGGACCATCACGGAGGACGAGATGGACAAGCTGTGCAAGCTGGAGGCCTCGGGCAAAGGCCCCAGCAAGCGCAGGGAGGGAGTCAACGCG
Source organism: Rhizomys pruinosus (assembly GCA_009823505.1). Classification (NCBI taxonomy): domain Eukaryota; kingdom Metazoa; phylum Chordata; class Mammalia; order Rodentia; family Spalacidae; genus Rhizomys; species Rhizomys pruinosus. The sequence continues at coordinate 534,389 of VZQC01001799.1, read as the reverse complement.
GCGGTGTTCAAAGGCACGATGTTCAACCAGCTGAATGAAGGTCATCTTCTAGGGCATCGAGGCCAAGATCCGCGCTGGTGGTCCCAACCTGGACGTGGCCTACTGGGAGAGCCTGCTGCAGCAGCTGTGCAGCCAACCATCCTCCGTGACCGAGATCTTGCCCATCTGACGTTCCACAATGGCTCGCTCTACCAGTGGGTCCTTGGCTGGCAGTGCCCGTAACTCTCCTTCCTTCTGCAGCAATCGTTCTTCCCGCCGAGACAGGTAAATGACGTGGCCAGGTAGATCAGGGTCGGTGTGCTGACAAAGAACTGCAGCACCCAGTACCGGATGTGGAGATGGGGAAGGCCTGGTCATAGCAGACGTTGGTGCAGCCGGCTGGGCTGTGTTACATTCGAAATCCTACTGCTCATAGCCCCACACCGACTGCCTGCCAGGCCCAGGATGAGGATTCCGAAGATGAAGAGCACGGTCAGCCAGATCTTGCCCAGAGTGTTCCTGGACCTGGTCCAGCAGTTTCTCCAGGAAGCCCCAGTCACCATGGCTCCAGGGCCTCTGTCTCCTGCCTGCCTGGCCCAGGAACAGGGGAGGACAGCCAAAGCTGTGCTGGCAGAGCTTGCCCAGCATTTACATTTTTATATTAGCACATTAGAAGAGGATATTTAAATTGTAAAGTAATGGTTATACTTTGAGGAGTTTTAGTTATTTGTGGAGTAAAAATCCCCATTTTTTTTTTTTTTTTTTTTTTTTTTAGTGTGTCTCCATGAACATCCTGACACCATTGGTGACTCAGCCATGTTGTGGGGATAGACTTCTAGTCTCATCAGAAATCTTTACTTAGTAAAAATGAGCCATTTACCCCATTTTGCCTAGTGAGTTTCTGTCCTTGAAGAAAGTATAGCCTAATGGCTATATGTAAGTTCTGGAATTGGATTATGTGGTTTCAACACAAGCTGTAGCCTTTACTGTGTAATTTTGGCTTACCTCATTGGCTTTCTCTGGCTTTACTTTTCTCATTTGTAAGATAGGATTAATTTTGATGTATGACTCATAAAGTTATCATGATGGTTAAATGAGATATTTAGCACAGTTCCTCATGTGTAATTATCAATAACTGTAGTAATTATTGTCAAGTTGCAACACAGTGTAATGGAATTGGACAGACAAGGGTTATAATCCCACCTTTGGGATGGGGTGGGGGTGAAGGTCTCTACATGACTTTGAACAAGCTGTTTCATCTGTCGCTAATGATTTTTCACAGCCTATAAATTGACTAGCTTTCCTTATTAGGCAATTAGGAAGATTTAGTATATAGCAACATTTAAAGTCAGCCATTATTCTTTACTTTCTAGTTCTTAGCTCAGTTAAGAAATGCTGAACAAAAAGATCAAGAGCTATGCTTTATATATATATTTTATTGTAGTTTGGCTTCTCCTGTTTCATTTTTAGTTGAATTGCAAGAAACAGATAAAAACATTGAAACAGATTAAGTATGAAAGGACTGTTGAAACAGTTTCTCACTGCATAGTGTTAGATGGCCTGGAACTTGCTATGTAGACCAGGCTGGCTCCAAACTCAGAGAGACCCTCCTGCCTCTGCCTTCTTAGTGCTGGGATTAACAGTGGGCACCACCATACTTGACCAAAGTATAAACCTCTGAGCATTGTAGCACATGCATGTAATCCCAGCACTTGTCATTCAAAAAGTCATCCTCAGCTTCTTATAAAGTGCAAGGAAGCTTGGGCTATGTGAAACCTTGTCTTGAAATGACACCCAAAGTCAAGGCCCTAATGATAATAGGAAAGAGGAATAAATGTAGCACCATTTGTTATCAGATAGCATACACCACTTGCTTGGATCCTGTTCTAGTTTGCCTTTAATTGCTATGATGAAACACTGACCAAATACCAATTTGGGGAGGAAAGGGTTTATTTGGCTCACATCTCCCAGGTCACAGTTCATCACTGAGGGAGCCCAAGGGAGGAGCTCAGGGTAGGAACCTGGAAGCAGGAGCTGAAGCACAGGCCATGGAGGAATGCTGCTTGCTGGCTCGATCCCCTGGCTCATGATCAGTCTGCTTTCTTTCTTTTAAGATTTTTTTTAATTTTTATTTTTTATGTGTATGAATGTACCGTCTGCATGTAGGTTTGTGCACCCGTGTCATGCAATGTCTCGGAGGTCAGAAGAGGGTGTCAGATTCCCCTGGAACTGGAGTTAAAGACGGTTCTCAGCTGCCATGTGGGTGCTGGGGATTGAACCCGGATCCTCTGCAAGAGCAGTTGGTGCTCTTAACCGCTAGGCCATCTCTCCTGCCCCTGCTTTCTTGTACTGTACATAACAACCTGCCCAGGGGTGGCACCACCCGCCGTGGGCTGGGTCCTCCCAAATCACTCAACAATCCAGAAAATACCCCACAAACATGGCCACAATCTAGTTCAATGAAGGCAGCTCTCCAATTGGAGCTCCTTCAGTTCGGGTGTGTCAAGCTGACACTAAAGCTATCCAGCACAAATCCAAATGCTTGTGTCTGGCCACAGACAATATATTTGAAATGCTTATTTCTAAGAGATGAGGGCTTTGGGAGGTTTTGATGTAATGAGGGCAGAACCCTCATGAGTGGCATTTGTGCCCTTATTCAAGAGGCCAAAGCAGTTTTTTGCTTTGGTTTCTGCCCCTTTCATCCCCTGAGGATACATCACAAGGTGCCATCTTTGAATTGGTGTACAGGCCCTTACCAAACGTGGAGTCGCAGGTACCTTGATTTTACCATTCTGATCTTCCTGAACTATGAGAAATAACTATGTTGTTTTTTGTTTTGTTTTTTGTCTTTTCAGGGTCTCCCTGTAGTCCCAGCTGTCCTGGAACTCACTCTGTAGACCAGGCTGGTCTTGAACTCACAAAGATCCGCCTGCCTCTGCCTCCCAAGTGCTAGGATTAAAGGTGTGCGCCACCACGCCCGGCGAGAAATAACTGTGTTGTTTACCAGCCCCGTGGTCTATGATATTGTATTACAGCAGTATGAGTGATTACATTACATATGTAAGTATTTAGGCACAAGTAGATGTTACAGTGAAGAGCTTCTGTAAATAGGCAGTCTGGACACTGATAGGCGTGATGCTTGTGATTCACATAGCACATGTACCTGTGAAGTGAAAAACAACTCTTGGTAAAACTTGAAGAAAATGTACTCTTTCTTCAGTTTACCTGGTGGTTGTAATCCTAGAAAAATTATCATACATTAAATATAGTGATTATCTTTCTTTTTTTTTTTTTTTCCCAGGTTGGCCTGGAACTCAGAGTATATTACAGACTGGCCTTAACTCCTCATCCTGCAGCCGTAGCCTCTCAAACACTGGGACTCCAGGCATGTGCCACCATGTCTAACAAGAATGGGTTCTTTAAAACTTTGTTTTAAGGCTGTGGGTGGTGGTGCACACTCTTTAACTGGGTGTTCTAGAAGCAGAGAGAGGTGGCCTGGAACTCAGTTACACCAGGCTGGTCTCTAGCTCACAGGGATCCACCTCTCTCTGCTTCTAGAGTGCCCCCAGTTCTGGGAATCCCTATGTTTCTCCCCACCCGCAGTGCTGGGGTTACAGGTTCCTGTGGCCTCCCTCTGGAGTTTAGATGAGTACTAAGGTAACTCAGGTCCTCATGCTTGTGTGGCAGGCACTTTGCCCTCTATGCCACCTCTCTCCCCGAGCCATCTCCTCATCCCTTATTCTGAAAGAAGGGTAGATACTGTTATTACTGCATTTTTACATATAGGGAAAGGAAAGCATTGCAGTTATTAACCCAGTGCCTCTCTCCTGAGATTCAGAATACTACCTATAAAAGCTGCTGACCCATCAGACAAAACAGTATGCAGTGTAAACAAGGAAGTGAAAGAAAATAGGACCATTTGAGAGAAGCCTTAGCCATCAAGCCTGTGGACTATGTCAGACTCATCGTGCTAGTGACTCACCTTGGCCTTCTTTGGTTGTCTTAGCATGGCTCTGCGCCTATGTGCAAAGCATATTAGTATCGAGATCACACTGTCCCAAAGTTTTTTGGTAGTGACAGCAGTGTTCTGTGCTTGTGTCCAAAATTGTAGCCAGCTACTAACCATTTATTAGTGCTTGAAAGGTGATCAGGGAAGCAAATTTTAAATTTTATTGAATTATATTTAGCTTCCATATAAACAGCTAACTGTATTGAAAAGCACAGGTATCCATGAAGTGAAGAGGACATAGGTCTTGAAGAGCTTTTAAAAAAACTTGGCCTAGCGGTTAAGAGCGCCGACCGCTCTTGCAGAGGACCCGGGTTCGATCCCCAGCACCCACATGGTGGCCGAAAACCGTCTGAAACTCCAATTCCAGGAGAACTCCAGTTCCGGGGGAATCCGACACCCTCTTCTGACCTCTGCGGCATTGCACGACACGGGTGCACAGACCTGCATGCAGACAGTACATTCATACACATACAGAAATAAAATAAAAAAAAAAACTTATTAGCTGGGCATGGTGGCGCATGCTTTTAATACTAGCACTTGGGAGGCAGAGGCAGGCGCATCTCTGTGAGTTCGAGGCCAGCCTGGTCTACAGAGAGAGTTCTAGGACAGCTGAAGCTCCAGGAAGACCCTGTCTCAAAAAGACCAAAAAAAATTTTTTTTATTATTTTAATTTTATTTTATGTGTATGATTGTATTGCCTGCACATATGTAAGTGCATGTGTGTCATGCAGTGCCCACAGAAATTGGAAGTGGGTGTCAGATCCCCTGGGACTGGAGTTGCAGATGGTTCTTAGCCACGATGTGGGTGGTGGGAATTAAACCTGGGTCCACTGCAAGAGAAGCCAGTGCTCTTATCGCTGAGCTATCTCTCCAGCCCCTTGAAAAGCTTTCTAAATGCTGCACTGTTTTTCCTTTTCTGTCTCTTCTGTTTGTGAAGACCCTACCCTGTACTAGAGCAGAAGCCAGAGTGCCTGAAGGTGCAGACCTCATGGATTCGGGCCGGCGAGGGCACTCTTTTCCACCTTTGTGGACATGGAGGCTGTGATGTGCCTCTGATGCATCCTCAGTCTAGCAGGTGGATGCCTCGCAGGTCTGCAGCTCTGCCTCCTGGTGCTGCTGTATTGGCTCAAGAAGCCTTTAGTTATTGCAGCATATGTTTCGGGGTTCAGGCCGGAGGAAATTTATTCCCTTCAGTCTGAAGTCAGCACAGATGGGATCCTGAGCCAGGCCTCGGCACGAAGGAACTGAATTGCTGATCCTTCATAGGCACCGTGATGGAGCTGACCCGAACAGCTGTGTTCGCCATGGCATGTGAGGTGCATTTATAACAAAAAGTTCCTTTGTAGCCATCGCTGTGAATTGAATTCAGGGCAGGTAAATGAAGGGTAAAATGTGTTGTCTGGCTTTATTTTTCTTTTAAAGTTGCAGCGTCAGAACAACAGTATGTTGGCTGTGTTGGAGTGTGTACGTGTAGAACAGTATGGATTCCAATTCTAATGTGTACCTGTATTAGTTACTTTGCTGTTGCTGTGATAAAAACACCATGACAAAGGCAATTTATAGGGGAAGAATTTGTTTGGCTTACGGTTCCAGAGGGGCCAGTCCATCATGGTGGGTTGGCACGGCAGCCGAGCTGGCTGGAGCGGCAAGCTGGGCACCCCTATCTTCAAGCAGGCACACAAAGCAGAAAGACAAGTTGGAATTCCAGCAAGCCTTAGGGACTCTCAAAGCCCATCCCCGGTGATGTGCTTCCTCCAGTGTGGCCACACCTCCTAAAGATGCCATGACCCTCTCCAAACAGTGCCACGAACCAGGAACCAAGTATCTAAATGCTTGGAGCCTATGGGGTGGGGCATTCTTGTAGCACCCAAACACAAATTCATTTCTCAGGGTATTTGAGGTGTTTCCATGTTGAGTTTGTTTTCTCCCACAGATGTGTGATTTAACACATTTTCTCTCATACACATGCACACACACAAACACACACATATTTCTTCCATTTTGAGTCTATAAAAAGGCATCATTGCTTCATGTAGTCATTATAGAAGTCAAAAAAAATCTCAGTGTTGTATTTTATATCTTTCAATATTTTTTCCTGTAGTTTTTGTCCATTTTCACTGTTATATACTATTCCTTTATGTAGTGCACATGCACACACACACACACACACACACATATATATATATAAAACACTTCATGGGTTGTTTGCTGGTTAAGTGTTAGAATTATTCATATTTTCTGTGGCAGTGTCATTTGAAAGCAGCAGTGATAGGGGATAAACTGTGTATATCTCATGGGAGGAGGGACATAGTGGACAGGGACCAGGAATGTAGGTTATACCATATCTAAATTTGGTAGAAGACAGGAGAACTGGCATGCTGCATTTTCCAATTTCCCAAAGTCACCACAAAGCTTATTTGTATGTAATAAATAAAAATAAATAAACCCTACCAAGAAGGTAAGTAATGTTTCCTAGGTCACACAGCTAGAAGTAGAACAAAGACTTTCTAACTAGAGTCCTCAGGTGGTTTATCTCTAGAGGTCACTAGAATAGTCATTATCACATGACCACAAGGGAAGAGAGGTTCCCATGGGACTTCTTCACTCAAAACAAGACCAATGTTGAACAAAGGCAGCTTGAGATGGAGTTCCATATACAAAGAGTCACAAAAGGAACTTCAGGTAAAAGACTTGCATATTGTTCCCCCACACCCCCCTTCCCCCAATCATATTGACCCTCTCCTCTGTTCTGGCTTGGTTATGGCTCACCCAGATAAGTCTTAGGTGCTTAGTCTTAGAGAAATTTTTCTTTACTTAGAGATGCACTAGGAAGATCTATGGTATCAGACTCACTCTTCTGATCAGCCACAGGTAGAATAAACTGACCCTGTTTAGTGGGAAGCTGGCATCCTAGTGTATGTTTGTGAGACAGGGTACCTGTATATTGTCTGGCTGGCCTTGAAATCTTGGCCTCAAGGAATCCTCCAGGGAGCTGAACTACAGGTGTGTGCCATCATATATATATATAATCATTTTAAATTACATTTATTTATTGTGTGTGTATTGACATATGTACATACCACAATGTACATGGATGGAGGTCAGGGAACAGTTTGGAGGGGCTGGTTCCCTCCTTATACCATGTGGGTCCTGAGGATTGAACTCAGATCATCCAGCTTCCTGACAGGTGCCTTTACCCTCTGAGTCATCTCACTGGACCAGCTGCTTTATTTAGTAAATTTTTTTTTGTTTAGTGCATATGAGTATTTTGCCTGCATGTATGTAAGTGCACTCTGTGCATGCAGTATCCCTGCAGGCCCAAAGAGTTACTGACTCTGGGTCCTTTGGAAGAACAACCAGTGCTCTTAACTGCTGCCCTCCAGATGTTTGTCTTTGAAAGTGAATTCTTACATTGAAATTAGGTAGAATAGTGTATCAGCCTAGCTAATGAGGGAACTTTATTTTTCAGTCTGTAACATTTTTTTGATTGTTGCTAGTATAATCTGTGATAGAATATGTTTATGTTCAGACTTTATTGCTGTGGTTTTAAATGCCTGCTGTTACCAGGTCAGGACTCACACAGCCCCAGTGGTTATACAGTTGAATAGGGAACATCTCTTCATGGTAAATGGAGGCTAGAAATTGGCTTGCTCTTTGCAAGTGGCTATTTTCCTTGCTCATGTTTTATTTAGGTGTTAGTGGTGCCATTTGAGCTTCTAATTAAAATTCTTTCTGCTCTTTAATTGGGTCTGAAGCCTTACATAGACATAGTCATCAGATCAGCCCAGGGAGAATCTGCAAAGGCAAGCTGTCCTGCTTCACACAGTGGCCCCTAATCTCCGACCTGAATGTGAAGGGGGCATTGATTCATAAGAACACTACAAATAGCTCAGTGATCAGTGGAGTATATTGAGTCGAGAATGAAATGCAGGAGGCTATTACAGACACTCTGTCTCTATTAACCTCCCTAACCCTTCCATTTTGTGTGATGGATAGAGGGATATGTGCCCTGAAATCACAGAGGTACCACGTGCTCAGATGTGGGATCTTCTTTAAGAAGGTTGTGTTAATCATTTCAGCATATGAAGACTCAGCTTAACTGGTTTGAGTAGATTTGTTTCACATTTTATCATGGAGCTTATTACATTTGGAAAGGAGATAATTAACAAATTTAATCTTGAATTTATTTATTAGGGTGAATGAACACCTGTATTTTGATGCTATATCAAATGTTTGGTATAATAATTCTAAGTATACTGAGCTAATATTCTTAGAATGAAAATAAAAATATTGCAAGTCTATCTTTTACTATCTGCCCGAAAAAGAAATGAAGAGGGTGCATTTTGTTTGAGAGGTTTTTCTTATTCTAGGATGAAAAGTGCATTGTGAAAAACCTTAAAATACTTTGATAGGATTACCAGGATTTATAAGCATTGTTACTGGGCTATGTCCAATCTTTATATGATTATTATAGAATGTACTTTTTAGAGTTTAATATTATTATTAATGTTTTCCATTTGAATGACTCCTTGGCACCTACATTTTTTTCTTTCAGTTTTCAAAGAAAGGTTTGCTTTGAAAATAATCATCACATTAATCCGAGGATTAGATACAGTGGTGATGCTTACCTGACCTGGACACCTTTAAATGTTAAAACTATATTCATCAACTGTGATTAGTTTCTTAAAATTTTATGAACTTTGAATGTCTGAAAGAGACAGTGGCAGAAATAAATTCCTTGTACATAATTGTCTTTATTTTCTAGTGTTTGTACAGGGTGCATTCTTGGATTCTGTGTAACTGACAGTCCTTTTTTCTTGCTTAGGGTAAGGAAGTAAAGTTAAGGTGCTTTCTGTGTAGTTAATATTATCACCCTGATTGTTTTTTCAAAATATTTTAACTTTTCTATCTCAGCCAATTTGAAAGGAGCAAAGATTATTCTTTTGGACATGTCAAGTATGAGAAATAATAAAATAGCACAATCAATTACAGATGCTGTAGTGTCAACTTGACACACCTGGGTCGAGGGAGCCTCAATTGGGGAATTTCCTCCATCGGACTGTCCTGTGGCCATGTCTGTGGGGTATTTTCTTGATTTTTGAGTGATGTGGGAGGGCCCAGCCCACTGTAGGTGGTGCCACCCCAGACAGGTTGTTGTATATTGTATGAGAAAGCAGGTTGAGCATAGGCCAGGGGAACAAGCCAATAAAAAGCTGGCCTGTGCTTCAGCTCCTGCCTCCAGGTTCCTGCCCTGAGTTCCTACCTTGGGCTCCCTGAGTGATAAACTGCCACCTGAGAGATGTAAGATGAATAAACCCTTTCCTCTTCAAGTTGGTATTGGTCAGAGTGTTTCGTCACAGCAATGGAAAAGGGAACTAGAACAGATGCCAACCATGATATTGTTTCTTAAAGCTGTCTACTTACCTCAAGTTATTGTAATCATTTTTATTTATTTATAATTTTTTCATTTTGAGCCTGTCAAATGGTACAGTTGCTTAATGTCATTTAGAATTAAAAAACCTCAATGTTACATTTTCAGTATCAGTCGTCATTTCATGAGTTTTAGTCCATTTTCGCTACTATATAGTACTCTACTGTGTGCCATTTATCGCACTTTATTCATCTGCCTATCAGTGAACTTAGGGTTGTTTGGGAGTTAAGTTAGAATTATTCATATTTTCAGTTGCATTATTATTTGAGAGCATTGAGGAATATAGTGGATAAACTGTAGGGTGGTGGCACACACCCTTAATCCCTGCACTCGAACTTGGGAGGCAAAGGCAGGCAGATCTCTCTGCAATTCAGGCCAACTTGGTCTACATAGTACATTTCAGGCCAGCTGGGGCTGTGGGGAAATTCTGACTCAAAAAAAAAAACAAAACAAACCAAAACAAAAATCATTAGCTAGCTGAGTGGTGAAAACCAAACTTCCTGAAGAGTATTAGGATTCAGAAAAAGGGAGGCCCGTGGTACCAGTGAGTCATAGTATACCCCCACCCCACCCCAGCTCAGCTAGCAAGTGAGGTCTTCTCTGAGGCTGTCTCTTGTTTTGGGGTCTGCCCTAAGGCCCACTGTATGATACAGCAGCTCTCACCCCCACAGCTGACTTTGACTAAGCTTTTCCTGTATAGATACTCGGTTCTCCTGTTTCATTGCCTCAAGCCATTTTGCTTTTCTCATTGTTGTGACAAAAATACCTATTGTGACAAAAAACAATTTAAGGAACAAAAGTTGATTTTGGCTTGGGGTTTGGGGGTACTGCTGGGGAGGCATGGTGACAGGAATGTGAGGCAGCTGGTCACACATATTCAGGGTGGGACCCCACCCCATGGCATGGTACTGCCCACATTCAGGGTGGGCCTTCCTGCTGCAGTTACACCTTTCTGGGAACAAACTTAGAGACATGCTCAGAAGTGTTTCCACGGTATTCTAAATCCTGTGACGTTGACAATGAAGAGAAGATAAACCATCACATTCACTGTGGCTTTGGTTACATGTGTGCATGTGCATGTGTTTGCACGTGTGTGGTATAGTTGTGTATCTGTGATATGTGCTTGTGCATGTGGAGGTCCTAGGTTGATGTTAGGCAGCTTTAGTCAGTCACACTCCATTTTTGTCTTTTGAGGTAGGGTATCTCACTGAACTTGAAGTTGATGGATTTGTCCAAGCTAGTGGGCCAGTGAACTTCAGGGATCCAGTTATCTTCTTCCATCTCTAGGATTACAGTCACATGACACCTACAGGCTGTTTATGTAGGTTCTGGGGATGGAAACTCAGGTCCTAGTGTGTATGTCAGGCTCTTTATCGAGTGATCCATCTCCCTATACCCTTAAGTCAGGTTTTACAAGCCACCTCCACGTTCTCATGTACCTTACCCAGGTGTCTGGCTGCCTCAGCTCCTGATGTGGTATAATCTTGTTCTTCAGCTGGTGGCCGAGCACAGAAGCAGTGATTGGAGTCCCATCTGCCCTCAGCGCCCGGCCCCATGTGGTCGTGATGTGTATAATACACGTTTTGAAGATGGGTAACTTTTCAAAGGCAGCTGACAGCCACTGATTTAGTCCTGTTACCTTGTAGAGAACCCCTTAGGGCAATTCAGATGACTCTTGAAAAGAGTCAATTTGTCTCAGGCTGAAGGGAAATAGCAGAATAAAACATTTTCCCACAGGACTGTATGAGTGATGTAGGCAGTGCATCTCTCTGGTGTGTTGAAACATTTCAGGGACAGAACAAAATGACACATTCTATATTTGGACTTTGTGCTCATAGATTTATATATTAATATACTTAGAGTCTGCCTCATTCTAAAGAGTGATTTTTCTTTTTTTCAGATCTGTGATTGGTTGTATGGAGCAATGGTAAAAATGTAATTGTGTGTTTTAAAGTGGAGGGAGTTAGAATCTCTTTCTTGGCTGTAAGCCAGACTGTTCAAGATGGATGTCTTTGACAAGTGACCAAACTGCCTGTCTCATACAATGAAACATAACTCAGTTGAGTTCTTTGGTACTGTGTTTACTGTTCAGTTTCTTTACAGAAATAGGGCAGCCTTCAGAACCTTGTATAATACCTAGCTTGGAAAATTCTAGCGTTGTTGTGAAAGGTTGGTTGGTTTAAAGCAAGATTCTTAAGGCTAGAAATGACGACTCAGATTCTGGCATATGCTGGTTCTTCAAGTGTTGTGCTGGTGCTGGTGGCACACACCGGTAGGATTTGCTGAAGGAGGCAGAGGCAGGAGGATCTGGAGTTCAAGAGTTGTAGGGCCCTGCCATGTAGTCATGCTGTAAGATCCTTGGCTTGGGCTTCTGATGTCAGGGCCTTGCCTACATGGCTGTGGTTGTGTGCAGTGGCTTAAACTGCTTGTCACAGAAGGAGGTGCAGGGAGGACTGAGCATTGTCAGACAGTTTCACAGACTCCATTCTACAAGGAAACCAACACACACTTAGATTCAGCTGTGCTGGAGATAATTGGATTTTACTAGTTTCATTCATGTGCTGCACACCTGTGTTGTGTGAGTTAGTATAGTTCCTAATGTTTTAGGTCAATAATAGGAGCAATAAGAAACATACATTCTCTGTCTGCTAGTACAGTCCTGTCTCTGAAGAGCATAGAATAAGAGTTGCTTGTTTTACAGTGTGATGCTGGGTAGGAATATCTTAGTTGCTTAGTTTTCCCTTAATTTCTGCTCTGTGAAGAATTCACATGTCATCTGCCAATGCTGCTTTTCAGTTTTGCTACAGGCTGTCACCAAAGCATACAAAGTAGTTCAGAAATAAAATATGTATTCCTTTTAGAGTTTTTTTTTTTTTTTTTAGTATTTTTGAGACAAGGTCTGCCTGTAGCCCCAGCTGGCCTGGAACTTACTGTGGAGACGGGGTTGCTGGCCTCTATCAAACAGAGATCTGCCTGTCTCTGCCTCCCAAGTGTTAGTATTAAAGGCTAGAGTTCTTTTACATATATTTTTTCTCAGGCTGGAGAGATGGCCTAGCGGTTAAGAGCGCCGACCGCTCTTACAGAGGACCCGGGTTCGATCCCCAGCACCCACATGGTGGCCGAAAACTGTCTGAAACTCCAATTCCAGGAGAACTCCAGTTCCAGGGGAATCCGAGACCCTCTTCTGACCTCCGCGGTGTTGCACGACACGGGTGCACAAACCTGCATGCAGACAGTACATTCATACACATACAGAAATAAAATTAAAAAAAAAAATCTTAAATATATTTTTTCTCATGCTACTAATCTTTTAAACATTATACAAATAAAAATGCTTACTTAAGTTCCTTGCTTTGATTGGGCTGGAGAGATGGCTCAGGGATTAAGAGCACTGGCTGCTCTTGCAGAGGACCTGGGTTTGGTTCTCATCACCCACATCCTGGTGGTTTACAACCTCCTGAAACTCCAGTTCCAGTGCATCTGATGACCTGTATCTGGCCTCCGTGGGATGGATGTACTTACATATATGCAGGCAAAATACTCATACAGACAAAAATAAAACAAAATAAAATAGAATGGAATCTAAAGCTAAATATATAAGTAAATAATTTTAAAATATAAAAATAAAGAGGATCCTGACATGAAAGAAGGAGACAATGCTCTGAGGACTAGATGTGGAAATGAGAGAAATGCTTTGTTTCCTGCTGGTCCCTCTCCAGCTGCTCTCTCTCTCTCTCTCTCTCTCTCTCTCTCTCTCTCTCTCTCATTGAAGCATACGTGAATTTTTTACCTGGAAAATAAGTTACCAACTTAAAAAGCAGCAAAATGAAGAAAGCTCCATCCCACCAATATATGTGACCTCCACATTATGACCCAGGAAGCACTTCATTCTGTGACCCCAGCTCGGAAACTTCAAGACCTTTCCCATTCAATCTAATACTCTTGGATTCCTACTAAAAATGAATTCAGGGGTGGAGAGATGGCTCAGTGGTTAAGAGTGTCGATTGTTCTTGCAGAGGACCGGGTTCGATTCCCAGCACCCACATGGCAGCTAAGAACTGTCAAACTGGGTGTGGTGGCGCATGCCTTTAATCCTAGCACTCGGGAAGCAGAGGCAGGCAGATCTCTGTGAGTTCAAGGCCAGCCTGGTCTACAGAGTGAGTTCCAGGCCAGCTGGGGCTATGGGAGACCCTGTCTCAAAAAAGATTAAAAAAAAATGAATACAGTAACAGTATGAAAATATTGCCTTTTGAAAGGAAACCCCTAAAGAACAGTAAGGGAGGGAATGTAGAAATTAAGAAGTTATATAGAACATGCTTTAAATAGTAATTAACTACACTTATATCTTCACAGAAATACAAAGCACAGTGAATTGCAGATCTGGTTCAGATTATTTAAATACCAGATATATTTTTAGTCTTCTACACAGTGTCTGGAAGTTACTTGTGTTTATATGAAATGAAGCTGTTAATATTTCTCTGCATCAGTAACTACATAAAAAAAAACACAAAAACACAAACCAAACACAAAACAAGGAATAGAGTTTTCGTAAAGTTGCAGTGCGAAAATACCATACACAGCTGATTCCATGCTCATGAATGGGAAGTCCAAGTAGACTAAGGAGTGAAATTTTCTTGTAAAAATATTTTCTTGAAGGGAAGAAGGATGACACTCAGTTTGCATTTAGTTTTTGGCTCTTTTTCCTGTCATATTTTGCGATGGCAATGTTTTTCCCACATGCAGGAAATCTCTGTTATCAAGTTCCACAGTAAAAAGAGCTGGCACCAGGTGGACTGTATGAGTGGGCTGGATCGTTCTTGCTTGTTCCAAATGCCTCTTGATAAGCTCCTTGGAAACTGTTACCTGTTTTCACTCTTTACCACCTACAACTTCAGTAAGGTACCCCTCACTTTGTTTTTTTTTTCCCCCTTTAATTTTATATTTGTCCAAAATATGCATAGATCTACTCCACACATATACCAAAATTACAAAGTCTGAAAATAAACTATAGGTTAATTCCAGAACAGGTTTAGGGATTCACTTTTTTTTTTTTTTTTGAGACAGGGTCTCCCTGTAGCCCCAGCTGACTCCACCTGACTGCCTCCCAAGTGCTAGGATTAAAGGTGTATGCCACCATGCCCAGCTATTATTATTTCTTTTTTTTTTTTTTTTTTTGGTCTTTTTGAGACAGGGTCTCCCTGTAGCCCCAGCTGTCCTGGAACTCACTCTGTAGACCAGGCTGGCCTTGAACTCACAGAGATCCGCCTGCCTCTGCCTCCCAAGTGCTAGGATTAAAGATGTGAGCCACCACGCCCAGCTGATGTCATCTTTACTGCTGCATAAATCTCCATTGTGTAGATGTACCACATTTTCATTATTCACTTACCAGTTGAGGGACACTAGTGTTGTTTCTAGCATTTTGCTATTGTGAAAAGAGTTACAATAAACAGGTTGGCACGTACCTCTGCTATAGGATGAATCTTTTGGGTAAACAGCCAGAGGTGGTATGAATGAATCAAATGGTAGGTTCATTTTTAGTCCTTTAAGAGTTCTCTATACTTCTTTCCATAGGGGTTGCATGAGTTTGTAATCCCACCAGGAGTGAATGAGAGTGTTCTCTTTTCTCCACATCCTCTCCAGCATTTGAAATCATTTGTTAATTATTTGTACGAATGTACTGTCTGCAATGCTGCGGAGGTCAGAAGAGGGGGCAGAGGTCAGAAGAGGGTGCTGGATTCCCCTGGAACTGGAGTTCTCCTGGAATTGGAATTACAGACGTTTCTCAGCCGCCATGTGGGTGCTGGGGACCAAACCCGGGTCCTCTGCAAGAGCAGTTGGTGCTCTTAACCGCTAGGCCATCTCTTCAGCCCCAATATCATTTGTTTTCTTGATCATAGCCAGTCTTACTGGTGTAAAATGAAATCTTAAAGTGGTTTTAATTTGCATTTCCTTAATTACTAATGATGTTGAACACTTTAAAAAAATTTTTTTTAAATTTTATTTATTTCTGTATGTGTATGAATGTACTGTTTGCATGCAAGTCTGTGCACCCGTGTCGTGCAACGCCGCGGAGGTCAGAAGAGGGTCTCGGATTCCCCTGGAACTGGAGTTCTCCTGGAATTAGAGCTTCAGACGGTTCTCAGCCGCCATGTGGGTGCTGGGGATTGAACCCGGGTCCTCTGTAAGAGCGGTCGGTGCTCTTAACCGCTAGGCCATCTCTCCAGCCCCGATGTTGAACACTTTTAAAGATGTTTTTTAGCCATCTTTATTTTTTCTCTTGAGAAGTCTCTGTTCAGATCTTTAGCCCATCCTTTAATTGGCTCATTTGTTTTCTTGGTCCTTTGTTTTTTGAGTAATTTATGTACTCTAGCATCATGACCAAGACACTTACAGAAGGAAAAGTTTATTTGGGCTTATGGTTTCAGAGGGATAAGAGTTCAATTTTTTGTCTGGCCCAGTTTTTTAAAATGTATAATTTTTTAAGACTTGTAGTGCTGCGTGAGTTTTAGATCATAAGAATAAATGGAAACATTTAGAGAATTTATAAACTTGAGTTCTCAAATCATTTAGGCCAATTTGAAAATCATGTGCTAATAGTGTTTAAATAATTTAACTATTAAATTTAGTTTCAAAGACATTCTGGAGACAAAAGATACTTTTTCACTATTACTGGCATATGAGAAAAAAAAAATTGAGTCTTGTAATATTTTTTCTAAGATGCCCAATCAGAAAATACCTAAGGTCTCCCTGAATCATAATTATTTGCTTTAATGAAATATATGAAGGAAGGGGTTTTTAGCTGGAACTTTGGACATTTTCATCACTTTGTATTATGGGTAACATTATATACTGTCCTATGGGTGAAATAATTTTAACGTGGAAGAAAATCAGCTTTGTACAGCTGCTGCAAATAATGTTTGGTTAGCTGACAAACAGGAGGGTCAGCGAATGGCTTTGGTCTTCCATTACTGTTTTTAAAGTATGTTTTTCATAATTTACCTTCAGAACCAATGTTTATTAAGGATAGTAATTGATATTGTTTTTGCTATACACACAGACACACATGCAATTTTGATTTTAATATAGTCTTTCTTGTTCATTAGTTATATTTTCTTTTATGTTAATCTTTGCTTAGAGCATTATGGGAATTATTCTTTTCCTAAATTCAATCTCAGCTTATAGAGGAGATGGAACTTTCCAGGTTATGAGACCTGTCCCTGAGCGAAGTTTGGAAAACACATTATCTAGCCTGGGAGAAGAAAGATGGCTAATGGGTAATTACTTTTCAGGTTCTGTATTACAATATTGCTACAGAATAGATAGGTTTTATTTTCTGTTTTACACAGAGGAAAATACACTACTTGGGATACATACATGTGAAAGCAACCATATGTTATCTACCCTCCACCTGCTGTTTGACACCACCTTCTTACCTGCCTTGTTCTCCTGTTAAACCCTGCAGGTGCCTCCATGTTTGCTTTCTGACATCAGTCATACCCACCATCTCAGATCATTAATTTTGGTTAATGCTTTTTTTAAATTTTTATTTATTTCTGTATGTGTATGAATGTACAGTCTGCATGCAGATTTGTGCACCCGTGTTGTGCAATGCTGCGGAGGTCAGAAGAGGGTGTCGGATTCCCCTGGAACTGTAGTTCTCCTGGAATTGGAGTTTCAGACGGTTCTCGGCCACCATGTGGGTGCTAGGGGTTGAACCCGGGTCCTCTGTAAGAGTGGTTGGCACTCTTAACCGCTAGGCCATCTCTCCAGCCCCTTGGTTAATGCTTTTATCTTCCCTTTGTTCATAGATTTTTCTGCTGTATCTTTGGCTTCCTTCTTTATTTTAATAAATAAATAAATAAAAATCAATCAATAAATAAAGGCTTCCCTCTATTTTAATTATTAATTAATTAATTAATTAATTTTGGGGTCTTTTTGAGACAGGGGCTCTCTTTAGTCCTAGCTGGCCTGGAACTCATTCTGTAGACCATGCTGGCCTTGAACTCACAGAGATCTGCCTGCCTCTGCCTCCCAAGTGCTGGGATTAAAGGTGTGCACTGCCACGCCCAGCCCCTCTTTATGTTTCCCAGACATTAAGATTAGAGTAAATCCTCCAAACCTTCAGTGCCAGATGGGGAATGCTGAGACATCCAACTTGTAGACTGAGCTACTACTGGGGTTTCCACCTCTTCAGAGTATAGACTGCCATTGATAGACTACTCAGGCTGTATCATGGAGACCAGTACAGGAAGATAAAGACAGGACGCAGTGCTTACTGGATCTTATTTGGTGATCATGGGAAGGGAAAACCCCAGTGTGGAACACAAGGGCAGAACTGATGGTGGCAAATTTGGGCTTGCCAAGGAGGAGACTTCAAACATAACATCTTTCAGCCTAATAAAAAAAAAATCCTAAGCTGAAGATGTTAAAACCTGTGATATATATGGCATGCATATATGCATATTTTGGAGTGATGCATATTGGAAGGAACAACAATAACGACGACGACAACAACAACAACAACAACAACAACAGAAAGACCGAATCAAAGAACTGACTGAAACGGTGAACTTCTGTTGGAAACAGTTAACTTCCGCTCAAAACAGTTAACTTCCGCATCGAGAATTTTGAGAGAGACTGAGAAAAAGATGAAAAACATTTTTGGCAGAATGCATGAGCTCTGGTGGGGTGGGGGGGCAGGGAGGGAGGCAAGGGTCTAGATTTGATTTGTAGTTTTGTATGAAATGCACAGAGCTTCAATAAAAAATTGGCTTTGGAAAAAAGATTAGGGTAAAAATTAGCAAATTTGTAATGTGTACATCAGGGCAGGAGAACAAAGGCTTGGAATTGGCCGTGGTGTAGAGAAGGTGCAGACTTTACTGAAAGGGATTTTTAAATGGACTTTGATACTTTTATGAAATAGGGTTTTGGGGTGAAGGGGTCAGGGGGTGCTGGGTGGAGATGGATGGCGTGGGGTTCTCAGTTGTGGTGGCCATGCACCAGGGCAGGGCTGCATGTAGGCCCTTCTGAGATGGAACTCAGTGGCGATCACATGTAACCTTCCATTTGCATGTTTTTCCCCCTTTGGGGAGTCTTTTGACGGTGCTGTTTTATTTAGCTGATGACAGGAGATTCAGGTTTTCTTACTTTGACAGCCATTTTCTCCTCCATCTGGTGATGTTACTTAGTGAGGAGTGAGGGTTCTGAGGAGGGCAGGTCTTTTCTTTGTTTGAAGCTGTGTGTTCTTTTTTAGCTTATCACTGGACTGAAGTACCTGAATCTTCCATCCATTCACGGCACATTAATAGATCACTTGCCAGTTGCTTAGCTATATACCAGATACAAGAAAAATTAATGAAAAGTCAAGTATGAGACCAGGGACAGGAGCGCACATGACACAGTGGGCTAGCCACCTAGAGAGGGCATTGCCCGTGGCTTACTTATTTTTAAGTGAGGGATGCCAGACTTTATGGGAGCTGTCTTTTGTGAAAGACAGATGCACTTTGAAAAATTCACTGTAAAACACATTTTAAAATCATTTTCTATTTTTACTTGTCACTTCGATTTCAAAATTGTTCCATTGAAGAGAAAACATGCCTCTAAAAAAGCCAGTTGAAAGTTTTTAGAAGTAACAAGTTATTAAGAAAATAGCAAATAACATAAAATAAAACAAAAAAAGAAAAATAGTTGGCAATTTGCCTCTGTGGGAAAAAGTTCTTGTCACACAAGCCAGATAACCTGAGTTTGGTCTCCAGAACCCTATCTCTCTCAGTAAATAAGTAAATAAATAAATAAAGTTAAAATAGCAAGTAGTTCAAATGTCATCTTTAGTTATGAGAGCATTACTAGATTATTTTCATAACTTCCTAACTGGCTTTCATGTTTATTCTGGCCTGCCTTTTCTGGGTATACTTTTCTGGGTATACTTTTATACCTGTCTTCTTTTACTCAGGTGTTTTTAATGCCTCCTGTTTCCAGACTACTCAGTATTCTCCCTTACCATGGTTTTGCCGTCTGCAGTCTCAGTTATCCCATGTCTGAAAATAATCAATAGAAAAGCTACAGAAATAGTTAATTTAAAGGTTTTAAGTTACATGCTGTTCTTGGTAGCATGCTTACCCCTCACTCCATCCTGCCTGTCTCCTTGTGCAGCCTCTCTAAGCCCACCCAGTAGTCATTTGGTAGTCAGCCTCATTACATATCCACTGTTCCATTACAATGCTTGTGTCAAGTAATTTTTAGTTTTGTTGGCAAAAGCCTGTAATCCCAGCACTTGAAAGGTATAATTAGGGAATCATAATTTTTTTTTTTTTTTCTTTTCAAGACAGGGTCTCCTTGTAGCCCAAGCTGTCCTGGAACTCGCTCTGTAGACCAGGCTGGCCTTGAACTCACAGAGATCCTCCTGCCTCTGCCTCCCAAATGCTAGGATTAAAGGCATGCACCACCACGCCTGGCAGGAAATCATAATTTTAATTTCATCCTCAGCTACATACTAAGTTCGAGGTCAGACTGGAGTAACTGAAACTCAAAAAACCATAAACCAACCCAACAAAAAGCAAATCGTTATTTTACTTAATTATGACTCTAAACCTCAAGGATAGCCATTCTGTCAATTCAAATAGAAGTTACAAAGTGCTTCAAGCATTCGGTCGTTATCACCATAAGAATTAGAAATATGATGGCCGGGCGTGGTGGCGCATGCCTTTAATCCTAGCATTTGGGAGGCAGAGGCAGGCGGATCTTTGTGAGTTCAAGGCCAGCCTGGTCTACAGAGTGAGTTCCAGGATAGCTGGGGCTACAGGGAGACCCTGTCTCGAAAAGACCAAAAAAAAAAAAAAATTAAAAAAAAAAAAAAAGAATTAGAAATATGAGTGCCGGGCATGATGCAGCACACCTTTAATCCCAGAATTTGGAAGGCACAGGCAAATGGGTCTCGGAAATTGAGGGCAGCCTGGTCTTCATAGTAAGAACTTATATAGTAAGTTCCAGGCCAGCTGGGGTTATAGGGTGGGGGAAAAAGACGTAGAAAATGAATGTAGACTAGTAAGCTATTCTGAAGGACTATATTCACGTGACACTGCATTATAGTTATAATTGTTCTGTTTGGTTATTACTCAGAAATATTTATTGTTAATTCTTTGGAGAATTTCATACAATTTAGTAATATTCACCCCTCCTCTCTCCTCTAGCTCCATTCCTAATCTCTACCCATCCAATTTTGTGTCTTCTTATTTTTAAGTACAATTCAGATTCCCCAGTACTCTTGGATGTCAGTCTATTCCCTGCAACATGGTCAACTTATTGGAGTCAAACCCTTAAAGAAAAAAGACTCTCTCCCAGAAGTTACCAGTTGCCAATAGCACCTCATCTGGGGTGGGGCTTCATGTCCACCTTCCCCTATGCTGAGATTTTTTTCTGATTTGAGCTTGTACAAGTCATGTACACGCAATCATAACTGCTGAGTTCATATGTGCGGCTGCCCATTCCCCACCCCGTTTAACCCTTCCTGTTCCACCGTTCTCCTTTATAGCATTCTATTTTCTTTTCCTTCCCTTGAAATCGCCCTCCCCACTACCCCTTACTAGTTTTCTGATCCCTGTCAGTTTTCTCAATGAAGTACCCATATCTAAAGATTCGATGCTAGCATCTACATGTGAGAGAAAACATGTGACATTTGTCTTTCTGGCTCTGGGTCACTTCACTCAGGATGATTGTTTTCAGATCCATCCATTTATCTGCAAGTTTTATTTTTATTTTTTGAAAATTTTATTATTTTTATTTTAAATGTATGAGTGTATTGCCTGCATGTAAGTGCACCAGATGGACGCGATGACTGCAGAGGGCAGACGTGGGCTTTGGACCCTCTGGAACTGTAGTTGTGGGTTAGCTGCCATGTGGGTGCTGGAAGAAAAGCAAGTGTTTTTAATCACTGAGCCATCTCTCCAGCCCTAAATTTCATTTTTGCCTGTGTGTGAAGGATGCCTTATGTCAGCATTGGGAGTGTGTCACTATTACTCTCCATCTTGGTTATTTGAGGACATGTCTTTCACTGAATGGGAGCTAGCCATTTCAGTTAGACTGGCTGGCCTGTGGGTCCCAGGGAGTCTCCTGTCTCCCCTCCTGCCACCCCGAACCCCTTCTCAGCATTAGTGTTCCAGGCATGTGCTGCTGTGCCTGACTTTTACATAGGTCCTGAGGATCTGAACTCAGGTCTTCATGCTTGCACAGCAACGACTTCTACCCTGAACCATCTCCCCAGCCCCATGTGTACATTTTTTAAATTAATTAATTAATTAATTAATTAAGTAAATTTTTTTTTTTTTTTTTTTGAAACAGAGTCTCCCTGTAGCTCCGGCTGTCCTGGAACTCACTATGTAGACCAGGCTGGCCTTGAACTCACAAACTCACAGAGACCTACCTGCCTCTGCCTCCCAAGTGCTAGGATTAAAGGCGTGTACCACCACGCCTGGCTCCACACGTACATTTTTGTGGTCTAGAATTCTTAGGCTCACAGGACTCTGCTGCCTGAGTCTCCTGAGTGCCTGGACTCTAGGTATGTATCTTCATACTGCTTGTTAAATGCTTTTCATGTTAGCTGAAATGGTCCTCTTGACCTTCTTCCTTAAGGGATCATCCCGAATGGGTTGATTTCCGCTAGCTCATTCTTTCTGTTCCTGAGTTTTGCTTGACTGTTCTTTCCTAGTTTCATTGTAGCATTCATCACTTGCAGTAAGTAGCAGCAAACAATGCAGAGATTATTTCCTCTCAGACCAGACGAAGTCCAAAGTCATCCATCATTCCTTGACTCCTAGCTCCTTAAAGCCCTGCTTTTCCTCCAGTTTGACTTGATTTCTCATCTTTTTCTCCATCCCCAATCCTTTAATTTGGATTCTCTAAAACAGGCACAATTATCAGGAAAGGCTCTGTATCCTCAAGATATTGGGCCCTTCATCTTCTGTCTCTGTATGAAATCTGGCTGTCTCTTGAGGGGATTGCTTGCTGCCCTCCCCAAAGTGGACACTGTTTCTACTCTGAGCAATCGAGGGCCTCAAGACCAGGCTGCCAGTTCTTTGAAGCATTTGTTGTTATAATTTCCATCGGCTAGCTATTCCTTACCGCTCATGGAGCCCCTGTAGCCATCATTGCTCTTTCTGATGGCTGTTCCTAGAACCCAATAATATTACCTCTGGCATTGCAATCTCAAGGTTACTACTGTCATCCAATAATTACCGTGACAGGTATCTAGCATAGTACCTGATACCACATAGCAGGTGAACAGTGTTGCTGTTATTATGTTTCTCTTGTAGCATCAATAGTTCCCCGAAGTAAGAAATGTGTCTTAGTGATCCAGTTATCCTCAGAACCCTGTGCAAACTGTAGTACCAAAAAACCATGACAAATGGGGCTGGAGAGATGGTTCAGCAGTTAAGAGAGCCAACTGCTCTTGCAGAGGACCCTCGTTCAATTCCCAGCACCCACATGGTAGCTAAGAACCATCTTTAAGCCGGGTGTGGTGGAGCACACCTTTAATCCTAGCACTCGGGAGGCAAAGGTAGGTGGATCTCTGTGAGTTCAAGGCCAGCCTGGTCTACAGAGTGACTTCCAGGCCAGCTGGGGCTATAGGGAAACCCTAGTGAAAGGGTAAGAGTATAATCATTCAAAAGATTCTACCTTCTTCTGGGTGTGGTAGCACTGCCTTTAATCCCAGCACTCGGGAGGCAGAGGCAGGAGGATCTTTGTGAGTTCAAGGCCAGCCTGATTTACAAAGTGAGTTCCAGGATAGCTGGGGCTACAGGAAGACCCTGTATCAAAAAGACCAAAAAACAAAAACAAAAAACAAAAAAACTATGACAAATAAATGGGCCAGGAAAAAGAAAGAGCAATAACAATTTGAGGGGTGTGACATTCCAAAAGAAGATCTTTAAAAGATAAAGCTTGCCACTTAAAATATCACACAATTTTAAAAAAGCATCCAAATAATGATATTTGAAAAATGCTTTTCTTTCTCATTTTCTTTAATGTATTACTATTGGGTTTCTTTTAGTTTAGTCAGGTTGATCAATTATAAATTTCCATCTTCTGAAGGTTATTATAAATGAGCAATAAATTTAGGAGATTGCTTTTTAGTGAAATTGGTTAGCTTACCTGAAAAGAGTTAATTATCTTTTCTGTGTTGGAAGATGTTTCATAGCAACCTAATAGGTAGGGAGAAGAGAACGTTGATATGCTAAAATTTTCCCAGCCTTCTATATCATTTAGGTAGAAAATAAGTATTTACACCCTCTTCTGACCTCCGCGGCATTGCACGACACGGGTGCACAGACCTGCATGCAGACAGTACATTCATATATGTACAGAAAAAAAAGTATTTACCACTCCATTACCTTTGAGAGTGACAATATTGATTATAAACCTGACAAGATTTTTTTTTTGACCCAGGGTCTTCCTGTAGTCCCAGCTGGCCTGGTGCTCACTATGTAGATCAGGCTACTTTGAACTCACAGAGATCTACCTGCCTCTGCCTCCCTAGTGCTGGGATTAAAGGTGTGTACCACAATAACCAGCAAACCTGACAGTATTTAAAATCACTATGGACACAAACCTCGGCCTGTCTGTAAGGAGTTTCTAGATTAGGTTAATTGAGGTAGGAAGACCTACCCTAAATTCCAGTGACACCAGTCTATGGGCTGGGGACCTGGACTAAATAAAAAGGAGGAAGAGAGCTGAGAACCACATTCATCACTGCTTGTGGAGGGAAGAAGCAGTGTGACCAGCCATATCAAGGTGCTGCCATGACCACGCCCCTGCCCTGACAGACTCCACCTTCAAACTCTGAGCTGAATAAACCTTCCTTCTTAAGTAGCTTTTGTCAGGTGTTTTGTTCCATCAGTGCATATAGTAACTGATACACTGAGTCTTTTCTTTTGAGATAAAAATATATAAAATTAAAAAAAAATCCATTTGGATAGAATTGTTGACTTTTTCAAACTTGCTAGTATTTAAATAGGTTGTGATTTTTGAGCATTCATATTTCACACTGTTGGGCATGGTATGCTCAGCCTGTTCTGTTACATGCTGTCGTTTTAATTCAGTGGCTTAGAGAGGTTAAATTGAATAGTATCACACAGCTACCAAGTGGCCAACTAAAATTTAATTCCAGGCCAATGTGGCTAGTGTCCGTGATTTAAGTATTTTGCTTAATTTTCTTACAGTGCTTTTCTGAGGATGAAATGCAGACAGGCTTAGAGAAAGCAACTTACAGAGCATTCTTTCAACAAAGGGTTATACTCCACGAGGAAAGTCAGTACAAATGGACAAGTAGTATGAACAGATGGTTCACGTAAGAGAAACTGGTAATGGTGAATGAACGTGTAAAGATTCTCTAATTCAGACTGCTTACCAGTGGAGAGTCCAGTGAAAACACAGTGAAACAGTATTTCACACCCTCTGAGTGGCAGTAAATGCCACTGATTGACAATATCAAGAGTTTAAGACACGGCTTCAAGGTAACACTCATTTGTCTTTGGTGGGAGTGGGAATGACTACAACCAGCCTGGAGAGCTATTTTTCATATGCAGAACTGTCAAATGTGCATTCCTATAGCTCAGCAATTCTACTTCTAGGAATAAATACACATTCTCAAGTAGTTGAATTGAAATGGGACCTTGGAGCTTCTGGGGGGTCCCTGAAGTCCTAACAGGGATCTTGTGAAAATTATTTTCGTAGTAATCGGTTTATTTTTCTTCTCTGTTCTCATTTTCTCATAAGTATGTGGTAGAGTTGTCTAGAAGCTACAGTCCAGCAGATTAGATGCAGGAGTATGAAAGAGAATGTATCTGACTTCTTTTATTCTTCTTATTTTATTGAGGGAAACACAGCTATTTTTTTTTTTCAGAAAAAGCACTTATATCAACATATGGTAGGATTGTTATTTTAGATGAATTAATAAGCATTACTTGAATTTTGTAATTTTAATTAAATATCAATAGATATAATCACCATAAAAGATCTTTGGGATCCTTCAGTTAGATTTAAGTATGGATTGAAACCAAAATGTTTTATACCATTATATTATGTATGAAATGCAAGTAAGTGTTCATTGTAATATTGATTATGATAGTAAAAGCTTTGTAATCAGCTCTTATGCCCATCAGTATAGACAGGGGATTATTTCTATCAACTTGGGATGGGTAGGTTGTGATTTAAATCAACAGTAAAATTAAAAAGTTGAAGTTAAATATGTGCATATCTATTTGTATCTGAACCAGACAGTCTATGTTTAGGAGACAGTCTTTACTCAGATGTCAAATGAAATGGAATTTTGGTAATAAAGGCATATTTGTGTTTATAAATACATAACACAATTAAATGTTTATGTGTAAAATTATTAAGAATTAGATGAGGGGCTGGAGAGATAGCCTAGCAGTTAAGAGCACCGACTGCTCTTGCAGAGGACCCGGGTTCGATCCCCAGCACCCACATGGCGGGCTGGGAACCATCTGTAACTCCAATTCCAGGAGAACTCCAGTTCCAGGGGAATCCGAGATCCTCTTCTAACCTCTGCAGCATTGCACGACACGGGTGCATAAACCTACATGCAGACAGTGCATTCATACACATACAAAAATAAATAAAATTTAAAAAAGAATCATTTAAAAAAAATGAAAGAAAACCCAAAAAGAATTAGATGAAAAATATTTGGATTCTAGCATTTTATATCATTGAATATCTTTTGACCTTAATCTTTTTTCTTTTCTTTTTTTTGTTTGACTTTTGTTGAGACAGGGTCTTACTACATAGCCCCAGCTGGCCTGGAACTGGATAGATAGTCTAGGTTGGCCTGGAACTCACAGAGATCCACCTACTTCTGGCTCCCAGGTGCTGAGATTAAAGGTGTGCCCCACCACACCTGGTGCCTTTTGTTTTTAAATTATTTTATTTTATTTTATTTTATTTTATTACTTTTTTGCAGGGCTGGGGATCAGTTGCAGTTACTCTACCACAGAACTGTGTGTCTTAAGAATTTTTTTACTCAGAACTATGTCAACATGATAGTCTTATTTTTTTTATTTTTATTTTTGATAGTCTTATTTTTATTTAACTAAGTAATCTTAAGTATCATTTCATTTTTGAAAAAGAGAATGAGCTAAAATTTAATTATTGTTTACACTTTTGAGAATTTGTGGCAACTTAAAAGTTAAAGCAGGTGTCAGGGATGCCTGTAATCTCAGTAGAGGCAGGCAGATCTTTTTAAAATCATGCCAGCCTGGTTCACATAGCAAGTTCCAGGTCAGTCGAGGCTACAGGGAGACCCTGCATCAGACCAAAACAAGCAAGCAAGCAAGCAAGCAAGCAAGCATACATTAAAGCAGGCTGAATGTGCCTGACATGTTCAAGCTGCATCCCCAACAGTGCATCTATTCCCCTAACCTCCATATGGTTGCAGTAATATTCTTGATTATAAATCAAAAGATTAAATATTAAAGTGAAGAGAATATAAAACGATGCTTCTTGGGGTAGAGAGGTGGCTTAGCGGTTAAGAGTGCCAACTACTCTTGCAGAGGACCCGGATTCGATTCCCAGCACTCAGATGGTGGCTAAGAACCGTCTTTAAGCCTGGTGTGGTGGTGCATGCCTTTAATACTAGCACTTGGGAGGCAGAGGCAGGCAGATCTCTGTGAGTTCAAGGCCAGCCTGGTCTACAGAGTGAGTTCCAGGACAGTCAGAGCTATAAGGAGACCCTGTTTCTAAAAAAAAAATCCCACAAACAACCCCCCCCCCAAAAAAAAGCCAGATGCTTCTCTGTGCCATGGATATTTATGGAAGTTTCTATTATTATTATTATTATTATT
Source organism: Rhizomys pruinosus (assembly GCA_009823505.1). NCBI lineage: Eukaryota > Metazoa > Chordata > Mammalia > Rodentia > Spalacidae > Rhizomys > Rhizomys pruinosus. The sequence goes on along the minus strand of VZQC01001799.1, from coordinate 507,118 downwards.
ATTATTATTATTATTATTATTATTGGGTTTTTTAATTATTTATTTTTGAGACAGGATTTCCCTGTAGCCCCCGCTGGCCTGAAACCTGTTATGTAGATGGAACTGGCCTTCAACTCAGAAACCAAGGTGTCTTCTACCATGCCTGGCTCTTACTATTTTTTAAAAGTCAATCAAAGTAATTGACTTCAAAGTAGTTTGGTCAAGAAAAAGGATAGTGTGTTCAGTTAATTCAGCTTTTGGGTTTCTTTCTCATCTCTGAAGCTGCTGGTGCTATCAGATAAGTGTCATTTTCCCACTGGAGGGAGAATGGTAGGTAATCTTCCAGAATAGCAATGTGTTTCCAGAAACTGGACTCTAGATGAGCACGTTTCACTTTGAAGGCTCAAGCTTAACAGTAAATCAATGAAAATGTTGGTTGGCCCTTTTACCTTCTTTGGAATTCGGCTTATCGTACTTCCCATGTTTATGCTGCGTGATGTCTGTGTCAACAGTTCCAACATACTTAGGTTGATTTGATTTCAAATTCAGAACTTTTTTCTAGTGTTTTATTTTAGGTTTTAAGAAGACTTAGGAAGAATGAAATAGTCTCAGGATATCAAAGTTGTATTACTAGAATAGGCTAAGAGGTTTCCTATTTAACATAGGTGACATCACTGCAAACAAATGTCCTTCTTTTGGAATTTTTTTGGCTTCAGCTTTTGTTTGTTCTTCTCTCTCTCTCTCTATGTGTTTTCCTGAAAAACATACCTAGTACCCAATATGTCACCAGTTTTCAATTAATTAGCTTATCAAAGTGATCTACAACTTAAATGACCTTGTTACAGAATATTAACATAATGGGGGAAAGTTTAATTCTGTGTTCTTGTAAAATGCTAATTTTCTCCTTAACTTGTCACAGATATTACCTTGCATAAAGCAAACAAAGTAAGGAATTTTGATTGCCTTTTAATATCATTGGAAATGTAATAGTCGTCTCTGGCTTTATGACCATTCATGCAATCTTCACAAAAAGCATTTTCACTATTTCAAAGTTAGAGCTTCTTCATCAGACCAGTTTGAAGTCAGTCATTTTAGTTGAATTAAAAATAATAGTGTTAGAAACTTCAGTGAATATACACTGAGCAGCAAAAGGTAGAGTACCAGGCAAAATTTGAAGTTAGTACCAAATGTTGGTACATGTGACTTTTAAAAGTGATACTTCTCCCAGAAAAAATGAGTGATGAATGGTATCCCTGATCTGTGGATGCTAGCACCAATTACGTAATTGTATGGCAAACTGATGTGATCTGAAAACAACTGTGCTCTTATATTGTAAATCCCTTAAAAATAAATAAAAAATTAAAAATGTGATACTTCTAAATCGTCTGTTTGATTGAATGAATGGGTGTTACTAGACTTACAGCATATGTAGATTTTGCTGTTTTAGCAGTCCTGAGCATGTAAGAACATTTCTTTTCTCATATGGCATTTCTCATTAGATGGGATTATCTCATATGTCATAGAATTAGATGATAGTATCTCAGGTACTGTGAAAATATACTTAGGTTGAGTTCTCATTCTATGGTAGATCCCCTGTTGGTACCATGTTTGCATTGATGATATAGATCATCTCACATGGTCCATATTGTATTCCTTTGAGTAGTCGCACATTCCCACTTTGCAGAGGAGGAAGTTGAGCCCAAGAGAGTTTATAGGTTTCCCTATTAGTTGTGGTTAGGCTTGGATTCAGATTGTGAAGTCAAAGAAACTAACTTCTCGGGGCTGGAGAGATGGCCTAGTGGTTAAGAGCGCTGACTGCTCTTGCAGAGGACCTGGGTTTGATCCCCAGCACTCACATGGCGGCTGAGAACTGTCTTTGACTCCAGTTCCAGGGGAATCTGACACCCTCTTCTGACCTTCCAGTTCCAGGGGAATCCGACACCCTCTTCTGACCTCCGTGGCATTACACGACACGGTACACAAACCTATGTGCAGACAGTGCATTCATACACATACAAGAATAAATAGAAAAAAAAAAACCTAACTAACTTCTCTTTCCTCTCCAAAAGCCCTAACATCCTCTCCTCCTGTTTACTCTTTATTCAGGAGGAAATAAAGATTTTTTTTTTTAACTCTTTTTGAGACAGGGCCTCCCTGTAGCCCCAGCTGTCCTGGAACTCACCCTGTAGACCAGGCTGGCCTCTGCCTCCCAAATGCTAGGATTAAATGTATGTGCCACCATGCCTAGTTCATTTTTTTTTTTTTTTGAACATGGGTCTTATATAGTTGTGCTGCTTATCAAAATTCAATTTTAAATTTTTTATTCTCTATGTGCATGAATATATTGCCTTCATGTGTATAAGTGCACCTATGTCATGCAATGCCTGTGGAGTCAGAAGAAGGCATCAAATTACCCTGGAACTGGAGTTTCAGGCATGGTTGTTAGCCACCATGTGGGTACTGGGAATTGAATGCTCTGCAAGAGCAGTTTGTGCTTTTATCTGCCTGAGCCATCACTCCACCCCTAAAATTCATTTTTAATTAAAAAAAATTAGGTTTTTAAATTTTTTATTGTTTTTAGTTGTTACCAAAGGCAAAATTTACTTTGAAAGAAAATTAAATTACAGATGCATGAAGCACAAACATTTAATATACGAAAAACACTGTGTTATCCAGTGTACTTAAATGTCAACATTTGGGGTAATTTTTAAGGTTTTTCAAATAAATGGAATTACTAATACCTCTGTATAATATTTAAAGCAATGGGAAAATAAAAGATCTTTATACCATATTTTTACAAACTGTTCTAAAGATAGCAAATTTGTGCTCAATTGTTTTTCCTCTGCTTTAAAATAAGCTACCAGTAATTCTAAACCAGTCTAAAATGTTCTTAAACCAAATATAAATATTCAAATTGGCAAAAATGTTTTATAGTGAGTCCTTGGCCTCTATGAAAAGCATCATAGCTAAGAAGAAATTAGTTTATTTTCAGATTCTGTGATTGGCTTCCAAAAAATCCCTCATCAAGTATAAGTACTGGCAAAATATCATATATTAAGGATCAGATCTGAATCTTTGGTATAAGCATGAAACTGTTACTGACAGCTTTCCATGGCTGCAAAAACCAGTAAGAAACTCAAGAAGCATGAAAGACTAGTATGAAGTCTAGTATGCAGAGAAGGTGGGCAGCAATTACAATGTTTTGTTCTACAGGAAAAAATCTCCAGAGATACTTAATTAACATCTACTTAAGAGGTTTGAAAACATGGCAAACTCAAAGGTCATGCTTCAAAGTGACTTAACTTGTAGCTGGAATATTTTTGCTGTATTTTGGCATTTTACTATAATCAGTGGCATCCAATTATCTGAGGACTCAGCACTATCTTGGCACAGCAGACTAACAACTCTCACCTACCCTCCAGAGGATTTTTCCCACATGTCTCAACTTTGCACCATTCAAGAAACAGAGTGAAAGCACACAAGGCTACAATGTATTTAACTCGGCTATATTTTTTTTCTTTGAGACATATACAAGTAAATTTTTTTTTTAGGAATGGTAAATGGTTTAACTTAGCAAATTAAAAAAAATATTTTAAGTATGAAGTGCAGGAGTTTACCTATCAAAGTAGCCAAGGACTCAATAATTTAAAAAAAATTATAATTCTTGTAAATATAATCTGTAGAAGAATCTCCAGACCACATTAAACTCCAAGAGTATAGCATAACCTGGGTCTTGCGTTTTTCACCCATTCTTTCAGTTCTTCAGTTTGCTACTGCTTTTCATGCTTTCTTCATCTACTAAACACAACCTATCAGGACATTCTCCTCCAAAGCCCTACCAGACAACTTTGTAAATATGCATTTATAGGCTTCAAACATTTTAAATTATGACTAACCCTGAGAGCCAGATTTCTTATTCAAAGTTCAGCACTAAATATTGAAAACTGTGGGGGTTTATACTACCAAGTGAAAAATGAACCAAGTTCAAAGTATGTCCATGAATCTTAAAAGCAAGAATGGAAATTCTCATAAGTTAAAAAAAAATATCTCTAATGACAAAAAGGCAACTAAACCCATTACATCAACACTATTAATAGATAAGTGACAGCAACAATCTAAATGCCACTCTCATAAAAATAATCAGTTTCTATTTTTCTTTCTTCCTTCTGCTTCATGAGGAACCAACAAAGTCAAGAGTATTGTTCTGTGTGGACCAACCATGACATCTTTAAGAACAGATAGGTATATTCCCTGTTATTCTTTCAGGGCATTATTTATACATTAAAAGAAAACCTTCAAGAAATAAAGTTATTTAGGCTTGTGAATATTTTGAAGTAAAGGTTCTTGAACTTCTGTGATGAACTCTTCAAGCAATTCAACTTTTCAAGTTCCCTCAACGTGGGTCTATCCCACAGTTACAAAGCGGCTTCCTCCTTTGTTGAATGTGAGAGTGGCTCTTTGCGCCTTTCAGTATCCCAAATCGTTCATTCAAAGTCATCCCCGTCTGTTTGCCAACACTATTTATGTCAAACTGTAGAGGGACACCTTTAGGAACTTTCTTTACATCAGACTGCTCTCGTTTTGTCAAGAATGAGGGTACAGCAGTACGAGTTAATTGTGGTTTCTGAGTTTGGTGAGTTGTCTTTTGCTACCACATCATCTAGCAGCTGTTCTGTGTTCAACTGGGCCTCTTCTGAAAAGAAAAGTTGCCTGACGTGTATCTTTCTGATGACTTAATTTACTTCCACTCCTGGTAAAATTAGCCGTAATGTTATTTTTTCTGTTTAACTGGTTAGGTCTCTTGAGAACTGTAACTGGTTTCCTTTGGACCTCATTTTGTCTCAGTAGGTTTGTTTTCCTTTTTAATGCTGGAAAATATCATTCTATATATTTTTTAAATTATTTATTTATTTCTGTATGTGTGTGTATGTACTGTCTGCATGTAGATTTGTGCACCCGTGTCGTGCAATGCCGCAGAGGTCAGAAGAGGGTCTCGGATTCCCCTGGAACTGGAGTTCTCCTGGAATTGGAGTTACAGATGGTTCTTAGCCGCCATGTGGGTGCTGGGGATCTAACCTGGGTCCTCTGCAAGAGCAGTCGGTGCTCTTAACCACTAGGCTATCTCTCCAGCCCCAATGCTGGAAAATATTGTTCTATATTCTTATCACTTAGAGGTGGACGATTCATTGCACTTACTCCTTTTCGAATCCCAGTTGCTTTCCTAGCTACAAGCCCAGTGATAACTCCATAAGCACGTCTCTTTCCAGGCATCACTCTTCCTCTTCCTCTACGGCTCACACTAGTTTTTCCAAAACCAGAATTCGACCACACTCTCATCCTGCATTGTCGGGTACCCGTTTGCTGGAGTCTTCTATTTAGTCTTGGAAAATTTCAGTTCTTTCCTTCCTTTCGATTCCGTTTGATAATATCATCCAGAGACATAGATTTTATCCAGGTTTTCATTGCTGCGGGCTGGCGGCTGCGGCAGGGTCGCTGTGGCCCCCACCAACCGGGCACAGAACCTGTTCATGACTAGAGATGTAGCTGCCAGGAAGGCCCAAGTCAGAGGCCTGCCACCTCCCACTCACGCACGCAGACGGGCTGCACCTCGGAGCGCGCACGAGCGCTTTGATTTATTTTTTATGAATATTTTGCTTTCATGTATGTAAGTGCACCATGTGCATGCAGTGCCTATGGAGGGCAGAAGAGAAAATCAAATCTTCTGGAACTGTAGTTACAGATCGTTGTTAGCTGCATTGTGGGTGCTGGGAACTGAGCCAGGTCCTCCGCAAGAACAGGGAGCGTACTTGACCTCTGAGCCATCTCTGCAGCCTCACAAAATTCTCTTCTTATTGTAGCTCCTTCAGCACAATAAGCATGTTTATCTCATTTTGGCGTGATGGCTCAGGGCCAGGCACTGCATCCCTCTCTCCACAGCTGTCCACACAGGTTGTTATATGGTTCCTTGGAGGTCAGTCATTGAACACTGGAGTTTATGTCTCTCTGGTATAGCACATTCTTTCTAAAGAGAGCTTTCAGAATCTGAGGACAGGGAAAGGGAAGTTCCCCAGTACATAGGCAGCCTCTCCTTGACTAAAAGAACCCAAATATTGTGCTAGCAGGGATTGGAATTGCTTGCCTTTCTTCTAGGAAGGTATAGTATCACTGAAGTATAGATTCAATTTTTCTGAATATTAACCATTATATTTTCTTATTTTCTACTTTAAATGTAAGAAACATAAAATGAAGTGATAGGGAATATGGGAAAGTGAACCTAATCAATTCTGTTTTCCTTTCCTCATGGAGTTATATTATTTTGACCACATCTGTTGCTTTGTATTAAAAAAAAATACGATAGTTAGATGGATGGCAGAGTAAATCTCTTTAATTTTGAAACAGGCCTTTGGGCCCAAACCTACATAATTTGTATCTGGAAACAAAAATAGAAGATCCCTTCTCTAAATTGTTTTGAATATTCAAGCCAAAGGGAGAGCTTATGTTTAGCATTTTCTAGCATTTTTCATTTAGTTAGAGTCATAGTAATTTCACTACTTTGGAAAGATAACATGATTTTAATTGAGATAATTTTCTTTTTCATACTGTAGAATTTCATTTGCTTCAGAAATTTCCTTGGAAAAAGATCCAGACACTTGGCCACATGGCACAAACATTTTTAGTGAATCAGAATGCTTAGATTTCAAAGCTATTTATAAGCATAACAATTTTATAAATCTATATTATTTCTATGGTCTCTTTGTTTGGAAAAATATATTTAGACTTTCTTCACCTACATATTTTTTGGATTTTCCCATTAAAAAAGACACGTTCTTTTCCCGGGGATCTATTCTGAAGATCTGGCCGACCTGACATTCTCCCGGGGATCTGTTCTGAAGATCTGGCCCACCTGACATTCTCCCGGGGATCTGTTCTGAAGATCTGGCCCATCTGACATTCTCCCAGGGATCTATTCTGAAGATCTGGCCCACCTGACATTCTCCCAGGGATCTACTCTGAAGATCTGGCCCATCTGACATTCTGTTTTCCTCATATGCACTTTCCCCCCAAAGGGCATTTTATATCTCAATTATCTGAAATACTCTCATAATTCCATGCAGAGAATCATCCTTGCAGCTTGTTTTTAGGCACATGACAATAAACTAGTTGTGCTTAAATCACTTCTTTCCTTAGCAATTATACGAGATGCAGGTTTTACCTAATGTTTTCTAGTCCTTTCCAGCTCAGCTTTCCTTGCAAACATCATTCATTTCAACCAACCATACACTCAGTGTTGAATTTTGAGATTTTATGTAGGGTGCTAAAGACAATTGGGTATGGATCTTGAGCTGATGAGGGAGGTTTCAGGCCCCATGCTGTGCTGTGGTGCTGTTTCTGAGTGTGTTAGACCATGCTTCACGGTGATGAGTGTGCGTCAGAGAAGGGAGAGTTACTGGCTTCTCTGTGTTGTCAGACTCTGGGCCTGGGCCCAAGGGTCCAGTTGGTTAGCCAGTTACCTTCTCTTATGGGCCAGACACACTGGGAGACTGCTAGAGAACCAATACAATTACTAAAATATGAGTCATGTATAATAAGTATAGTATTTATGACAGTGTTGTAGATGAAGTTTATTCTGTATAGGATATTTAAAGTAGTTTTTGCAGGTGGCAGTGTTGGAGAAAATAGGATGCAGTATGACTTTATCTCTATATCTATCTATCTATCTATCTATCTATCTATCTATCTATCTATCTATCATCTATCTAGTTAGTTTTATTTATGTGTATGCAGGTGTCTCTCTGTATGTATGTCACATATATGGGTGTGTGCAGAGGCCAGAAGAGGGCACTGGGTTTTCTGGAATTGGAGTTACAAGTAGTCCTGAGTGGCCTGATGTGGGTTCTAGGAACTGAAGTTGGGTCCTCTGGTCTAGAAGAGCAGCAAATGTCCTTAGCTCCTGAGCCATTTTTTCCAGCCTCTTCTTTATTTTCCAGATGTTTTCCTTCTACCTGGTAACCAGTATTGTTTTAGTGGACTAGATACTCTTTCCCCTTGCCCCCAAGAAGCACAGAGAGATGACCCCTTTATAGTACCTACACAATGGAGATTTGAGGGTACCCATTAATCCTTTTTGATTTTCAGAGACTCCCAGTACTCATATCTAGCTTCTTGATATGTATAGTAGAACAGTTCATTTTGCCTGCTTTCATTTCCTTTCTACATTTCAGCACCTTATACTGTTGTAGAAACTAATCATAGCCCAGCCTGTCCTTGGGAGAGCAGGCTCACCTATGATGCTCCAGGAGCCACTATATTCAGGACATTGAGTAACCTAAGTATTTTCAGAGGTCTGACACTCTGTTTTGTGGTATCTAGGATCTCAATGATCAAGTAATAGGAGACTCATTTTTGCCTTCTTATTGTTTAGAGAGTGACTTCTTAAAGACTGCCCCCAGAGTGCTTGGATTAAAGGTGTGAGCCACTGTGCTTGGCCCTGTTCTTGACTCAAATGGAAAGAGAACAGTTTAAAAATAAAATAACTTTATTTGTGATTAGTATGTTCTTTTTTTGAAACAGGGTCTCCCTGTAGCCCCAGCTGGCATGGAACTCACTCTGTAGATGAGGCTGGCCTTGAACTCACAAAGATCTGCCTGCCTCTGCCTCCCCAGTGCTGGGATCAAAGGCATGCACCATACCCAGTGATTGGTATGCTCTTAACTTCTTTAGATTACTTTTCACTGAGATATTCCTGTGAAAGAGAGAACAATTTAGCATTGGTTATATATGATGTAGAATTTTCAATTGGTGGGAATTCATAGCATTTCTCCACGTTTGAAGATAATTGGTACATGGTATCCTTGTATGGAAAATTTGCCTTCAAATTTGAAGCAGGCGTGTCACTGGAAAACTTGTTTTTCCTCTTCAGTGTTATTCAGTGTTAAGATTTGAGGTTTGTGTCATCACACCAGGTTTATATAGTGCTGGGGATCAAACCCAGGGCTTCCTGCAAGCTAGGCAAGCACTCTGACAGCCAAGCTACATACCTACATTGATTTTTTTTTCTTCACTAGTTGGTATTTGGTAATTGTGTTAAGAATTTTGTAAAATCAGGTGGGCGTGGTACCACACACCTTTAGTTACAGCACTCAGAACGTGAAAGCAGGTGGTAGATCTCTGAGATCTAGGGCAGTCTGGTCTACATATTGAGTTCCAGGCCAGCTGTGGATACAAGGAGACCTGAGAGACAGACAGACAGACAGACACACACACACACACACACACAAACACACAAGCATACAAAATTGAAGTGACTATGTACTGATCCTCAACACAATCCTTGAAGTCTCAATTATGAGAGCAATTTCTGTTCTTAGTGGACTATTGCCATTCTTGGGATAATTCCTTTCATTCTGAAAATTAAATGTTCATCATGTCTCTACCCCACAGAGACTTACTGTGCTGGATAGCTTTTGTGTCAACTTGACACACCTGGGTTGAGGGAGTCTCAATTGGGGAATTGGCTCCATTGGACTGGCCTGTGGCCACGTCTGTGGAGTATTGTCTTGATTGTTAGGCAATCTGGGAGGGCCCAGCCCACTATGGGTGGTGCCACCTCTGGGCACGTTGTTGTGTACCCTATAAGAGGGCAGGCTGGGCATGGGCCAGGAGAGCAAGCCAGTAAACAGCATTCCCCCATGGCCTGTGCTTCAGCTCCTGCCTCCAGGTTCCTGCCCTGAGTTCCTGCCTTGGGCTCCCTAAGTGATGAACTGTGACCCAGGAGATGTAAGCTGAATAAACCCTTTCCTCCCCAAGTTGGTGTCGGTCAGAGTGTTTTGTCACAGCAATGGAAGAGAAACTAGAACACTTACTGTACTTTTCCTTACAATGTGAGTAACTTTTGACATCTTCAAACTTACTCCATATTTGTTGGTTGACATGGAATCAGAAGGAAGCTTATCTAACCCATTCATTCTCTGTATTGCTGTCTTTCCTTCACACCGTGCCCAGCACATGTACTGATTAGATTCTCTATCAACATGTGAAGTTACCAAGAACTGCACCCTTCCGGGGTATTTCATTTGAGCTTTGCAAGAGTCAGAAAATTCTTCACAATTAGAGAAAATCTGCCTGTCATTAACTTCCATTCAGTGTTTCTTGTTTTAGGAACAGGAACTGCCTAAAATAAGCAACCTTTTTTCTTCTTCTTCTTCTTGAAGATTGCTAGTTATTTCTGGTTTTGATTTGATGTATACATTTCTCATTGTTTTCAAGAAACAGGCTTTGTTTTTTATTTGGAAATGCTGTGCGCCCCCCCCCCCTTTTTTGTTCTTTTTGCGACAGGGTCTCCCTGCAGCCTCAGCTGTCCTACAACTCTCTATGTAGACCACGCTGGCCTTGAGCTCACAGAGATCCTCCTGCCTCTGCCTCCTGAGTGCTGGGATTAAAAGAGTAGACCACCACACCCAGTGCCATTTTTTTTTTTTAAGAGTAAAGAAGGATGTTTTCATAAAATGCTTGGAGGCTGTTCTTCCTCTTTTCCTCTCACTAGAAGGACGTTTCTCTGCCACAGAGGATGCTTGTCCCAGAGCAAAGGCTCTAACCCTTGTCCTAAGAGGAAAGTAAGAACTCTAATAGGCTTGGTGGTTGGTCCAGTCAAGCCATTGCAACTTTTATATTAGTTTCAGTTAACATCGTTTTTGAAATTTAAGAATTAAAATTAGTTAATTAATTTATAATGTGAATGTTACATTGCTGGGGATGGGTAGTGCCCACACTTAAGAGGCAGATCTCTATGAGATCAGGCCCAGTCTGGTATACATAGTCCAGGCCAGCTGAGGCTACTAAGAAACTTTGTCTCCCCAAAACCAAAACCAAACCCAAACCCAAACTCCAACTCCCAACCCAACACCCCTCATGAATATTTAAATAACCCATGTTATTGAATTTCTGCCATACAGCAAATGAAAGCTAAATTCTTTCAGTTACTCTGAATCGTCTTGTTTAGTCCGAATTCTGTGCTAAGGTGCATTGTAGCTCTTTGGGAGCTGTGGCAGGGAATTGGAGACCAAGTGCTGGTGCTGTTTATCACTGACATTCCTTAGGTATTTGAGTTTCTTCACTATTTTTTAGTACAGAACACAAAAACATTGTATAGTTGGGGTTCTTTACTTCCAGGGAGCAGACATAACCTTGGGGTTCTTTACTTCCAGGGAGCAGACATAACCTCTGAATAGTCTAGATAAGGAAAAAGGAAAGGGGGGGATTCTGGGAGCTGAGTCTGAGAAGGCAGGGGCCCACATGATCTCATCCTTGGGGGGCATCTGCTCAGAAGTACCCCCGCCCCCATGTTTGGCTACGCTTTCCACACTGGCTCAGCATATTCCTCACTAGTTATCTTTTGGCAGATTTGGGCCACTTTTGTTTACAGTCCACCGAAAGCCCATTGTCTTCTTCGTTTCCTCCTATAATGCTAATGATTTAAGTCAGATCTCAGAAACGCTGGCAATTTTTTTTCTGTCTACTTGCATTTTGGGTTTGTTGTAGGTGCCAGTGTGAGAGTGGTGGTCACGGTCTGCTCTCGTGCTCTGGTCGTGGCAGGGGAGCTGGGGAAATTGAGGAGACTTAAAATGATATCTTTCCTGTCATTTCCTCAGTGTTCTCAAATGTTTTTAAGTCTCTTTTGAATCTTGGGTTATAGTCCTGTTGATTCCTAGTAACTCCTTCAGGAATTATTGATAGTATTTTATTTCTGACCTCATTAATCCTCTACTGTAGCTTTGTGTATTATTTCATTTAAATATATTTGTCATGTGGTTGGAGTTTTTACATTATGCCTTCTGTTTTTTATCATTTTAAAATTTAGTTTCCTTTTTTTGTTGCTTTGAGACAGGGTCTCAAAGGTCAGGCTGACTTGTAACTCGTGATCCTCCTCCCTCTGCTCCCCAGTGTTTGGATTATAGATGTGCAGGACTGTGCCTGGCACGAGCTTAAAATTCTTGATTTGCCTGTTTAGGTCATTTAGTTTCAGCTTTGCTTCTTTTACATGAATATTTAAACTTATAAATATTTCTACATTATTTTAGCAGAAGTTTGCGTATTTTCCCATTATTTACTTTAAATATGCTTTCTATCTCCATTGTGATTCTTTTGTTCCTCCAGCTGCATAGAAGTGCACTTTTATACTTCCATGCATGTGAGAGTGTATTGGGTTTCTTAAAAAAATTTCTAGGGGCTGGAGAGATGGCCTAGCAGTTAAGAGCACTGACTGCTCTTACAGAGGACCTGGGTTTCATCCCCAGCACCCACATGGCGGCTGAGAACCATCTTTGACTCCAGTTCCAGGGGAATCCGATACCCTCTTCTGACCTCTGTGGCATTGCACAACACCGGTGCATAAACCTACATGCAGACAGTACATTCATACACATACAAGAATAAATAAAAAAATTCTAATCCTTCATTGTTATAGAGATGATGGAGTATCTGTTCTCTAGGATTTTTGATATTTCCTTTGTATTCTGTTGTCCATTGGTAATTCTAATGAGTGGGCAGTGGGTACTTGAAGAGGCTGCGTAAACACACGCTGATATAACAGGCACAAGTAAATCATAGAGATACTTATTCCTTGTCTGATTGGTGAATTTCTGGAAGAGTTTGTAAGATGTTTTTATAGTAATAGCTAACTATTACATGGTGCTTACTATATTCCAGGCACTATTTTGAAGTCCTTACATATATTTTTAAAAATATTTTTATTTTTTATGTATGAATGTATTGCCTGCATGTGTGCCAATCAGAAGAGGGTGATGGAGTCCCCTAGCACTAGAGTTATGGACAGTTATTAGCAGCCATGTGGATGCTAGGAATTGAACCTGCATCCTCTGCAAGAGCCACCAGTGCCCTTAGCCACTGAGCCATCTCTCTAGCCTCCTTTTTTATTTATTAAAAGTCCTTGCATATATTAACTTAATTGCGTACTGGTCATTTTTTCCTTAAAGGTCTATTATTTGTGTTTTATATATTTTGAGACGGGATACATTTATTACTAGATAACAGCTGATGACTGGAGTCTTTCATCATCACATTTGTGTGTGTGTGTGTGTGTGTGTGTGTGTGTGTGTCTTTTTGAGACAGGGTCTCCTTGTAGCCCCAGCTGACCTGGAACTCACTCTGTAGTCCAGGCTGGCCTTGAACTCACAAAGATCCGCCTGCCTCTGCCTCCCGGGTGCTAGGATTAATGGCCACCATGCTCAGCACTCATCATCACATTTTTACCTTTTCTGATAATGATGTGGTTACACAACTTTTTTTGTAATTAATGTTTTTCTGGAATATTCTTCTCATCTTACCTTGTATATCTTTTTGCTAGAAGTGTAAGTGGATTCAACTTTTATCAATTTAGATTTATAAGTAACAGTAAAGCTGGGTGTGGTGTTGTATGTCTTTAATCCCAGCACTCAGGAGGCAAAGGCAAGCAAATCTCTGTGAGTTCAAGGCCAGCCTGGTCTACATAGCGAGTTCCAGGCCAGCTGTGGTGACAGGAAGACCCTGTCTCAAAAAGACAAAAAGAAAAAAAAAAAAAAGTGACACTGTGATGTGATGGTTAAAAGCAAAACTTTAAGGGAAAATTGGTTGCTTTAGTTTGCTGTCTATGTTGTAGACTTTTGGCAGTAACCATTTACAGCTAGAGGCAAGAAACAGCTCACCTTGTCTTTACTTAGACTTACAATGTATCTCCCACTTTTATTTTAGTGTTTGAGTGTATTGCCTGTGAGTATGTAAGGGCACCCTTGTCCCGCAGAGCCTGAGGAGGTCAGAAGAGGATGTTGGATTCTGCTGGACCTAGAGTTATGGATGGTTGTTAGCTCCCATATGGATACTGGAAATTGAGCCCAGTATTTCGAGACAGGGTCTCCCTGTAGTCCCAGCTGTCCTGGAACTCACTCTGTAGACCAGGCTGGCCTTGAACTAACAAAGATCCCCCTGCCTCTGCTTCCCGAGTGCTGGGATTAAAGGCACGCACCACCACACCCGGCATTTTTATTGAATCTTTAACAAATTTCATATATCTTGATATGATCTAAAGTACCCCGGTTACTACCTACACCTGATTTCAGGTTTGTGTTCTCTGTCTCTGTCTCTGTCTCTGTCTCTCTCCCCTCCCCCTTTTCTCTCTCTGCCTATTGAGTAAAATTTACGTTTCCAAATGCCTTCCAGTAGAGCAGTATAGGTTCATTCACTGGATCCTGCTTAACTTACTCAAAGTCACACCCTTAAGGAAAACTGACTCCACCCATCCCAGCAGCTGTTTGTTAGTTCCTTAGCTATGGTTGGGGCTACTTCCCCACTTCTATACTTGGACTTTATCTGGCTTGAGTTTACATGGAACTTGTGCAAGCTATCACCTTTGCTGTGAGTTTGAATGATTAACTGCCTGGCTGTCTGGCAAACCCCATTTCCTTATGGTCGTCCGCCACCTCTGCTGGTCTTACAGTCTTTCTGTCCACTCTTTGATAATGATCCCTGATCCTTGTGAGGCAGAGGTTTGATACAGAGATGCTATTCATGGATGAGCACTCTGCAGTCTCTTGTTCTCTGCATTTGGCCAGTTGTGGGTTTCTGTGTTAATCACTATCTGCTGCATAAGGAAGGTTCTTTGGTGTGAATAGAGAGATGCATTAATCTATAGCTGTAAGAATAAGTTATGCCAGGCATGGTGGCACACGCCTTTAATCCCAGCACTCAGGAGGCAGAGGCAGGCAGATCTCTGTGAGTTCAAGGCCAGCCTGGTCTACCTAGTTAGCTCCAGGCCAGCTGGGACTAAAGGGAGACCCTGCCTTAAAAAGACCTCCCCCCACCAAAAAAGAATAAGTTATTGGGAATTGGTAATAGTACTGTGCCCATTTAGCAGCATAATAGTAGTCAACTGTCCCTGGTGACCTGTTGCCTGTCTACTCACAGGGTCCTAAGACTGATATCATTGTCAGACATGGGCTCCAGCTTGTGAAATGGACTTAAATTTTTTTATTTTTATTTTTTTACATTTACTTTCATTTACTTCATTTTTTTTTACAATAAGTAATAAGTTTTGAGTACAAGCATCCTTCATGTAAAACCAATTTGCAAGCAGTTGTGCCCAAACCCACACAGCCCAAGGTTCCCACCATCCAGCTGGAGGGGCTTGTATGTACAATCAAGTTGATCAAATAAGCATCCAGTCTATGTTGCTGTAGTTTCACCATTCACCCCAATCGCAGCCCTACATTCTACCATGCCCCCTCTTCTGCAGATTGTTCCCTAGGCTTAGAAAAGGGGTACAGGTGGACAAGAAGCAAAACAGTCTACTTTCTCTGGAGATGTCTTTTTGGACTCTGATCAGTTCAGGCTGTTTCCTTTCATGGGTTGACAGTTTGTCCAGGAATAACCTTTCAATCCTACTAATGAAGCACAAGCAATTAGATATATAGATATTTAAACAGTACTAATTATTATGGCAGGTTACTTTGGTATAGACACAGATGTTTGGATGGTATGCTAATCCATGAATTATGTTTTTTTCTGTAAAAGATGACAAGGTCTTACTGTGGCTTATAACATCTCCTAACCACTAGAGGATGTAAGCTTGTGGCATCAGCCATGAGTTAATCCTTCCAAGGAGAGAGCTAATAGCCAATTAGATATGGGATATACAGACATATGGCTGCCACTGCTGCACAGTATTTCCAGGTAGGTAAGGTGTAGCTGATGCTGACAGAGGAGTCTTGCTTGCCTCAAGGAGACCAATATTTGCTTTATTGGTTTAGTGGCCTTTGGTAGCACTCTCTGGTATACCAGAGACCAACTGTACACTTGCAAGTGGTCTCAATACATCTTTCCCATTCTTACATCATGTCTTCCACAGCAGGGCCTTACCGCCTCTCTTCTTGCAGGAATCCCAGTTTACAGACAAGAAGCCTTTACCTTTTGTTGGGGCTTGGATCCCCTGGCCAACATCTCCTTGGCAGAATAATCCATTGCTGATATCAGAGCTCTCCTGTATTAATATATTTTGCTTAAATGCACAGCTTAAAGAGACTCTAGTATTATATTTGGTTCTGAATAGAGAATAATCCTTTTCACAGTTCCTATGTCTATTAGTCAATTAAACAAAGCAGTTTTTACCGGTTTTATAAGAGATAACCTCTACAACAGTCAGCTTTAATTTACAGTTAGAGATTGACTTCATTACCGTCATATTTTTCTTTGTTCTATGAAAAGGAGGTAAGAAAGTCATATTAAAACTTTGCAGCACCTAGAAGGTAAGGTTCATTAGGACTCTTTATAAACAGTTGTTACAAATATGATCCACAGAGATGTTTGATGCCTGTAGCAGTCTGAGGTTTTTCCTCCTTTTATGCTTAGATGGGCCAACTTCTCTGCTGGTATTTCTTGGTACATCCTACACAATGCAAGGCTGTATCTTTTCTTTATCAGCCACTAAGTTGGTGACGTTTTGACATGTGGGAACATACAAATCTTTTCCCCATAGTTTTAAGATTAAACTGAAAAATTTTTTTTGGCAAAAAGGTTTAATATATAACTGTATCCCCCCCCCTTTTTTTTTAATTCTAGGTTTTTATTTTTTGACCCATGAGTCTCAAAAAGGCAGTTGTAGCACACATACCTATAGGCAGGAATCAAGGTGTAAATTTCATTACATTTATCCAAGCTGTTTTGGGTGACTGTATGTTGTTAATTTGGGAAGCAAACTTAATTCCTTAAGTTAAATTATCCTACAGGTAAAAGAGAATGTTATAAGATGATACTGTATAAAACAACGATTATAGAGAACATTTGTATATGTTAATCCCAAAGTTATTGTTATACAGATTTTAAGTAAAACAAATATGAGCAACAACAATTTATATTTCCAGTTAGCTCAGATGTATCGTCATTTTTTTTAATAAATAATTTTTAATTTAATTTTATTTATTTTTGTATGTGTATGAGTGTACTGTCTGCATGTAGGTTTGTGCACCCGTGTCATGCAATGCCGCGGAGATCCGAAGAGGGTGTCGGATTCCCCTGGAACTGGAGTTCTCCTGGAGTTGGAGTTTCAGACGGTTCTCAGCCGCCATGTGGGTGCTGGGGATCGAACCTGGGTCCTCTGTAAGAGCGGTCAGCGCTCTCAACCGCTAGGCCATCTCTCCAGCCCTGTATCGTCGTTTTTATCAAAACCTTTAAACCAATGTTGTTTAATATAGACATTTTTACTTTTACTAAGTCCTAAAACACCATGTAACCTGTAGACAGAGTCTGGGCAAAATTGGATACTTGTTGAACTCGCGTCAATTAAATATACATTAATCGAATATAGACCTGTATCCCTCTCCCAACCCACCCACCCCTCCTGATTCACCATTTCAGTCAGTTTTCTGATGCAATCTTTCTGTTGTTCTTTCAATATGCATCCCTCTAGATGAGAAATATTTTCAACTGGGTTAGTGATGCTAGCATCCACAGATGAGGGATACCATTCGTTGTTTGTTTTTCTGGGACTGTGTTACTTCACTTAACATAATATCTTCTAGCTCCATCCATTTACCTTTTACTCTTTTCATTTATTTATTTTTATCTTTTTGAGACAGGGTCTTCTTGAAGTCCCAGCTATGCTGGAACTTACTATGTAGATCAGGCTGGCCTCAGTTCTCACAGAGATCCTCCTGTTTCTGCCTCTTGAGTGCTGGGATTAAAGGCATGTGCCACCATGCTTGATTTTTAATCTCTTTTTATATTGTATATGTATAATAGCCCCAGCTGGCCTGGATAGTTCCAAGCTAGTGCCCTATAGACCAGGATGGCCCTGAACTCACAGAGATCCACCTGCCTTTGCCTCCTGAGTGCTGGGATTAGAGGCGTTCGCCACCACACTGGGCTTAAAGATGGTCCTTAGCTGCCATGTGGGTGCTGGAAATCAAAACTGGGTCCTCTGGAAGAGTAGTCTGTGCTCTTAACTGCTGAGCCATCTCTCTAGCCCCCTTTTTTGGTCTTTTTGAGACAGGGTCTCCCTGTAGCCTCGGCTGGCCTTGAACTTGTTTTTTAGACCAGGCTCACCTTGAACTCAAAGAAATCTGCTTGCCTCTGCCTCCCAAATGCTGGGATTAAAGACATGTGCCACTGTGCCCAGCCCATATGACTTTTTATAAAGGCCTTTAGTGTTAGTTCACCCTTCCAAGTTTCTTATCTTTTTTCTCTTAGGGTAAGGTAGCAGAGGTGTGAAGTTCTAATTTTCTTTGGTGTTCCATTTTTACCCTTTCTAAATCTCTTGCACTTTTACTTCATGGTATGTTCCTTATTGAACTTGTCCTATAACATCTACTTTTGATATTTTGATGTATTTTTAAATGTACATAATAAAACTGTCTTATACAACTGTGTGAAGTCTAGCATGAGTTAATGGGTGTGTAGACAGGGTACTGTGCTTGGCTCTTCAGTAAATGCTTAAAACAAGTCTTTCTGTTTTGCTATTGCCTTTATTATATTTCAGCTTTTAGTGTTTGTGGCCTGCCTTGAGTCTATCCAATAATCTTTCTTGTCTTTGTTGGTCAGTTTTGATATGATCAGATTTATTATTTTAATTTTATAATTCAGGTTTTGAAAATTATACTTTTATGCTGCTCAGGTAATTGGGGGAAGGCAACTTTGATGGATCTTAATTCAGCATTCCTGAAGTAGAATTTAATGGAATATCTGAATCATTTCCCAGAAGGAGTATATGTGCTTAAGCTACAGGATAATTTGAACCATATTATTTTATATGTGAAACATCTAGACTACAATCTGAGCACTCCTTAGTCTGATAATTAAATCCAAAACACACTGAAAGCTGATACATCTTGAGTACCCACAGGTTGCCGTAGTGGAAAGTCCAGTACTCAGTGCATTTGTCAGGCTGCAGTCAATCATATGTGCACTGTCAATGCTTAGCACAGTACCCCAGGCTACAGGTATAAGGCTTACAGGAAATACAAATGAACTTTGTGTTCTCATCTCTAAAACATCTCATTATCTCTATCAAAATATTGCCGAGTCAGAAAAAGGAATCCAAAATTCTAAACACTTCTGGTCCAAAGAATTTTAGATTGGAGATGCTTAGACTGTACTGTCAATCAGTTGATATATTGGATTTTGAATTTCTTAAGGAGAGAGTAGTTGCCTCTATGAAGAGAAGTTTTTTCTTTGTGTAGATAGGAGTATCTGTATATGTCAGATAAGTTTAAGTTAAAAATAAAATTAGTAGTGATGATGGATGTACAGAATAGGAAGTCTTTGGGGGGACTAATGGGGGTGGAATCTTAGTTCATATACACTAGGTAAGTACTCTCCCGCTTACCTGTTCCCCAGCCCCGAAATGTGAATGTTAATGGCACTAAACTGTACACTTAAAAATGGTTAGAATGTTAACTTTATGTAGCATATATTTTTTAAAATTCCTGATTCATTTTTTATTTTATGTGTATGAATGTTTTGCCTGCACGTATGTAAGCACACTATGTTGGGTAATGCCTGCACAGGAGGATCTAGAGATACGGATGGTTGTTAGCTGCCATGTGGGTGCTGGGAACTGAACTTGAATCTGATGTAGCTAAATGGATTATTTAAGGAAAATATGGATTTTAATGCTTGTTTTCTCCTTCTGTCTCTGTCAGCACATTTCAGTTTGTGGTTCGTGTACTAACTAACACAGCTAGCTAGAATCACTGGTCTTGTGTCCTGCTGAAACTTCCTCGGTTCTGTTTGTCTCAGACAGAGGCATCTGCAATGATTTTCAGACAGAGGATTTTTTAAAAAAACATTTGTTTCCTTTTCTAAATTTATAATAATCTGCCTGGTTTTAAGACTTTGCTGTTAACCAATGAATGTGTAGGTTTCCTTCTCACTGTACTCACTACTGAAGGTATAAAAGATGAATGCTTCCTCCTTTAGTGGTCTAGGCTTTGAGACTTAAGTCCTCTGGACTGCAGCCTAAATAAACGTGCTTTCTTTCATCTCCTGGTCTTAATCTGTCCAGCAACAGGTCCTCTGTAAGGGCAGCCAGTGCTCTTAACTGCCAAACCATCTCTCCAGCCCTTATGTTACATATCTTTGCTCTACGAATTTTCCTTGGGAGATGAAACTATTCACTCCTGGTAGAGAGGGCACTGGCATACCAAAGAAAGGTGAACCAGGGAGCTTCCCGAGGTTACTTACAGGAACATGGGTGAGTAACAGGCAGCTACAAGATGAGGATGTCCCCTGGGTGACCTGTAGGTGGCTATTACCACAGAGATATCTGACCTTAGCCAACTGTTTACCTCTCTTGTAGTGGTGATTGGACTCTTGGGGAGAGGATAGGCCTTGATGGGATCCTCTGAGTCTCATCATCTTCCTCACCCCCTTTGAGAGAGAAGGTTAGTAGGCTGGATCTCGTGAGACTCGTGTGTGTCATCATAGGTACTTTGCTTCAAGAGGGAGTTGTTCACATCAAACCCAGAGGAAGTACCTATACTACAACCTTATACAACAGTTTTAAAAAGAACATTTCTTATCATGTACTTTTCTCACATGGAAGGGGAAAGAGGATGTTCATTCATGGGAGAATCCAGGTCATGGCTCTGTGTAGTACAAGCACACACCTGCTTGCCTGTGCATGTATGTAGAGGCTGGAGGTCAACTTTGAGTGAAGATTCCTCTAATATTATCCACCTTAGTTTTTGAGGTAACATTTCTCATGGGACCTGGAACTTACTGCTTTGGCTAGACTGACTCTGGCCAGAAAGCCCCTGGGATCCACCCTATTTTTGTCCTTGCCAGCACTGGCAATATGGGCACCTGCTGCCACATCCAGCTTTTACCTGGGTGCTCGGTTTCTGAACTTGTTGCTTAAGCAACAAGCACTTTATGCACTGAGTCATCTCTCCACCCCCTCCCAATCTAAATCTTAAAGAACCATATGTGAAGAATTAGCAGAACATATTGGCCACAATGTGTTGACAAGTTCTTTTTCTTCCACGGTATATGTTTCTTGTTTATTTTCTAATGTGGAATTAATTGTTTTTAACAGGAAGGAAAAACTGATGCGATGCTCTCAATGCCGAGTTGCCAAGTACTGCAGTGCTAAGTGTCAGGTAAGCGAAAGCTTCGTATTCACCATCTGTCGATTTGTTCTCCATTTTACCTGTGTATCTGTTTTTTTTTTTCTTTCTTTTCTTTAAAAACATGGTTAGTGTTAGTTATTTTTCTTTCAATTTTAAAATTAATATTTGTGCAGTTTGAACAGGTCTTATCAGAGGAGGAAGTGAGAGAGAGGCACATGGTTACAAACAGAGAGGCCCGTGTGATGTGCGTGTGCGCGCGCACACACACACACACAGAGACAGAGAGAGAGAGAGACAGAGACAGAGACAGAGACAGACATTCACCTGCTAGGGCAAATGTACCCTTCAAAGCCATGTATCCAGCACCTACTTTTTCCAACTCTGCACAATCTCCTAATAGACCTTTTAGCTATGAACTCAATGGATTATTCCACTGATGGAGTTAGTGCATGTCTTCATTATCCAATCACTTACCAATAGCACCAGTGTCGTGTCACACTATTCCTAAGGAGAGGTGAGCAAACTCCTACTCATCTCAGGTAGGTAACTGACAACAGCCTGAATGAGGATACCACCAAAGTCCAGCCTGGTGAACCAGTGGGTTTTATTGGGGGTCATTTACAGGAGTATGGGTGAAGGGCTACTTGCAGGAGCATGAATGACTCAAAGACAGCTGCATCACCAAAGCCCAGCCCAACTGAGGCAACATTTTTTTTTTTTCTGTATTTTTGAGACAGGGTCTCCCTTTAGTCCCAGCTGGCCTGGATGGAATAAATGATATTCATTAAGCCAAAAAAGGGAAAAAAGGAGAAATTTACATCAAGTTTAAAAAAAATTTTTATTTATTTATTTTTCTGTATATGAATGTACTGTCTGCATGTAGGTCTGTGCACCCATGTCGTGCAATGCCGCGGAGGTCAGAAGAGGGTGTCAGATTCCCCTGGAACTGGAGTTCTCCTGGAATTGGAGTTACAGCCGGTTCTTAGCAGCCATGTGGGTGCTGGGAATCAAACCCAGGTCCTCTGCAAGAGCGGTCGGCGCTCTTAACCTCTAGGCCATCTCTCCAGCCCCACATCAAGTTTTTACCTCCATTGTTGAAATACAAATATGCAGATTTTATCACTGAAAAAAGTCTCAATTGTGTGTCTTCATCGGGAACTTCAATTGAACCTAGAACTTTTTCACACCTCAATTAGAAAGAAAGCAAACAAGACAAAAACCCAGAAAAAATAAACTATAAGTTGATTGGCCGCTGAGACAGCAAGGACTTTTTACAGAGAACTATAGAGCATTGCACCAAGAGGGACAATGTCTGGCAAGAGATTAAATAGCTGTGTCTCACTTTGTGTAGGTCACCAACTTGTTAACTTGTCATACTATAAAGGGGTAGCTGGGGTGGGGGCAAACTGTGGGGATCCAAGGGTATGTGCAATGTACAATGACCTATATATACACGTGGCAGCGCAGTCCCTGAAGCTAAAGGTGATCTCAGGGTTATTCAAAGCAACATCTTTTTTTTTTTTTTAATTTTATTTATTTCTGTATGTGTATCAATGTACTGTCTGCATGCAAGTCTGTGCACCCGTGTCGTGCAATGCCACGGAGGTCAGAAGGAGGTGTTGGATTCCCCTGGAACTGAAGTTCTCCTGGAATTGGAGTTTCAGCCGGTTCTCGGCCGCCATGTGGGTGCTGGGGATCGAACCTGGGTCCTCTGTAAGAGCAGTCGGCGCTCTTAACCGCTAGGCCATCTCTCCAGCCCCTCAAGGCAACATCTTATGAAAGCTAGAAACCTGGAGTACACTGGACAACTTGCGTGCCATATCATATCAGGGAGTGGGAGGAGAGAGAGAGTGAGAGCAAGAGCCTGTTAGCAAGCCCCTCCACAGATTGGAGATTGTCTTCCGGGCAGCTTGGCTGGTCTGAGCCTCTTCTAGACAGCTCTGCTTATCTGTTTCTCTCAGGTGGCTTACTTGTGTGAGCTGCTTCTAAGCTGTCTTGTAGTCTCAGAGTCTCTTAGCAGTCTGTACTCCTTATATAATCTTGCAGGGAGTGGGGGGGCGGGCGATTGTATCTCATCAATTTCAGGGACTTCCTGAAGCCTGTGTGTTGTTTGCTTTCTGTGCTTTAGGAACTTCCCTGCAGGACAGAATGTTTCACCTGCATTTAGAACATCCCAAGTCTTAATGATCTTCTGCAGGATGGAATGGGTCACTCTCCTTAGAACATCCTGTATTTAAAGAGTTGCCCTCCAAGATGTAATGTTCTATCTAGGGAGAAATTGTTCCATAACAACCAGATTGGGAGCATACCTTTACTTGCATAGTTAAGCATTTAGGATACATTTTGGTTTCAAACAATAACACTATTGTTAATTTTTTGTGCAGATGCATTTGAAAATCTGTTTCTCAAAACAGATACAAATTGTTCTGGCTCTTTTATGCCTTTTCTTTTTCATTTAGTAATCTATCTAGAGAAGTATTTTTTATCACCCTATACATTCCATTTTATACATATATCATGATCAGATTTCTTCATTAATGAATGTTTAGATTTTCCCCAGTATTTGCTATTGCCAATAATGTACCTGACATCCTTTTTCATGCATTTCATGTACTTCTAAAAATTAGTTCCATGATATATTCCTGATTATATATTTTTTAATGAAAGAATATATGCATTTTGAATTTTTAAAGATAGTGACAAATTGCTTTCCTAAAAGATTAAATTAAATTGTAATGAATATGGTTGTTAATATATTTGAAATTCTTTTAAGGATGTATAATTAACATTCAACATGACCTTTACTTCAAATCTTTTGATTAATTATTTAATAAGAAATGCAATTATGCTCTAATGAAGTCTAATTGAAACTTTTGTGTCTGTGTCACTCCCCCACTCACTCTTGCTTTGGGGTATGCATATGTGTGTGCTTGTGTGTTTGCACGCATGGGCATATGTGTGTGCTTGTGTGTTTGCACATACGAGCCCTCATATGGACTTCCTCCTTTAAAATCTAGACCATGTTTCTTAGGGATTTTTCTGCTATCTCATTTTCTCCTTTAAAATTAATTTCTTCAGAATGCAAATAAAATGGCCTTAATGGAAAAAAGCCAAATGTACAAAAATATCAGAGCATCCAGGTCTAATGTTAATTCTGCCATTTTCTACTTAAATTATTTCAGAGAAAACACAAGGTCAGGCAGGCCTCAGCTTTTTCATCCACTGGTGAGGGCTCATATTTATGAGACAAATACTGTATGTTAGATACTATTTTAGTCCGGTTAACTCTGAAAATCTTGTACGAATTTACTATCCTCGTTTTACCTGTAAGGAAACAGGTCAGAGTATCAAGTAAATATCCTATAATTGATTGGTTCTGGCATTGGGAAACAAATCTATGTATTACTAGCACTTGTCCAGATTTTAAACATAGCTTCTAAATCTAAATTTTATTTTTGTTAAAGTTAGATCTGGTTGGGGCTGGAGAGATGGCCTAGCAGTTAAGAGCACTGACCGCTCTTGCAGAGGACCCAGGTTCTATCCCCAGCACCCACATGGCGGCTGAGAACCATCTATAACTCCAGTTCCAGGGGAATCCGTCACCCTCTTCTTACCTCCGCGGCATTGCACGACACAGGTGCACAAACCTGCATGCAGACAGTACATTCATACACATACAAAATAAATAAAATTTTTTTTTAAAAATTAGATCTAGCTTTCTCTTTACTGTTTTCTTCTTTGTTAATTGGCTACTTATTTAGGTTTGTTTGTTTTTGTGACAGGGTCTCCTTGTAGCCCCAGCTGTCCTGGAACTTGGTATGTAGACCAGGCTGCTTTGAACTCACAGAAATCTGCCTGCCCTGCCTCCTGAGTGCTGTGATTAAACACATGCACCACCACTTGTTTTCTATGATGCCAGAGATTGATCCCAGGGTTTTGTGCATGGCCAAGGAGATCTTTACCACTTAACCCCAGATATATGTTGTTTTCAATAAAGATGCATTTTCTCCTTTCTAAAAAACACAAAAGGGAACATTAAAAGTATTTTATTTATTTTTATTTTATTTGTATGAGTGTATTGTCTGCATGCACATAAATGCACTCATTTCATGCAGTACTTCTGGAGATCAGAAGAGGGCATTGGAACTGGAACTCCCCTGGAACTGGAGTTACAGAAGGTTGTTAGCTGCCATGTGGATGCTGGGAATTGAACTCAGCTCCTCTGCAACAGCAGCCAGTGTTCTTAACTACTGAGCCATCTCTCTAGCCCCAGAAACATTGTTAGATAGAGACTGAGAACTGGGGAGATAGTTCAGTGGGTAAAGTGCCTACTGTGTGTACACAGGGACTTGAGTTGAGAGCCTCAACATGTGCATAAAAAGCCTGGCTGGAGAGATGGCTCAGTGGTTAAGAGCACTGACTGCTCTTGCAGAGAACCCAGGTTTGATTGATTGCCAGCCCCCACATGGTGGCTAAGAACCACCTTTAACTCCAGTTCCACGGGAATCCGATACCCTCTTTGACCTCTGCAGCATTGCATGACATGGGTGCAACTATCTACATGCAAACAGTACACTCATACACATTAAAAAAAAAGAAAGCCAGGCAATGGCAGCATGTGCCTGTGATCCCAAATGTGTGGCATGAAGGGACACAAATAGATCTCTAACGTTAAGTGGCCTAGCTAAATTCTAGAGCTTCAGGTTCAGTGAGAGATGCTGTCTCATAAAACAAAGTGTGGAGCAATTGAGGAAAGACATTCTTTTTGAACCATGGCCCTTTACACACATGTGCATATACATGCATCACACTACATGAACACACATCATACACATGCATAACACCACATACATACACTATACACAGAAATTTGAAAATTTAACACATCCCTAATAAGGCATGAAATATTGAAAATAACTGAATTATTTTCATTTCAGTTTTATAAATCAAATATTTTATCAAAGTAATGTCTCAGATTTATTTTTGATCATCAATGGTAACTGTTACAAGTGGAAAAAGAGAAAATACATTTGTATCAGAAAAATTTTTAGAAAACCTGTTTTATAGTTTTTATTCATCTGAAACTGGGGTACTTGTTTCTTCAAATGCCAAATTAGGCAGAATGTACATAGAAAGGATGAATTATTATATTACTTGACACATATCTTTTGGATGAATTTCCTTTCTGATCTCAGTGGTTTAAACATTTACTTTTCTTTTTCCCTGTTTTTTTACTATTTTTTTCTTCTGAGGCTACTTTGTCCTGTTGTAATACATACAAAGAAGAAAAAGTCATTATCTGATTAGACCGAGTTGAGGGAGTTTGGCAAGTGGGCATGTCATTTTGATTCATTATAGTGTATATATTTTTACTACATATATTAGCTGTTCACTGTAGCATCAATAATAATGTCATTGTTAGATATACCGTGCATGTTAATGGAAGGTAGCTAGCAAGATGAAATATATAATACCAGCTAGAGTATGTGTTTGATGTCTACATGTAGGGGTTGTTGTGCTGTGTAGAGGTGGGAGTCAAAGATTGGCCAGAACGTATGCATTTAAACTGCTCTACTTACCTCAACCCCAAGATACAACACTAAACATTGTAATTACTGTAGATACCTCCAAAGCACTATGAAATTAAATGAACAAACTGAAGGGATAGAAATGTGAACAGTAATGAACAGAAGATGAAAGCAAACAGAATGGAAACTGATAGAGGCTGTGGGTCTGTAGCAGAAAGTCTAGAATACCCATACCCCAGGCAACAGGACCCCTTCCCTAGCTGACCTTTAATGCAGGGTATGGGACTATGGTATCAAGGAGTTGCCCAAGAGAGGTTTTGAAGTATTTTTCAGGGTATAATATCCATTTTGTCCAAGGGATGGTATCAATATTTCATTTAGCCATCAAAATCAATCTCCTCACCCCTCACCTGCCCTCCAAAATCGCCCCAATCCCTTTCTCAAGAAAAAAAAGGAAACCTCTCGATCTCCCTCCCTCCTTTTTCCTCTATTTTTATTTATTTATTATTTATTTTTTTTTATTTATTTATTTATTTATTTATTATTTATTTATTTTATGAGACAGAGTCTCCCTGTAGCCCCATCCTTCCTGGAATTTACTATGTAGACTAGGCTGGTGCCTTGGTATCTCAGAGATCCACGATCCACCTGTCTCTGCCTCCTGAGTGCTGGGATTAAAGATGTGTGCCACCATGCCCAGCCACATTTCATTTGTATACATAATGCAGTACAAAGACTTTTTTTTTTTTTTGGTCTTTTTGAAACAGGCTCTCCTGTACCCCCAGCTGGCCTGGAACTGACTCTGTAGACCAGGCTGGCCCTGAACCGACAGAATCCACCGGCCTTTGCCTCCCAAGTGCGAGGATTAAAGGCGTGCACCACCCACACGTAAACCCGGCTCAAGGGCATGTTTTGATTATAACAGTTAACACAAGCCAAAAAATGTTTTCCCTAGCTTCCTTTTCTTTTTCTTATTTTCTGCAGAAAATTTGTGTTTCTTTTTGTGAGCAAATGAGGATACATACCAAACTGTTCCTCCATGCTTCATGTATAGTCAGTCCGTCTGTCCATCTGTCTGCCCATCTATCGTGTTCTATCCATCCATCCACCCAGTCACTGCTACATACAGTATTGTTTCTGATCCTGACAAGATTATTTTTTATTAATGGCTTTGAATTGCTGCCTGTGCCTTGTTGTGGGATATACATCATGTAATTTTCTTGTAGGGTTACCAGTTCCATCTTCATATTCCCATAACATTAAGGATGATTCTGAGACTGAAGACAAGGAACAGGCTGTTTTCTAACAAAAATGGTCAAAATAAAAAATGGCAGCAATATTGATAGCAAGTAAACTAAGTTTAAGCAAATTCACCAGGTACTATTTTACCTTTTCTTGATTTGTTTTGACTTCTGATATTTGTGTTTCCAATTGAACAGATCACTGAACAAGGTATACAGCTCAGCCCTAACTCAAATTGCAGATTATGTACTTTACAAAAAGTACTATATTTGCAAAGTAAGGCTCTGTTTTATGTTAGCAATTACAGATCTTTTAAAATCTGTGAATTATATTTTTGATCTACATTTACGCTTAGATATAGATGTTGATTCTTTTTTTTTTTTTTTTTTTTTTGGTCTTTCCTTCGAAACAGGGGTCTTCCTGGTTAGCCCCAGACTGTCGGGAATTCACATCTGTGGACCGGCTGGCCTTGAACTCACAAAGATTCACCTGCCTCCCTCGCCTTCCAAGTGCTAGGAATTAAGGCGTGTTACCACCTCGCCCTGTGTGATTTGATCATTTTTTATCTTGAAAAATTAGTCCTACATTAATAAGTTGTTTTCTGGAATAACGTAAAATGGCGATAATGAACAAAGCTAAGCCTTTTGACTTATTTCAGGAAATAGGTCCTTGTGTTTTCTTTCAAGGCAAACCAGATTGAGAGGGATAGTTTACTATTTTAGTTTTTAATCCATTCTTACAATCTCTCTTTAAATTGGTGCATTGAGACTATCGGTTTTCAGAGTGATTATTGATATACTGTATTAATACTGATCATGATGTGTTTTGCTGTTGTTTCCATTCTTTTTTTAAATTTATTTTTAAGTTTAGGTATTGGAGCATATTTGCGCCACATGGTAATGGTAAGTGCAGCCATTGTCATACAGTGCCCATGGATGCCAGAAGAGGGCATCAGAACTCCTGAAACTGGAGTTATAGGTGGTTTTTAGGTGCCATTTGGATGCTGGGAATCAAACCTGGGTCCTCTGCAAGAGCAATCAGTGTTCTTAACTTCCGAGCTATCTCCCCAGCCCCTGTTTTCTATTTCATATCTTTGCTTTTTTTCTTATTAGTCTCTTCCATTATTTTCCTGCTTTTTGTGTTTTTTGTTGTTGTTGTTTTATTTTGTTTTGTCTTTTTGAGATAGGGTTTCCTGTAGCCCCAGCTGGCCTGGAACTCACTCTGTAGACCAGGCCGGCCTTGAACTCATAGAAATCTGCCTGTCTCTGCCTCTGGAGTGCTAGGATTAAAGAGGTATGCCACCACCCCTAGCATTTTTTGTGGGTTTTTAACTAAGCATTTTGTCCTAAATGATTCCATTTTCTCTTCTTCACTAATGTATTCATTTTACTTGTAGCCCACACTGGCTTCAAATTCTCAAGTTGGTCTTGAACTCATTATCCACTTGCCTTAACCTTTTGAGTGCTAGGTTTATAGCTATATGTCACCATGCCCCTTATTTTGGGAATGCATCTGTCAGTATAAGAGTGAGGGCAGGAGGAACAAATAGGAGGCTGTAGCAGTGGTCTGGACAGAGACAGTTTGAGCTTCGTATTGAACTTTCATTGTTTACTTTAAAAGATGCTTGATTCTCTCTCTCTCTCTCTCTCTCTCTCTCTCTCTCTCTCTCTCTCTCTCTCTCTCTCGATAGGGTTTTCCTGTAGCCCCAGCTAGACTAGAACTAGAACTTGCTATGACCAGGCTGGCCTTGAACTCACAGAGATCGCCTGCCTCTGCCTCCCAAGTGCTGAGTTTAAAGGTATGCATCACCACAACTGGCTTCTCTTGGTGTTTTGAGACAGTGTTTCCCTGTAGCCCCAGCTGATTTGGAACTCACTAAGTAGAGTATTGTCTTATTGTCACAGAGATCTACCTGACTCTGCCTCTCAAATGCTGGTGTTAAAGGTATGGGGGGGGTCACCTTCTTGGCTTTTTAATTTTAAAACCCCTCTTTCCCCCTGCCATTTTTAGTCTCATTCTCTGTCTGCCATGGGTACTGCTTCTGGATTCTTACTGGGGTTGGCCTGGCAGCTTAGTGGCATCTTAGAAGTAGCAGTTCTACCCCTGATCACCTCTGTTTTGATTCTGCTGGTCTGTTTTCTTAACACAATTTGAACTTTCTGATAAGAGTCAACCACCCCGTCATTGACAGCCTTCCAGTTCACTTTGGAAACTCATGACTTGGCAGTTACTTGTTTTGGGAAAATAAAATGAATATGTCCTTTCTGTCATGTTTACATAGAATTTGGTGTTAATATTTTGGTTAATTCAGCCTGGAGATTTCTTTCTGGTAGGCTTAGAAGTCCAAGGAAGGGAATGATTTAATTTGTGCATCCCAATAAAATATTCATGTCCATCTGTGTTTATTTGATCTCTCAGTAGTTCATGGTTTGGCAGATTTTTTTTTTTTCTGTGAGGACTGTATAGTACATATCTTGGGCTTTTCTGGGCCACATGATTTGTTATAACCATTCAACTTCTTTGTAGCATGAAGGCAATGCTGCTTATTACTGTGACTATATTATAAAGATTTACAAAAAAAGTGACAGGATAGACTTGACTCATGGGTTGTAATTTTCTGAGTGCTGTATTGAATGATGTTGACTTACTTTTGAGCCTTTATGTTATTATTGCCTCACAGTTTAGGGTTGTTGGTTAACCAGGATATTGTGATTTCCAAAGAGGGAATAATTTACTCTTGTTTCATTTTCTGATGACTTGATGCCCTAGGGCCATCCCTTGGCCTCATTCCTTTTTGTGTTTGGCCCTGCCTACCTGCTTTGATTAGGACTAATGGGATGCTTTTCTCACTGTGCTTTTGGTACAGCTGGCAGTAAGCTCTTAAAGTGAGATGACTGTCCATCAGTGAATCTCCAGCATGCTCTAAAGAGGCCTTTATGCAAGATTTTAATCAATACTGTCAGTCAGCCATCACTGTTAACCAGCCTGCTTAGCCTTCCCATTCATTTTCTCAGATTCCAGCTTTTCAGATCTTCATGCATCTGACAACCTATAATTCAGCATTGGACCTTTACAAACATAAAGAAGAGTGATTGCTTATTTGCTATCAAGTAGTCTTGAATTGGATGAAAACTTTCAAGTCTTTTCTTGTCTGCAGATTATATGACAACTTATCTATTTTAAGTTTTGTCCATAGAAACCCCCTGTAGATGACTGTTTGTGAGTGGAATGAATCCTGAATGTGAAGAAAGCATGGAAGGTATTTAGTTATCATGTGAAACTGTTGAATAAACTGGCTCAAAATAATTCATTTTCTATTCTACATAGATTAAACCTGTTTCTTCATCCCTGATAAACCTATTTCAAAAACATAGAAAAAAGGCAAGAACCTCTCTCAGATTGGTTAAAAATAAATGTTCAGGTTTTTGCTTTCATTTTATTCATATGGGATAAACTTAATTTTAAATGATCCATGATAAGTTACAGCAAATATTCTATTAAGAATATCTATTAAGCCAAAATGCCAAAACAAGTTCCTGATGATTATTTTTTCTTGTTTGCTTGCTTTAAAAAAAATTTAAAGGTAGGGAATCATCCTATAGCCCAGGCTTGCTTTCTTTCTCTCTCTTTCTCTCTCTTTCTTTCTTTCTTTCTTTCTTTCTTTCTTTCTTTCTTTCTTTCTTTCTTTCTTTCTTTCTTTCTTTCTTTCTTTCTTTCTATTTATTTATTTATCAATCAAATCTAGACCCGTGTCCCCCACCCTATCCTCCCACCCCACCAGAGCTCAAGTATTCTGCCAAACATGCTTTTCATCTCTTTTTCAGTCTTTCTCAATATTCTCCATGTGGAAGTTGACTGTTTTCAGCAGAAGTTCACTGTTTCAGTCAGTTCTTTTTACTTTAATTATTTTTTTTTAATTTCTGTATGTGTATGAATGTACTGTCTGCATGTAGGTTTGTGTACCTGAGTCGTGCAATGCTGCAGAGGTGAGAAGAGGGTCTCGGATTCCCCCGGAACTGGAGTTCTCCTGGAATTGGAGTTTCAGATGGTTCTCAGCCGCCATGTGGGTGCCAGGTATTGAACCCGGGTCCTCTGTAAGAGCGGTCGGCGCTCTTAACCACTAGGCTATCTCTCCAGCCCCGAGTCAGTTCTTTGATGCAGTCTTTTCTATTGTTATTGTTGTTTTTGTTTCCAGTATTCATCACTCCCAACTGCTTTGGACAAAAGCTCAAGGGGCCGTGCACAAGAAATACTTACAACTAGGTAATTGGCACTAGCATCCATAGATGAGGGATACCATTCGACGTTTGTTTTTCTGGGACTGTGTTACTTCACTCAGCATGATGTCCTCTAGCTCCAGCCATTTTCCTGCAAATCTCATGATGTCATCTTTCTTTACTGCTCCATAGAACTCCATTGTGTAGATGTACCAACATTTTCTCTCTCCACTCATCAGTTGAGGGCAATTTGGGTTGAGGGCAATTTGGGTTGGTTCCAGCTATTGTGAAGAGAGCTGAGATAAACATGGCTGTGCATGTATCGTCTGTGGTGGCGTGAGTAATTGAGGTATGCCTAGGAGTGGTAATGGCTGGGTCGGGTGGCAAGTTCATTCCAAGTCTTCCAAGGGTTCCTCCACACTGCTTTCCACATAATGGTCTGCAAGAGTTTACATTTCCCACCAGCAGTGGAATGAGTGTTCCCCTTTCCCACAACCTCTCCAGCACTTGGTATCATTTGTTTTCTTGATCCTAGCCAGTCTTATTGGAGTAAGATGATATCTTAAAAGGGTGGTTTTTTGCATTTCCTTAATGTTTTTAGTGATGTTGAACACTTTTTAAATTTTATTTTATTTTTTGTAATGTGGTAGAATGTACTGTCTGCATGTAGGTCTGTGCCCCCTTGTTGTTGCAATGCCAGGAGGCCAGAAGAGGTCGCAGACAGTTCTTTGTGTTTCTCAGCCATCCTAATTCCTCACTTGTGATGTCTCTGTTAGCTCTTTGCTCCATCTATTGAGTGGGTCATTTTGTTTTCTTTCCTTCCTTTGGTTTTTGAATAGTTTTAGTACTGGTGGAATCATGCTTTGTCAAGATGTTTCTGCAGTGAAGGTTGTCCTCCCACTCTGTGGATTTTTTCATTCCTGTGATTTTTTTCTTTTGATGTAACAGAAGCTTTTGAGTTTAATGAGGTCCCATTTTCAATTGTCACCTTATCTTGTAACAGCTGCTGTCGATTTAGGAAGTCTTTTCCTATCTATGTCATTGTAGTCTGCTGCCAAATTTTTCTTATATCGCCTTCAGAGTTGGGTTTCACGCTGGAAGTGTCTTTGATCCATCTGGAGTTGAACTTTGCACAGTGGCAAGAGGTAGGGGTTTTAATTTCATCTGCTTCTGTAAGTGTGGTGATCCGTTTTGCCAACACCGCTTGTCTGAAGATGCTGTCTTTCCTCCATTGGTTCGTCTTTGGCCCCCTTGTCAATATGAAGTGGCTTGAAATTGTATGTGCTCATGATTTGGATCTTCAGCTTTGGTTCCTTGGTCAACAGGTCTGTTTTTTTGGCCAGTAACCAGGCTGTTTTTTATGATTATAGTCCCCCGTAGTATAGTTTGAAGTCTGGGATAGAGATCCCAATCCTGTGTATTGCTCGTTTGCATCAGTGTTGTTTTTTGGCTATTCAGGGTCCTTTTGGTGTTTTTCCAAATGAATTTATTGGACTTTTTTTTTTCCAGTCCTTGTGAAGAAACTTTGGTGAGTTTGATTGGGATTGCGTTAAATTATATCAAGAGTTTTGGTAGATGGACGTTTTTTACAATGTTATTTTCCAAAATCCTAGGAGCATGGAGAGGTTTTTTTCCATCTTCTGATGGTCTTCTTTAGATTTCTCTTCTTTAAAGGTTTAAATTTGTGTTGTAGAGATCTTTTGGTGTTTTTGGTTGAGTTTGTTCCTGAGGTATTTTTATTGTTTTTGAGGATATTGTTGAGTGGGAAGGTCTCTTTATATTCTTTCCTCCAGTTGCTTTTCTTGACGTAAAAATTAGTGCCAGTTTATTTTTTTTTTGTTAATTTTTGTATACTGCCCACTTTGCTGAAGCTTTATTGGTTTTCTAGGAGTTTTTGGTGGAGTTTTTTTTTTAGCATCCCTTTAAGTTCAATCATATCATCAAGCAAAATAGGATAAATTGACATTCCTCTTTTTCCAATTAGTACTCCTTTAATTTCCTTCTTTTGTCTTATTGCTCTAGCTAAGTGTTTCCAAGCACTAATATTGAAGAGGAGTGGTGACAGGGGGGCAGCTTTACTGAGTTCTTACCTTTAAAGGTAATTTTCTGTCATTTCTCCCCATTTAGGATGATTTGGGCTGTGTGTTTTCATCCTGTATATGGCTTTGATTACTTGAGGAAGTGATGCTCAATCCAATTCCTTAGAACATTTAAGCATGAAGGGATGCTGGATTTTTCTCAAAGCTTTTTCAGGCATTGAGATGATAGTGTGTGGCTTTTTGTTGTTTCATTCCATTTAGGTGTATTCAGATGATGTTTATTGATTTTCGTAATTTGAACCATCCCTGCATCTCTCGGTATGAATCCAATTGGTCATGATGGATGATCTTCTTGATGTGGTTCTGTAGGTGGTTGTGCCAGTTCCTGTTTAGAATTTTTGCATCTGTGTCCATTAGGGAGATGGCTATATTTCTCCTTTTTAGTTGTATCCTTTGCCTGTTGTGGTTGGTAATAGAGTGATGCTGGCTTCATAAAGGATTTGGGAGAATTCCCTCTGATTGTATCCTTCTTTTACACAGTTTTTAATATTTTATCTTTTTTTTTATTGAAATGTTTTATAGAATTTGGTCCATGGAAACTCATCTTGGCCTAGGCCCAGGC
Source organism: Rhizomys pruinosus (assembly GCA_009823505.1). NCBI lineage: Eukaryota > Metazoa > Chordata > Mammalia > Rodentia > Spalacidae > Rhizomys > Rhizomys pruinosus. The sequence continues at coordinate 472,381 of VZQC01001799.1, read as the reverse complement.
TGGCTTTGAGCTTAGGTAATCTTCCTGACCTCAGCCCCCAGAGTTCTGGGGATTAGGATATAGCCACCACACCTGATCTTGATGAGTCCTTTTGAAGTAAACACTATTTCCATGTTATTTTGAAAATTTTTTTTTTCAACAATTTTTTAACATTAAAGAGTTAATGAACCAGGGTTCGGAGAGAGATGGCTCAGTGGATTAAGAGCACTGGATGCTCTTGTGCAGAAGATCTGGGTGGATTCCTGCACCCACTGGCAGCTAAGAACTTTTTTTTTTTTAACTCCGGTCAGTGAACGGCTGGCCTTCGGTATTCTGAGAGGCATTGCACAACACAGGTGTCAGCCGCTGCATGCAGGCAATACACTCATACATCTAAAAAATAAAAAATGAAAAAAGTTAATGCCTTTAAAACCACATTGTTGAAGTGCAAACTAGATTTCTAAAATAAGTTATGAAGCATATTTGCCAATTAAACAGTAATTTTGATTTCTAGTTCATATAAAAAATTTTTTATGCTTTTTCCAGCAGCCTACGGGGCAGAGGAGGAGGATCTTTTGAGTTCAAGGCCAGCCTGGTCTACAGAGGTAGTTCCAGGACAGTGGGGCTACAGGATACCTGTCTCAAAAAGCAAAAAAAAAGTGCTTTCTCTAGGGCTTGGAGAGATGGCCCAGCAGTTTAAGAACACTGGCTGCTTTGCAGAGAACCAAGTTCATTCCCAGCACAACACATGGCATCAAACCATCCATAAACTTTCATTTCAGGGGCTTCTGATGCCCTCTCTGGCATCCAGTGGGCACTGCATATGATGGTCCACTTACATACATGCAGGCAGTAACACTATATACATTAAAATAAAATAGACCTGGGCTTGGTGGCGCACGCTTTTAATCCTAGCACTTGGGGGCAGAGGCAGGTGGATCTTTATAGAGATCAAGGCCAGCCTGGTCTACAGAGTGAGTTCCAGGACAGCTGGGGCTACAGGGAGACCCTGTCTCACAAAGACCAATAAATAAATAAATAAATAAATAAATAAAATTAAAAAAATAAAAATAATAGCTGGGCATGGTGGCACATACCTTTAATCCCAGCACTTGGGAGGTAGAGGTGGTTGGATCTCTGTGAGTTCAATTACAGCCTGGTCTACAGAGGGAGTTCCAGGCCAGTTTGGGCTATAGGGAGACCCTGTCTCAAAAATGCCCCCCCCAAAAAATATTAAAAAAATGTTTTTTTGAATCAGTTACTTGAGCTAAAGATTATTATATTTGTGTATAAAGATTATTATATTATTATATTTGTAAATAAAATGCATGTTTTTAGACAATTCAAATAGTAGTGGACAGATAGAAAAGAAAAAGAGAAAAGTAACATTTTCTCTTAAGGAAATCTAGGAAAATTAATACTAATTTTAACATATCTCCTGTAAGCATTTTTTTTTTTTTTTTGGTCTTTTCGAGACAGGGTCTCCCTGTAGCCCCAGCTGTCCTGGAACTCACTCTGTAGACCAGGCTGGCCTTGAACTCACAAAGATTCGTCTGCCTCTGCCTCCAGCGTGCTAGGATTAAAGGTGTGCGCCACCACGCCCGGCTCCTGTAAGCATTCTTAAACTTACTGCCTTATAAAGCCTTTTCAAGATTTAGGATATTATTTTATGAATATTATTTCTCTGCCTGCAATATGCACATTAAATTTTTATGTCCATTCCTAAATACCTGTCAGAACTGTTGGGGTAACGTATAATTCTTCCCACAAGTCTAGATGTTTCTAATTACTGTTAATTTGTTCATCTTTGCTGAACTAATGGGAGGTTTATGGTACCTTGTTTTTATTAGTATTTCTTTGAGCACTGGTGTGGTTTCTCTTATTATTGTTTTATTTTTCATTCCAAACACAGTTTTATACTTGCTGAGAACACAGTTTGCAGCTGAGCTTTATCCTCAAATTAGACATGATTCTTCCTTTTCAGTCATGAGTTTCCCTTCATTCTAAACACAGTTTTATACTTGCTAAGAACACAGTCTGCATCTGAGCTTTATCCTCAGAACTGGACATGATTTTTCTTTTTCAGTCATGAGTTTCCTTTTCATGTTAGTTGTGTCCTTTGCTTGATGATGATGATGATGATGATGATGATGATGATGATGATTTTGTTTTGAAATATTCAACTTTTTCTTATTTATCAGTAAGAACTTTTCCTATATTAGAGAAACCCATCTGTATACATGGTTTAGATTTTGTTTTCCTGGTTTGTCCTTTATATATAAACCTTGTTTGTTTTGCAGTGTGTTTTTTTTTCAAGTTCTATTTTTATTTTGTGTATGTGTTTATCTTTGTGAATGTATGCCACATATATGTGGGTACTCACAGAGGCCAGAAGAGGCTGCCAAATCCCCTTGGAGCTGGAATTACAGGTGATTGTGAGCCTTTCAATGTGGGTGCTGGAATTGAACTCTGGTTCTTTGGAAGAGTAGCAAGTTCTCTTAACCACTGAGCCAGCTCTCTCCATCCCAGGCGTGAAGTGTTTATCCTTGTAAGGGAAATATGTTTGAACTGAACTGAAACATGATGTCTGAAATAAATAAAACATCAATAAAGATTATTTAAAAATTATTAAAAAAAGTTATTCATCATGTGTAATTTACTCTATTTGTCTCTTCTTTGATGGTTTATGAACACTTTTCTTCACTTACACATTATAAAATGTTCCTTCCTATTATGCAATGGTTCGGTGATTACCATTAAATAGTATTTGGCTGTTTGCTTAGCATGCAAACATGTGGTATATTCACCTACTTTGCACTTGGGTGGGTTTTCAACCTTAGCATACGTTGGATGCTCTGCAGTGCTTTAAAATAGTTCACGGGCTGTTGAGATGACTCAGAAGATAAAGGCATTTGCTGCGAACCCTGATGTCTTGAATTTGATCTGTCGGACCAGCGTGGTGGAAGGAGAGAACCAACCTCTGCAAGTTGTCTTCTGACCTCTGAACACCCTCTGTGACATGTATTACCCCTCATACACATATAAGTAAATAAACACAGTTTGAAAGTAAAAATAATAGTTCAGATACTCAGTCCCATTTCATGGGTAGTCACAATTTCTAGGGTAGGTCCCAAGGCATGTATTTACACAAATACACATTTATACAGCTGTTTAGATGTGTGGGATTGTTCTCCACTTGAGGTTTCCAGCTTTCCTCAGACTCAACCTCACATTTTATGATAGAGATTTCTATTGCCTTCTCTACTATCTTAAAGTGAAATTATGTAGGTGATATAGATTTAGTCCATAGATTTATAAGAAGAAAGAAAATAAAGGCTGTGACAAGATAATGTGTTTTTTTTTTATGTAAGTACTTAGGCTTATTTGATGAGGTAACTAGTTATATACTCAAGAACATACACAGAGCCACTGTGGGAAATGAACAATGCACATTAGAAAATACATTGGATTGGTAACTCATGTGGTGTTGCCTAAAGTCATATGACTTAATGAAATATTGGGTGACTTTAGTAAAGTTACTAAAATAAAGTTTTCCTTTGATGTANCAACAACAACAACAACAATTCAGTGCTGTTAGGATCACGTACAAACAAGAAAGAGAAGGTTCTAGACTGAGATAATTATAAATAAGCTTTTATTTTCATGGCGTATCTGGAAAGACATTAAACTTGTGTTGCATTGGGAACCAGTTTTTGCTCCTGGAAGTATCCTCCACAGGAGGTCTAGAATCTCATTTCCTGATTATTTAGTGCCCACCATATGTTGCAACATCGTGACAACAAAATACTGGCATAAGTTTCCAAAACAACATTCAGTATTGGCATTTTCCTCATTGGGAATTCCTTTTGTAATTAGCTTGTAGTTTGAACAATCATAAATGTTGGGGAAGTTCAAGGAAACTTAGGAAAGTAGTTTCTGAAGTTATTGTTTTGAGCTGTAAGTACTCTGATGCATGGAACTGTGACACAGACTTTCATTTCCCTTTCTTTTCTGATCTTGAATTAACTTTTGCTTCTGTTTTTTTTTTTGTGATGCATTTGGGTATTTCATACATCATATCCAATTCAGTTCAGCATATGTTCCCCTTCCCTTCCCCCACCCACGCCCACCCCCATCCCAGATCAGATGCCATTCTCCATAACTGTCCTGCAATCTTTCTCTGTTTTTTTTTTCCCCTTTTTTAAGCAATAGGTTGTATAATTTATTAGTACAAGATCTTCATTAAAACCAATTGCAGCAGTTAACAATTGCCAAACCCAACACCCGGTTCCAACCATGCCAGCCAGGGGGGCTCTGTATGTTCAATCAAGTTGATCAATGAGTGTCCCTAATCATTGCTGTAGGTTAACATGTCACCCCAATCCAAAGCCCTTACATCTACCAGCCCCTCTTCCGCAGATTTTTCCCTAGGCTTAGAAGGGGCATCAGGTGGATGAGAAGCAAAAAACAGTCCCTACTTTCTTTGGAGTGTTGTCTTGGACTCTGTGTCACTTCTGGCTGTTTTCTTTCATGGGCTGACAGTTTTGTCCAGGATAATCTTTCGATGCCTACTAATGAAGCACAAGCAATTGAATATTAAGGTATTAGATAAACTGGGTATGTACATGCCTGTTCAATTAAGGTTAAGTTGGGTAATGACATTTTGGTATCGGTAATTGTCCATGATTAATTTTTCGGATGAAGGTTACGGCTTATAACTCTGACCATTAGAGGTCCAACTTGTGCATCAATTATCAAGGGAGAGCATAGTGTAGATTGATATCGCAGATCTGCCTTGACTGACATATGTCAGCAGATAGAGTGAAGAGTCTTCTTGTCAAGGGTAGAGTCTTTTGAGCAAGGAGACTATTTCTTTTACGGATAGGGCCGTTAAACCACTTGCTCTTAGACCAGGATATTTGGTTAATTTATGCTGTAAGTGTATGTGCCTGCATGTGGTAAGTACTCTGGGCCTGGCCGTATCTAGTAGAGTAGAAGGTGTCAGAGTCCTGACACTGGTTAACGATGCAGTTTTTGGACTCTCAGGCCAAGATTTCGGCGATGGCGATAGTCTGGTGATCTTGAATGAGGCAGGTCTTCTGCAAGGTAGACTTACAATGTAGGCATTCTATGTCTTAACTGTTTGGGGATGCACGTTGTAACGAGCACAGTTTTCTCTGCCAAGTTATTAAAGAATGGGTTATGCGCTGTTATATGCACCATGGAGATTGCTCGGAGAGTCGAGCACGTCAGCACCTATCTCTGTGAGGCTTCCATGTTAAGTGCATTTATCGTATGTGTTGTATACAGTTCTTGAAGTAGTGCTCATCTCTGATATGAGATAAACTCTTACTTCGCTCCGAATGTTTTAAGGAGTAGTTCCGATTTTCAAGCTGAGTACACGGTGAAGTTACGTGATATGGTTTAGAAGTACAAACCGGTTGTCTAAAGAAGGGTGGAAGGGATAGCAAGAAGTGCTCGTATCTGAATTGCATTCTTGGTTGGCTGTAAAGGAAGAAAATAGGAAAAATGGTTATCATTTGAGGTCTCACCAAGGCCAGAGTTACAGAGAGAAGATAGGGCCCCGTGTCTTCAAGTGTCAGGTCAGATGGAGTTGCTTAAGCTATTTCTTGGTGGGCTTACATTCGTAATCCTTATGGCAAAAACTAAGCAGCAGGTTGTAACAACTATTTTTGAAATATGGTTTTTATTATCATGGTTAGAAATAGAATAGACAAACGGGTACTCGTAACATATGGGCCAGCCGGCGCTGGTGGTACACGCCTTTAATCCTAGCACTGTGGAGGTCAGAGCCAAGCAGACTTTGTGAGTCTCAAGGCCAGGCCTTGGCTAACCAAATCGAGTTCCCAGGACGCTGGGCTACAAGTAGAGAGACCTGTTCAAAAAGACCAAAAAAAAAAAAACAACAAAAAGCGGGGCCAATTTCAAGTGGTGATGATCACTTTTTAACAATTATACTGACTAAATGGTCTGGTCTGGTTTTTGGATGAAAAGCACACCCCCTCCCCCCAAAAAGAAGAAAAAAAAAATACTTTTAAGGCGAAGGATGTGACATATGCTGCTTATTGTTTTTAAAGGATCTAGGAAATAGACAAGGAATTAAAAGGGAAATAAAAAATAAAAAAGAAAATTTTTTTTCGTTTTTTTTTTTTTGTATTTTACAGAGTATATATATTAATCATTAGTAATGAACAAAAGTTACTTTTGATAGGAGTTCTTTAAATATTAGATGTTTAAGTGGAAAATAAGTTGCTGGGCGGAGGAGATGGCCTCAGTTAAAAACCTGTACATGTTGGGGCTGGAAATGGGAGTCACAGTTAAGTCACTGCCTTTTGCTGCAGAGGACCCGTGGTTCAAATTCCAGCACCCATGCCGCATGCTAGAGCCATCTATATGCCCAGTGTGTGTGGGCACATCTGTTAATCCCACACTCGGGTGGCAGGATGGCAGGTGGATCGCTGTGAGTTTCAAGGCCAGCCTGATCACAAGAGATGTCCAGGCCAGGCATAGGGACTGTAAAGGGTACCCTGGCTCAAAAGAAAGATGAAAGAAAGAAAAGAGAAGAGAGAGAGAAGAAAATAATTCCCATCAGAGTGTTCAGTTTGGTCACTTTCCAACATATGTTTTGTAGCTGCCAAGTGGTTGACCTGCCAACATCTAGAGGTTTTAAGTATTTGATTTATTTTTAATTTATGTGTATGCGTGTTATGCCTTCACGTAACTGTACCACATGATGGATTGCCACAGAAGCTAGAAGAGGGTGTCAGATCCCCTGGAACTAGAGTTATAGATGGTTGTTAACTGCCATGTGGGTGCTGGGAACTGAACCTGAGCCCTCTACAAGAGGAGTCAGTGCTCTAACTGCTGACCCATCTTCAGCCCCACATGTAGAGGTTTTAAGATAAGGGTTATGGATGATCTCATATAGTTGAAATAGGCATTGCTAAAACTGACTCTTGGGGCCAGGTGTGATCCCATATACCTTTAATGCCAGTATTTGGGAGTCAGAGGCAGACCTTTGTGAGATGCAGGACAGCCTGGTTTAAAATAGTGAGGTCAGGCCAATTGGGGCCATAGGGGCATCCTGTCTCAAAATGATGAAAAAAAAAAAAAACCCTCTGTTTCTTGTCATTGTAAAAGACCCTGAATTTGTCTGCTTAACCTGTCATTAAAAGACCAGATGAAAATAAGTATCTTATCTGAGTGAGTATATGCCAGCCTGCCTCCCAATGCATGGCAGTACTAATCATAGGATACTATGTTAAAGAAATTATACAAGTTTTTTCAATGTATGAGAACCTTTAGTCGGCTGAATATATTCTGCTAGCAGGGTATATAGGTTTTGTATTCTTCCAACTTATTTGACTGTGAATTAATGTAATTTTGGAATACCTTACACATGCTGGTAATTAACAGTTGCTACTTCAAACTAGCTCCTGGGCAAGTTTTTTATTTTATTTTATTTAATTATACTGAGTTATATGTGCCTTCAGGTGAATAGTGATGTTAGATACGCCTATATGAAAGGCCACTGCAGTTGTAAACTGTCAGAGACAAAGACTGGTATGATGATTAGCTTTCTTAGAATAAATTCCCCTTGTAATGTAATATTTAGTAAGATTATGTCTTTTTTCTTTTCTATCACATGAGAATTATCATTATGCTTTCTGTTTTTGCCTTGTTTATAAGCAACTTAAATAACTGTTTATAATGGACCCTAATGAAGTTTACCTTCCAGATGCTGAGAAACCTTCCTACCTCTCCCCTTTATAAGGAAAAAAGAAAAACATTATGGTTAATGAAATCATTCCCCTAACTGTAAAATAGAGCCAACTGTTATGTGGTGATTTCTTTTTATTTTTAATTTTTAAAATTTCTTTTTTTTTAAATTTTTATTTTTATTTTATTTATTTTATTTCTGTAGTGTATTAATGTACTGTCTTACATGCAAGTTTGGGACCCGTGTTGTGAGTGCCGCGGAGGTCAGAGAGGGCGTCGGATTCCCCTGGAACTGGATTCAAGATGGTTCTCGGCTCCCTGTGGTGTGCTGGGGATCGAACCCGAGTCCTCTGTAAACAGCGGTCAGCTCTCTTTAACCGCTGAGGCCATCTCTCAGCTATTTCATATGTGTATGAATGTACTGTGCGCATGCAGGTTTGTGCACCCTGTCGTGCAATGCTGCGGAGGTCAGAAGAGGGTGTCGGATTCCCCTGGAACTGGAGTTACAGACAGTTCTCAGCCACTATGTGGCTGCTGGGGATCGAATCCGGGTCCTCTGCAAGAGCAGTTGGTGTTCTTAACCGCTAGGCCATCTCTCCAGCCCCCTATAGTGTATTTCTAATAAAACAGGTATAACTACCTTCTTTAATTGACATAGATATAGGAACTGTGAAAGGATAATTCTTCTATTAGACAAATATCAATAGTAAAGTCTTTTTATGCTGTGTAATTAAGCAAAATATATTAGACAGGAAAGCTTGATATCAGCAATGAATTTACTTTTGCTAGGAGATGTTGGCTAGGGGATCCAAGCCCCCAAAATTATAAAGGCCTTTTGCCTATAGTGGGATATCATCTCAAGGAGAAAGGCTGTAAGTCCCTGTTTCTCGAAGACCTGGTTAAGCATGAAAAAATGTTTTTAGAATGTCACTTGCTAATGTACAATTGGCCTCTGGAATGCCAGAGAGTTGTTACCAAAGGCCACTAAAGCAATATAGCAAAATATTGGTCTCCTTAGATAAGCAAGACTCCTCTGTCAGTACCAGTACACCTCACTGCTGGAGATTCTGTGCACATGGCAGCCATGTGTCTCTATATATCCCAAATCTAATTAATTGGCTATTAGCTCTCTCCTTGGAGAAATAATTCCCAGTGATGCCACAAGCTTATGTCCTCTAGTGGTTAGGAGAGTATAAGCCACAATAAGAAACTTGTCACCCTTGGTATAGAGAAACCACAGTTGTTCGTGGATTAGCATACCAATCCAAGCGATCATATGTGTTATGCTCATAGCTTAGCTTGACCAATTTAAGTGCTGTACTCTTAAATGCCTGTACATCTAATTGCTTGTGCTTTTGTTAGTATGACTAAAAGGTATTCTGGATAACCTTCAACCCATGAAGGGAAACAACCTGAACAGACTAGGAGCCCAAAATGACATCTCCAGAGAAAATAGACTGTTTTGCTTGCGTACACCACTTGTGCCCCTTTCCCAAAGCCTAGGGAAACCAAACTTGCAGAAGAGGAGGTGGTGAATGCTAAGGGCTGCGGAGAGATTGGGGTGAATCGTTGATGACTACAGCAATATAGACTGGACTCCTATTTGATCAACATGCTTCATGACAAGCTTCTCCAACTGACTAGGGAACCTTGGGTTGTTCAAAATTTGGACATAGGGGCTGGAGAGATGATGGCCTAAGCGGTTAAGAGCACCGACTGCTCTCTGCAGAGGACCCGGCGTTCAATCCCCAGCACCCACATAGTGTGGCCAAGAACCATTCTGAACTCCAATCCAGGAGAACTCCAGGTCCAGGGATCCGCACCCCTCCTGACACTACCGCCTCTTTCTGGCACTCTGCACGACTGGCGTGCACAACTTGCATGCAGACAGTATCACCTTCGCTCTTCTACACATACAGAAATAATATAAAATTAATAAAAAAAATTAACAAACCCAAAATTTGGACAGAGAGTAACATGTACTTGCAAAATGGTTTTACATGATAAGTTACTTACGTTCCTTGCTTTATCTTAAATAATATTGGGCTCACTTAAAAAAAATGCCACCAATTACCTATTATGTACAGCAAACTGAGTAATGTCAATTGTATCTGAAAAACAACTGTGTCTTATATTGTAGAATCCCTTAAAAAAAACAAAAGAAAAAAAAATTATTGTACAAACATTAATAATTTTGTGCTCATGCTTAGATACTAAGGGTTTTACATTCCCTTTTTATATTTAGATTGTCTGGATTTTAAATCCCAGATTGTGAGCCCAACTTTCTTTGTTTAATACAAGGACAGTATCTACCATTTGAATTACTGTGGAATTAAATCTAGTCCGGAGCGTTGGTGGTAGCGAGCACCTTCCTAATCCCAACATACTAAGGGTAGGTCAGTGTTGTGGATCTCTGTGGCGTTCCAGGCCAGGCTCTTGGTCCTAACAGTGAGGCAGAATCTGAGCAAGTCATCCAGGTACACTGACTCCCGGTACCTAACCTATAGCGGTAGACGAACCTGTCTCAAAAATACCCAAAAAAAAGGACTCCGCGGCATTGCATGACACGGGTGCACAACCTTGCATGCAGACAGTACATTCATACACATACAGAAATAAATAAAATTAATAAAAAAATTAAAAAAAAACCAAAATTTGGACAGAGATACTTGCAAATTGGTTTTACATGAATGTTACTTACGTTCATTGCTTATGCTTAATAATTTGGCTCACTTAAAAAAAATGCACCAATTACCTAATTGTACAGCAAACTGAGTAATGTCAATGTTATCTGAAAACAACTGTCCTATTATATTGTAGAATCCCTTAAAAAAAAACAAAAGAAAAATAAATTATTGTACAAACATTAATAATTTTCGTGCTCATGCTTAGTATACTAAGGGTTTTACATTCCCTTTTTATATTTAGATTGTCTGGATTTTAAATCCCAGATTGTGAGCCCAACTTTCTTTGTTTAATACAAGGACAGTATCTACCATTTGAATTACTGTGGATATCAGCCGGGCGTGGTGGTACACACCTTTAATCCCAACACTTGGGAGGCAGAGGTTGGTGGATCTCTGTGGGTTCCAGGCCAGCCTGGTCTACAGAGCGAGCTCCAGGACACCTGGTACTAAAAGGGAGAACCTGTCTCAAAAATACCCAAAAAAAAGGGTAAAACTGGATTACTATGGATATCAAAGGAAATGCCTTTTGTTGGTTGCTGAGGCATTTGTGTAGCACCTTGTAGAATGCCAGGTAAATGCCAGGGACTGCCTTCCCTTCTGCCAGTTTTAGCATTTTAGGTTTCTGTTTTAACAACCTCATTTCTTCAGTGATTTTTTTTTTTTTTTTATGATAGAGTCTCAATGCAGCAAAGGCTGGCCTGGAACTTCTAATCCTTCCTCAGCCTCTTGAATGTCTGGATTATAGGCATGTGCCGTAATTCAGACATACCTGGCTCTTTACTTTTCCTTCTTTAGTCTTGGGGCACTAGGGATTGAACTCAGGGCTTCATGCATATTAGGCAACCCCTCTATCACTGAGCTATGTGCCCCGTTCCTCTTGCACTTCTCATGTTGAACCTGTGTAGTCCTGTTTAGATGTAACTGAAGTATAGGCAGTTGAAGGAAAGACAATAAAAGGCATATTAAGAAGGATCATCATAGTAAAGTGAGCAACTCTGAGTGGAGTGGAAGAAGTCACAGTTTCTACGTAGCTGCAGCTCTTGAAAGTTTTGGATTGCTGCGTGTGTTTGTTGTAAGTGACAATGAGAAACCCTCTTGTAATGCTTTAGGCCTCCCAAATTGGGAAACAGATTTGTAATTTGTATGGTAGGAATGAGTGGGCTGGGGCTGGAAAGATGGCCTAGCGGTTAAGAGCACCAGCTGCTCTTGCAGAGGACCCAGGTTCCATTCCCAGCACCCACATGGCAGCTAAGAACTGTCTTTAACTCCAGTTCCAGGGGAATCCGATGCCCTCTTTTGACCTCCGCGGTATTGCATGACACGGGTGCACAGACCTACATGCAGACAGTACACTCATACACATAAAAAAAAAAAAAAAGAATGAGTGGGCTATCATCAGGTACTTGGGTAGCAGAGCTGTGGACTCTTGAAACAGAACACATGAGACGTTTGGTCTGGCTGAGTCCCTCTTACTATCCTTCCCTTTGGTCCACTCCTCCCTAGAGTGCTGACTAGCTTCCTGATCCTTCTACCTCCTTACTACATTGGGTAGTCACATGAGTTTGCTGACCAAATGACAAACTTTTCAGAGTGTTTATTATAGCTAATCCAGGACCTAAGTATGAAACTGTACAGTCTTGAACAAATGGGGCATTTGTGATTCAGCTCCTTTCTACATTGACTTAGAAAGCGACAAGGCTTTGTAGGTTTTCATCTGTGAGCCCTCCTTTTACTTCTGTACGTTTTATAGCAACACAGAAACTCAGTGCTAGCTTCTCAGCTTTGGTTTTCCTCAGCCATGTGTTTTATTTTCTAACTTGGAGTGATATTTTTTTAAAAGACTATCATATGCATTATTAAATACTAAGTTTAAGTGTTAAAAAAGCTCTACTGAGTCTTCCTATGGAGTCTGTCACATGAGTAAAGCACAGAGGTGAAGCTGAGGTATCAGTGCTAAGTAATTGCATACTTGACAAAGACTAAACTCCGGATCATTTATTAGAACATTAATTTTGTATTTTGCAGTTATACTTGGGCCTTGAAATTAATGTTGCTGATTTTCAGTGTTCAGGATAAATGGAATTTTAAATTTCATGTCTCTGATGTTCTTCCCTACTTCTGTCTTCACAGAAAAAAGCTTGGCAGGATCATAAGCGAGAATGCAAATGTCTTAAAAGCTGCAAACCCAGATATCCTCCTGACTCTGTGAGACTTCTTGGCAGAGTTATCTTCAAACTTGTGAGTACACAGCACATTAAAAAAATGCCTCAATTTGAATAGAAGAAAGAGTAGCCTTTTTTACTCATACTTAGGGTTGAAACAGAACTCATACTAAGGCAGTATGACACTACTATCCAGGTAGTATTTAAGACAAAAGAGCTACTTTCCTATTACCCATTGAATTGGTGGCAGTGAAAAAGCACACAGCCCATTTATAAAGGTATTGCAGTCTTTCTTAGAATAAAGTTTTGATGTCCTGCATTTAGGGTAAAATATGTTAGTAACTAGTACTTGTTGCATACTCTTTGCAACTTTCTTCAGTGAACCAGTGCACAAGGCATATATGAGCCCTTTTGACTGTTGTCTTTTTTTGGGGGGGGTTCTTTTTTTGAGACAGGGTCTTCGTGTAACCCCAGCTGGCCTAGAACTTGCTAGGTAGACCAGAATGGCCTTGAACTCCCAGAGATCCACCTGCCTCTGCCTCCCAAGCACTGGGATTAAAGGTGTGTGCTACCACACCCGGCCTAACTGGCTTCTTGTGATTGCTAGCCTTGGTTGACATATCTGAAGAGAAGGAACTTAAGCTGAGGAATGTGCTCCATCAGATGGGCCTGTGGGTGTATTTGTGGGGCATTTTCTTGATTGCTGATTCATGTAGGAGGCTCCAGCCCACGACTAGCGGTACCATCCCTGGGCAGGTGGGCCAGGATTGTATACTGGCTAAGGAGAGCCAGACGAAGCAAGCAGGCAAGCATTTCTCTGTGGTTTCTGCTACAATTCCTGAGTCTGGGTTTCTGCTTTGAGTTCCTGCTATGGCTTCTCTCCATGATGGACCTGTAAGCCAAAATAAACCCTTTCCTGCCCAGTTTGCTTTTGTTTGTGGTATTTACCACAGCAATAGACAGCAGCATAGACAGATAATGATTAGAAAATAATGTTAAATTGACAAATTTCCACCTTTGTTTTCATAGAGCTAGTATTCGTGATTTCTTCAGGCCCCCTTTTCTATATGACAGCAAAGTATGTTATCCTGCTATGAAGAACCCCTCCATTTTATCTGGCTAGGCCACAGTGTAATTATCTCAAGTTATTACAGGCCCTGGTTTGATTTCTTTATTTATTTACTTGGAATTTTTAAAATTTAATTTCTTCTCCAATTGACATTTTATATACACTTTAAGAATGTGAAAGTATGGAAACTTCTTTTAAAGAGGTTTTTTATTTGGAGCTTAATTTGGCTGGGTGGAGTTGTTACAAATTAGATTTTCAAGTTGTTGCTAAGTAATTCAACTCTAATAAAAGTGATGAAGGCCAGTTAGTTGACTCAGCATTTACAGGTGCTTCCCACTGAGCCTTACAACCTGAGGTCAATCCCTAGAACCTATATAATGGAAGAAGAAAACTGACTTCCACATGAGTGTACACACACACACACACACACACACACACACGTCAAAAAAGTTATGAGGAGTTATTGTATGTGTAATTTGTCATTAGGTCGTTAAACTAATAAGATTCCCTCAGGTTTTTATACTAGCTAGGCATTATTTATCTCTCCTTTCTCCCCCTTCCAATCTAGCCTTCCATCCATTTTTCAGGGATCCATTATGTAAGAAAAAAACAGAAAAGAGAAAATCTCTCTAAAACAGGGCTCAGTATAGTCTAGGCTGTCCTCAAATTTATGAATTTCTTACTTCAGCCTCTTACCATCCCAAATAATATACAGATAAAAATTAAAAGAAATAAAAAATTTTTTAAAAGTTATGAGAAATGATATGTAGAAAATTATGTTTTTAAAACTTTCATTGACATATCCAAGTCTACTCAATCTCATTTATATATCAGAGTGCTTTGTTCTTGTTGTTTTACTCCTTTTCCTTCACAGAACGAAGATACACCCTCAGAATCGGAGAAACTTTACTCATTTCAAGATCTGGAGTCAAGTAAGTGATTATCCATCAGCATCTTAAAGTTAAATCTGTCCTTTGTTTGCTGAACTTCTCTATATCTCTCTTTCTTTCCCCAGTTTTCCCTTCCTCCTGGACATTCTTCTAGGGCCTCACTCACTCATACTAAGCACACTCTTAACCACTTGCTCTGCCCCTACAAACTTTTAATAGTAACTTTGTGCTTCTTTGTTTATGATGGGAAACAAACTAAAAAAAAGTTTTTATAAACAACTGACAAATATGTTTGTTTAGTTGATTCCAGGGTAGATTGGACCATATAAGTGCAGTGGTGTAACTGATACTTACAGATGGACCCATCTTTTTATTGGAACATTGTGGTGTCGGGGGTTGGCACTGTTAACCATTACTAAATGCCTCTGAGAATGTTGGCTTTGTGAATTTTCTTTTAAGTCTTTATTGTAAGCACTATGTAACTTTTTCTATGAACATGAACCTTTCTGAAGGGAATAGGAAGTTCAGGCCTTTAAATGATGGCAGACATACCTTTCCCTTATACCTGGCAGCCTAGACTCTTAACCACTAGGCCATCTCTCCAGCCCTTCACCTACTTTTCAAGACACCTTCCTTTGCTGATCCTGGTGTTGCATCATTAAGCCCAATGAAGTAATTTCTATCATAAGTAGAGTAGACTGAGCTGGTAACATGAGAGGTGGGATGTAGCGGAGCAGCAGCTGCAGAGTAACTGGCTCAGACTGGATAGAGAGCAAAGGCAGAAGAGTGAATGAAGAAGCCAAGAAAGAAGAAGGTGGTGGGCAAGAGAACGGGGATCTTGACCCTTGAAAGAGTTCCTGGAAGTTGTCTAGCCTTGAAGATAGAAGGAACTCGAGCCGGGCGTGGTGGTGCACGCCTTTAATCCTAGCACTTGGGAGGCAGAGGCAGGTGGACCTTTGTGAGTTCAAGGCCAGCCTGGTCTACAGAGCAAGTTCCAGGCCAGCTGGGGCTACAGGGAGACCCCCCCCCCAAAAAAAAAGGTACTCGAGAACTGCAGCACTAGCAGCTGTAAACAGTTCAGGTCCCCACACTGAAGGCTCAAGAGCTATTATATTAGCTGCCACTCACAGCTGTCAATTGCTACTGTTCACTATATGTGGCTTAGAGCTAAGGGTTTCACCAGCCGTCTAGTGCTGAGTGGAGTCCAGAGCAGTAGGTATCTAGTGTACTCAACTAGAGTACCTAGTGCTGTAAGTCCTTTGGTTCTAACGTATGGAGTCAAACACCTTTAGTTCTTATGGACTGTAAGCTATAAGCTTTTGAGTCTGTCAGCCCACTCTAGCCAGTATTCATGATTTCCATTTGAGCAGAGCAGAAGGTTCTCAGTCACTTTGCTGGTAACATAGCCATTGTATTAGTCACTTTTCTGTTGCTGTGATAAAACCACCATGACCAAGGGAACTTATAAAAAGAAGAGTTTATTTGAGCTTACAATTGACGGTTCCAGGGAATTAGAGTCCATTGTGGCAGGTGGCGTGGTGGTTAGAGCTGGAGCAGAAAGCCTAGGTTCACATCTCGCAGTGAGCACAGGAAGTTAAGAGAGAGCCTCTGGAGACTAGCAAGGCTTGTTAAGCTCTCTAAGCCCGCCCTCCAGTGACATACTTCCTCCAGCATGGCCACACCTTCTAAGATCTCCCCAAACAGTGCCACCAACTGGGGACAAAATGTCTGAATACTTAAAACCTATGGGAGACATTCTCATTCAAACCACCACAGCCATCAATCCATTTGACATTTTTGTTTCTCTCTTCCTCTCCACTTCTTCCTTTCTTGGTTTCCTCTCTGTTTCTTTTCTGTGTTAATGAAGAGTGATGTAGTGAACGGGGTTTAGTGTCTCCATTCCTTTAGTTATTAAGGGAAGTTGAAGGTACAAATGTCTTAGGTTCTGCGACAGTCTTGAGCATTGTTCTTTTCCTGAATGACCATGGTGGTCGCCATCCACCAGGGAAGACTTACAGGCTCCCTAGATGTGAGTGTCAAGCACAGTCAGGCTTATTTTGCTCCTGCATCATCACAGGCCCTCTTCATTGAGGCTGTAAGTGATTCTGATCCAGAACCAGTTAGAATTTATAGAGTGCATTTGTTATAGAGTTTATCACTTCTGGATGAAGACACATAAGACAATAATCTATAGATTTATGGTTCTAGGATCCTAAGTGCCAAAGGCAATAAATTATTTAAGAAATCTTGCCAGGCGTGGTGGCACATGCCTTTAATCCTAGCACTTGGGAGGCAGAGGCAAGGGGATCTTTGTGAGTTCAAGGCCAGCCCGGTCTACGGAGCGAGTTCCAGGACAGCTGGGGCTACAGGGAGACCCTGTCTCGAAAGACCAAAAAA
>VZQC01001799.1:399395-445948 GCA_009823505.1 Rhizomys pruinosus | reverse complement strand
ACATAGAACTAAAAACCTCAAGGAAGAGATTATTGAAAAATTAAAAATACCACAAAAGTGGAACAACCAGTAAACAACGTAACTAGAAAAAAAAAAAAAAAAAAACAAACCTCCACATCATAGGAAAGAGGGAAGGGAGAATAAGTCCCAAGAGAATGGTATTTGATCAGATCTTCAACAGAATAATAGAACGGAAAAACTTCCCAAACTAAAAAAGGACAAACAATACCAATATAACAGAACCACATAGAACTCCAAAACAGAGAAGATCAGAAAAAGTAAATTCCTCATGCACATCATAGTTTAAAAATGCTAGATCACCCAAAACAAAGACAAATTATCCTCAAAGCCACAAGGACAAAGAACAGCAAGTGATATAAGGGAAAAACTATCAGAATACTGAGCAACATGAACTTCTCAATGCAAACTATGAAAGCAAGAAAAACCTGGACAAGCATTCCAGTGTAAAGGGACAATGATGATGCCAACCCAGGGTTACTTATAGCCCAGCAAAAAATGTTACAGTACTATAATGTGAAGGAGAGAGAAAAAAACCTTCATGACGCTTTCCGAGGTGACTGGTCGGAGCCTCAAAATAGGAGCAACCTCAGTGGATCTCCTTGGCAAGCAGGGTGTTGAAAGAAGAGAACCAACTCTCTCATTTGTTCTGTGTTGTCTTCCAGGTCTGATGTTCTTTGTTCTGCTTCCTCCGTTCTGCTTCTGAGGCTTTTTCCATTCCTTTCCGCTTGATTGGATGAGTGTTTGATTTCCTTTTTCATTTCCTCTTCTGATTTCTTTAGTATTTCTACTTCTTTTTGGAGCTTCTCAATCTCTTCCTGTAGCTCTTTACTTTGCTGATGGTTTCCTTATCTTTTTCAGCATGGGATCTTTTCAGTGTTTCTACTTCCTTCCAGAGTTTGTCATTCTCTCTCTCTAGGTCCTTCTTGAGTTCTTCATTCTCTTTTCTTAGTTCTTTGATTTGCTCTTTATAATCTTGTAGTTCTTTAAATATGTTCCCAATTGTGCTTCTGATATCTGTGTCCTGGGCCATCCCCAGGGGGATCCCACTGTAGGAATCTTCCATAGGGTTGGTAGAGCTTGGTGTGCGATTATCCTGCCCCTTTCCTGTGTTGTCTTTTCTTCGTGTTCCTGGCATATGGGCTTCTCCTTGCCTGTATTCCAATGTGAGTCCTAAATGCCTCTTCACTGTGTTGAAGGCTTGCTTTGTTTGCCTCCTTCAGATGCCTTCGTAAGGTGGGGCACGGGGGGGTTGCTCTTTAGCCTGTGTCCAGGTACCTGCACTTCAGCTGGTCTCAGGAGATCTCAGATCTCAAGATTCACACAACCCTACCTTTTTTACCAGCTGGGAGGATAACTCGCCCCCATAGCCACAAAAGCCAATTAAGTCAAAAATGACTGGATTAACAGATTAACTAGATTAAGTCAATCAACAATCAGCCTTGCTGAAGCACCCAGCTCCTACCTGCCTTCCTGCACTTCAGCTGGTCTCAGGAGATCTCCTGCTTTTTTTTTTTTTTTAAAACAGGTTTGCTATTAGCATATTAAAAATAATTCTTATATGCTAATTTTGTATCTTAAAACATTACAGAATTTTAAAATCTTTTCTTATATCTAGAAACTTTCTCTTCAGCTCAAACAGAGGAGAAGCACAGCTGTTCTGTGCTCCTTTTTATCCAGCCTGGAAGGTACTTAAAGTTGAGATTTCTTTAACAGATGTATATTTTTTAATGATATATTTCATGTGGCAAATTTCATGTTTGAACTTTATATGGACTTTTAATATTAATTTTCTGGCTTTTTACCTTTCATATGGTGTTGCTTATTATTCGTACCCTAGTTGTAAATTACTATGTGGAAATTTCAGTTTAAATTTACTGCCTTAATTAGGATTTATGATGGTTTGTTCAGTTGTACACTGTGATGTAGAAAATCTGAGAATGCACAACTGATTTTGGTTTCAGTGTTTTTTTTATCTGTATGTGTATTTGTTTATTTTTGATAGCTGTTTGATCTTATTTTGTAGAGAAGTTTTGGCAGAATTTAACTGAAAAAATGTGTTTCATGATCTGTAGTTGTTAAAAAGCATAAAAAGATGTCAGGGTGGTATGTATGGAAGCAATATCCTGTGCAGTAGCCAGCATTAAACACCTGAAAATTATCCATGAAGTCCACTTGGTGATTTTTCTGTTTTCTTTTCTTTTCTTTTCTTTTCTTTCTTTTTTAAAAAAAAAGATTCTAGCAAACTGAGTGAAGATAAGAAAGAGGGCCTCAGGCAGCTGGCTTTGACATTTCAACATTTCATGAGAGAAGAATTACCGGATGCCTCTCAGCTGCCGCCTTCTTTTGACATTTTTGAAGCCTTTGCAAAAGTAAGTTTGAAGTTTCATCTCTTTGCTGTTGCTATAAATCAGTCCTTTACCTTATATTTTCTAGTTAGCTACAGATTATGTCTGGGGCCTTGATAGGATATTCAAGAGCATTAATGACCTGTGTCCCTCCCCTATGTAAATGTAGTATTGTCTGGTCTAGAGACAGTCTTACATTTTCTGTTTCATCAGTATTTTTACTTTATTGGCAACCCTGCAGATATTTTTTTGGGAGAGTCTGCTTTCTTTTCTTAAAAGAACATGGTGTTTATCTCATTACTTTTTACTAGAGGATTTCAGTTTTATTGTTACATTCACTGAGGTTTATGAGTTTTATGGTTGTTTCAATATATAGCTTAGTTTTGTTGTTGTTGTTGTTTTTTGGTCTTTTTGAGACAGGATCTCTGTAGCCCCAGCTGGCGTGGAACTCACTCTGTAGACCAGGCTAGCCTTGAACTCACAGAGCTCTGCCTGCCTCTGCCTCCTGAGTGCTAAGATTAAAGGCATGCGCCACCACGCCCGGCCTATCGCCTAGTTTTGAAGTGAAAGCAATCTATCAGACTCTATTCTTATTAACTAATGTTTAAATAATATGAAAGTCTATTTCTGAGTTAAAAATAAAGGTCAGATTGGTGAATTGGTGAAATCTGACCTTTAGGGATAGAAAACAGGTTTCATTTAATATTACATCTGTGATCTGTTGGTAGGAGTTACATGAAGCATTCTGTTTGAAAATGATTTTGAAAGTTTGCTTCGGCCTTGTTGCAAGTTTGCAGAAACCCTGCAGGGCATGGATGACGGATGCCTGGTCTTCCCGCACTGTCTTCCATCTGCTGTCCCTGTCCTTATATTTAATGTTCAAAACATTTTATATTTGACCATGACTGTCTTGCAGTTTATAAAATATACATTTAATGACATTTATCCCATGAATATTTATTTTAAGGTATTCTTTCAAAACTATCCATTTTGTAAGACTTTAAATGTGAATAGTTTGATTGCTAGAGATTTATCATAGGCTTTCTCCAGAGGCATTTTTTATTCTTTAAAGTATGTCTTATGATTTTCTGATAATATAATCTTAGTGTCATATACTGGTTTGTCTATAATTTTAAGTTGATTTAAAAATATAGTGGGTGTTTCTCATTGTTCATTTCATACGTTTTTGAAAAATTATAGCCTATGGTTCCATTTGTACAATCCACATGGGCTCCTTTGATGTTAAACACTGTTAAACAGCAGCATATGTCGTATGCTGGCTGTTACTTTATTTTTCGTGTCAATTCTGTGGTGTTATTTTGGTTTGTAGAGAAATCTTCAACAACAAATATAAGTGTCATTCATGTAAAATGCCTTAAAATATAAATGTAAAAAGTGAATTGATGTCTTATTTCTTTCCTTTGGTGTTAAACGATTTTAATTTGGTTTATCATATGTAATTCTTTCCATGCTGTATATGGGGAGCATTCTGCCGTTGTGATGAAGTGGGTCATTGTTTTGACAAATCTTTAATAATATGCTGTCTTCCTCCCCACATGCTTGTTGTTATGTTTGCTGTAAATGTAGAACCTGTGGGACTGAGAGATAGTCGAGCTGGAACAGTGCTTACCACAAAGGAGTGAGAACCCAAGCTCCATCCCCTGGACCCACATAAAAGCTGTAGGTGTGCTGTGTATGCTTCTGTTCCCAGCACCAGGGAAGTGGAGACAGCTGAATTCTTGGGGCTTATCAGCAGCTGTGAGTCTCGGGCCCCAGGGAAATAGCGTGCCTCAGTAAGCAAAGTTGGGGGCTTCGTAGGAATGACACCTGAGACACCAGATCACTCTGGCATCCACATCCATATGTATGAGAATGTGCCCAAATATAGAGAGGGGGACATATCTATCACCAAGATTTTGGAGAGCAATTAAACTCAGATGTGGAGCTCTTGCCCTAAAATGTACTGTGGGGGGCCAGAGGATGGTTCAGCACTTAAGATCATTGGCTGTTCTTGTAGAGGACCTGGGTTCAATTCCCAGTGCCTACATGGAGGCTAACAATACCTGTAACTCTAGTTCCAGGAGATCCAGCACCCTCTGCTGGCTTCTGTGGGCATTGCATGACATGAGTGCACTTACATACCTACAGGCAATATGCTCTTAGGTATAAAATTAAAATAATAAATAAAATATTTTAAAAATGTACTTTAGATTTTAGTAGTCAGAGGAAAGCAGTATTAACCTTTTTCCTGTACCTCTTTTTTATTCTTTGAGTCAGCCTTATGTAGCCTAGGTTGGTCTTGAACTTGCTGTGTAGTTGAGGCTGACTGTGACTGTGAACTCCTGATCCTCATGTCTTTATCTCTCTATTACTAGGATTAAAGATATACATCTCTATGCCTGGTTGATATGTCATCTTCATAGCAGGTTTGCATAATGCTGCCAATAAATTATATGTATTCCAAATTATTTTCAAATTGATGAATATTTAGTTTAGTTTTTTTTTTTTTTTTTTTTTTTTTTTTTTTTTGTTTTTGAGATAGGGTCTCCCTGCCAACCTGGCTGTCCTGGAACTTGCTCTTTAGACCAGGCTGGCCTTGAACTCACAGAGATCTGCCTGCCTCTTCCTCCCAAGAGCTAGGATTAAAGGCATGTGCCACCATGCCCAGCTTTTTGGTCTTTTTTTGAGACAGGGTCTCCCTATAGCTCCAGCTGGCCTGGAACTCACTCTGTAGACCAAGCTGGCCTGCCTCTGCCTCCCGAGTGCTAGGATCAAAGGCGTGCACCACCACACCTGTCTTAAAGATGCTTCTTAGCTGCCATGTGGGTGCTGGGAATCAAACCAGGGTCCTCTGCAAGAGCAGTTGTTGCTCTTAACCACTGAGCCATCTTTCCAGCTCTTTCCTGTACTTCTTTAAGAAAGGTTTGTTACTATTTTGTCAATTGTTACTATTTTGTCACTTGCCTTTATTATTCTGCCCTTAAGTTCATCTTTAAAGGAGATCCTGTCTTGCTCCTCCTTTCAAAGGAAAATGGTCTTAATCAAGCTAACTTGTGTCCTACAAACAATGGAGACAAGCTCTGGAGCCTGGAACACTGTACATATATGAGGGTACATATCGCTTCAAGCACCTTGGAAGTGGGTGGCTAGCACTGGACAGGGTTTTTCACCAATCTCCCATTTGATTGTCATATAGTTAGTCAGAAAGAGAAAATGGGTGGAAGCTAAGAGTGTACTCCCCTGCAGGGGCTGCTTCTGCCTGCCATGTGCACACTGTCAGTTCAAGGGACTTCCTTTTGGACTTGTCTTTCTTGGTCTGTGAGGAAGTGGGACTTTACCTGGACTTAAACAAGATCCTGTGTTCTGGTTGGCTTTTTGTCTCTCTTCTTTTTATTCATTTAGGTTCTGTGTCAGCAGTAGACTTGCTAAGCTTTTGGTATAGCCTGTGCCTTTGTCATCAAAGGCATTTGGAACAGTTTGGTAGGAAGAAATGATGTTTATTCAAGCTAGGTTTAGTAGAAAGACATGGTCGCTAGTTCCACAAAACTCTCTTCTGGTGACATTATATTCTTGAGTTTCTGATGGAAGATTGATGGACCTCTTCTGTTAGATCAAGTTCTTAGACTGTGGTATGCTTCTGCATCTTAAATCTTGGTTTTTACTTGGGCTTTACCCCTACCACTCCGGAGACTGTACTGTGTAGATATTTCTAGGTATTCTTCCTGTTTACTTCTTAGCACGACTATCAGTCTCCCTTTCACCACCCACATAAATACATACATGAGCAACAATTAGAGTTTAGGTTCTGGAATCTCCGATCTTTCATGGAGGCCCTCATGTCCAAAATCTGAATTTCAGAAGAGAAGGTAGTGCTGGGAGTTTGTATACAGTGGTCTTGCAGTGCAGGTGGGTACTGCAGTGGTGCTGATTCTTCCAACCACTGAGTTTTAGGAGAAGACACAGACTTCCATGATGGAACAATGAGAAGAGTTACTTGTGGAAGCTGGGTTCAGTTATGTAGGAGCTTTGAATGAAATTTTGTTTACGGTGTTTGTATTGGTGGTGACCAAAACTGATGGTTTTCCAAAATTTCTGTACAAGTGATCTGGTGGTGTATGGAGAGGCTCAAACCCTTTGTATACATAATTATTTGAATAACAGTTGGTTCTTCTCAAAGTTAAATTGTATGTTCCTCGGGAGTATATGTCTGAAGGAAATTCAGCCATAAAGTTTGAGGAGTTAGAGGTGGTAACGGCCTCTGATCGTAACAAAGGAGTGAGAGCAGGAGGTGGCTGGAGATGTTTGTGAGTAAGAGCATGGAAGACATGATTGTTCATATGCCCAGGAAAGATGAAGGCGTAGGTCTCCTCTGCTGGATTTTCAGATAAAGAGAGGATATGTGTCTGCGTCCCTGGAAGCCCTTCCCCTTCCTGTGCCACATTTTTGCTCTTCTACTTCTACTTCCTCAGAAAGCTTCTGGTTGGTTTTGAACTGGATTCGCCTTGGAAGGACATCTCCTGTACTAAAGTTATCTTACCAAGTATTGAACATTTCCTCCATATACAGAACGTGTGTCTACTACTCAATTATGGTTATTAACTTATAAGATCAGAAAATTAATTACTGAGAGGACAAATTTAAATGGAGGCCATGTAGTAAGTCATATTGCTCAAAACAACAACGTTGAATTCTCTCATTTTGTATTTGCTTGTCTGTAAATAGGAATAATACTAATATCTCCTTCCTAGACAGAAGGGAGGACTAACTATAAGGTGCTTTGTAGAGTCTCTGACATGTGTTATTAATTTCTACTACTGTGGTCCCACCTCTCTGCTTTATTGACATTTGAGTAGAAAGTGGCAGCGTTTTATGTCTCCCCACGCTGTCATATCGCCATGAGCACAGTCTGTGGCTGATTGTAAAGCAGAGTTTCAGATGGCAGCTCACAGTGGTATCCAGTGCTGGTGTCTCAGGAGATGCTGCGAATTAACCTGTCTTGATGAGAAGAAACTTTGCAAACAGGAAATAGTATGTTTGCTTTTGTAAGCTGTTTTTGTTTCAGTCCACAACTGTTGTGACAAAAATTCATTTCTGCCTGCTTTTACACCAGCTCTGTGATTTCCGAATAGTTTCTGAGATTTTCTGTAGATAATGTAAAAAGAAGGTGGTAGATGAACTCTCTCACACTTGAAACTGAAGGGGACAAAATTAAATTATAAGTGTATCAATTATTGGGGCTGGAGAGATGGCCTCGCGGTTAAGAGCACTGACTGCTTTCACAGAGGACCCGGGTTCGATCCCCAGCACCCACATGGTGGCTGAGAACCATCTGTAACTCCAATTCCAGGAGAACTCCAGTTCCAGGGGAATCCGAGACCCTCTTCTGACCTCCGCGGCATTGCATGACACGGGTGCACAGACCTACATGCAGACAGGTACATTCATACATATACAGAAATAAATAAAATTAAAAAAATAAGTGTATCAGTTATCGTAATTTACTGAAATAGAATGGAATACATAATATTTCTATGTTCTCTTCATCATAATTACTGGAAATACTTATGAATAGGCTAAAATTAATTTCAGTGAACAAGTTTTGAGATTTTTATTAATGCATAGGCAAAAAATTTAGGGGTTAATATGGGACTATAGAAAAAGTTATATATCTTCTTTCTTGGATTTATAACTTTCTTTTCTAAATGTAAATTCTAACTGGAAGCATGATAAGTTCAGATGAGTCAAGTAGAAGCTGGATTAGTTTCACAGAACATGTCAGAAACAGACATTAAATTGGTAGCAATGGATTTAAGAATGGCCTTCCTGACCACAAATGTATGTCTTTGCTAGTATTTCGGAGCTCTGTTTAATTTTATAGTGTTGTGCAACTGTCATAGGTTTTTAATTAGAAATTCCACGTGTGTTAGGAAATGTTCCCTCCCTTCTTCCTTCAAACAAAGTAGTTCTTCTGGTAGCATGCTATTTTTATTTTTTTTAGGGCACATATGTCACTGCTGAGTTTGCCTTCTAAAATGTAATTTTTAATGATTTTAGCTGCTTCTTGTTTTGCAGTATATAGTGGTTGTATAGGTTTGAAAGATGACTTTAGAAGGTGATTTTTATTTGTATGGTGATAGTTAAATTTTACATTCTGTGTCATTCTCAGCAAATTCTTTTTTATTGGAGGAGCAGTGGAGTATGTGTTAGAACAAGAATCTTGCTAATAATATGAGAAAAATACTGATGAAATATTTTGAGGTATGTTAGAAATAAGGCCAAATAAAACAATAATCTTATTGTATTCAAAATTTAACTTGCATTTGTCTGGCATGTATTTTAAAGACCTAGAATGCTGATAAATAATCTATATAATATTCTGCCTGTCATTTTAGTAGGGAATCAACTGGAGAAGAAATTTCTAACCCTTCCTTTTAACATTTTTTTTATTCTCTGGCAAGCTACATTTCAGTGAAAAGAAAGAACAAAAATGA
Source organism: Rhizomys pruinosus (assembly GCA_009823505.1). Classification (NCBI taxonomy): domain Eukaryota; kingdom Metazoa; phylum Chordata; class Mammalia; order Rodentia; family Spalacidae; genus Rhizomys; species Rhizomys pruinosus. The sequence goes on along the minus strand of VZQC01001799.1, from coordinate 437,091 downwards.
TCCTGATATATCCGGCTGTCAGTCCTGCCTTTCAGTTGATTCGCATTAACTGTCTCATGCTGGACATGCTCTTATATGGTGCCAGTACTGGGTACCATCTATTTTGAGGTCAGAATATTACCTCTCATTTTGAAAGGTCATGAGATTATGTGCATTTGCCACTTGAGGGCTTCAAGTTCACGTAGGAGTACATTTTAGAGGCTTTTTGTTGATGAGTTCAGTTGAGTTTCACTACTGTAGCATGCTATAAAGTAGGAAGGAATGCAATTTTTGAATTAATAAAGTGATGGATTATCTAATTACAAAGTTGATGTGTGATAGCAGTATTATAACTTTGACTATATTGCTAGAGGATTCCAGTGACCGATCAGATGTGCTGGGTTCCATTACGGAAAAGTGTGCTATTAAATATTTAACAGTAAAAACCAACAGAAAGACCAGCACTACTAACCTCCTGGGTTAATAATTTAACTAACACACTGGGTGCATATACCTATGTTTGGCAAAAACTTCTGGAAGAGACACCATAGTCTGCTCAGAACAGCTGCAAGAAGCCTTAGTTGTTGTGATTTTACTTCTCTGCTGGCTTTAAGTAAAGTAGGCAAACAGCCAAGATGCCTAACTACACACAGATCCTGGTGTTCTAATTATGAAATGGTGTTGTCTTCATGATTTATATGTTCCTTTCTTTCTTATAATAGATGGAGTCCTTGAGTAGATTCAAGAGACATTTATTCTCAAAGACATTCTTCTACTTTCAAGTAAAGTGACATTTGTAGGGCACTTGGGCTTAAAAACAAAACGAATCATTACTTAAATTTTAATGATGATATTTATTTATGATGTTCTTTACTTTTAGTCTTTGGTTAATATTTCTTTTCATTTATGTGTAAATAACCTGTGATGGGTGTATGTTTGTCATAAAGAACAGATGGCTTCTAACTTCGGAAACTGGGAAGGATAATTTAATTAAAGTTCTTTATCAGAAGTTTTTATTTATGCCTGTGCTGGTGAAGGTTAACTGTATAAATAAGGATTACTGCTTTGGTTAAAAGTATTGATGAAGCTGGGTGAGGTGGCACACGCCTTTAATCCTAGCACTCAGGAGGCAGAGGCAGGTGGATCTTTGTGAGTTCAAGGCCAGCCTGGTCTACAGAGTGAGTTCCAGGTCAGCTGGGGCTACAGGGAGACCCTGTCTCGAAAAGACCAAAAAAAAAAAAAAAAGTATTGACGAATAAATGTCCTTGCCAAATCTTTTACTTAGCTATTTAAGTATATAACTTGCCATTAGTTCAGGAAAGGTCATGTTTTAAAAATGACATTATACTGTTATGAAACAGGAGAGATTACTTTCACCATTTTTGTCTTGTCCTTGTTTTTGTTGTTTTTTTGTCTTTTTGAGACAGGGTCTCCCTTTAGTCCCAGCTGTCCTGGAGCTCATTATATAGACCAGGCTGGCCTTGAACTCACAGATATATGCCTGCCTCTGCCTCTGCCTCCCAAGTGTTAGGATTAAAGGTGTGTGCCACCATGCCTGGCCCAATTTTTGTCTTTTCTTCAGAGGGGAAAATATTTTAGGGTCCTGTATCACTGCCAGAAGCTGTCTTGGAGTCAGGAATTACATCTTATTTAGTGTGACTCCTGAAAAACTTGCAAGTTTTATTTTTAGCCAAATCAAATAACACATGAAAATTATGTGCTTTTTTCTGTTTTGTGGGGATCACTTTAATCAATATTTAAAAATACTATTACAGTCTATAAGTATACAGTACTAGGCAGAAGGCTATCTTGAATACTGGTCAAATTCATGAAGTTCAGTGAATTGATAACTCAGTGTGATTGATATTTTCAGTTTTTCAGGAAATGAAGATTTGTTATGTTAATTCTTTTAGGGCTTGGGAGCCTTTCTGTAAGGGCTCTCATAGTACACATTTAGGCTTTTCAAGCCAGAAGATGTAGGAGAATGCACTGTATCATAGTGACTTGTAGGTTGATTCGCTCATGTGCTCGGAGCACAGCTATGGTCTGCCTCTGTGGCAACTTCTTAAAGAAATTAATTGTTTTAAATTGAGTAATGAAAATCCATATATATATATATATATAATTGATAAAATGTGATTTTTATGTCCTTTGGCTTCAAAGTGTTGATCCTACTGTGCCAGCTTCCTAAATGCTGGGATTACAGGTATGCTCTCATGTCCAGGCAATGTGAGCTTTTGAAATATGTAAACCTTATGGACTGGCAAAGGCAACCTCAGTAACATACACATTGCTTCACACGTATGGCATCAGCTTGATCTTGTAACTGTGGTTGAAAGTCTCCATGGATGGTGTACTGGGGAAAGACAGCACTGTGTGCCATTGGGGCTTGGTTTATAAACAAACACAGAGCATCAATTTTCATATATTTTCCACATACTGGAAATAGTATTCTTTTTATTTTACCCAGTAATCTTTAAAAATGAATGAAAACAGTTTTAGCTTGTAGGCTATATTAAAGCAGATGGTGGGCCAGATTTGGCCTGTGGGCCATTATTTGGCAGTCCCTGAATTATCCTTTGTAAGCCAGAAGATTTTTTTTACATACTAGGAAACAGAATATGCTGTCAGAAAGTTCTTTAATTAAAAAATGAATGAAAACAAATGTTTTGCCTTTTTTTTCTTTAAGCAGCTGTTAGTTTCACTGTTTTTGATTTGCAGTTCTATTTGTTGTTGTTTTTTAAATTTTATTTATTTTTGTATGTATATGAGTGTACTGTGTGCATGTAGGTCTGTGCCCCCGTGTCGTGCAATGCCACGGAGGTCAGAAGAGGGTGTCGGATTCCCCTGGAACTGGAGTTCTCCTGGAACTGGAGTTACAGACGGTTCTTAGCTGCCATGTGGGTGCTGGGGATCGAACCTAGGTCCTCTACAAGAGCAGTCAGTGCTCTTAACTGCTAGGCTATCTCTCCAGCCCCTGCAGTTCTATTTGTAAGCACATACATATACAGTAGTTATTTTTTAGTTTATTACTTTTTGATTTATTTTTATTTAATACGTATGAGTGTTTTGCTTGCTTGTATATAAGTGCACTTGTGTTGTGCAGTGTCCACAGAGGTCAGAGCAGGGTGATGGATCCTCTAGAGCTGGATTTACAGATGGTTGTTAGCTGTCACATGAGTGTTAGGAACTGAACCCAGGTCCTCTGCAGGAGCAGCCAGTGCTCTTAACTGCTGAGCCATCTCCCTATCCTCCCCAATTTAAATTTTATTTATTTATGTATTTTATTTTATGTGTGTGAATGTTTTACCTGCATGTATATAATTGCACTATGTGCATACCTGGTGCCTGTAGAGGTCAGAGGAGGGTGTGGAGTCCCTGGAACTGAAGTTAAGGATGGGTGTTAGCCACAATATGGGTGCTGGGAACCAAACCCAGGTCTTCTGGAAGAGCACTCTTTTAACTGCTGAGCATGTCTCCAGCCCCTTGAGTTTATTACTTTTAACACTAAGATATTTCAATAACTTTAAAAGATGTTTCAATTCAGTATTATAGTAAAAGAGATGCAGATTGTACTAAGGAGAGAAAGAAAATTGTCAAATAGGTAAAATATACTTTATTAATATCTTATCTACTTAAATATATTCTTTTTCTGTATTATATTTTTATTTTTTAAAATATTTTGCTATTTTTATTTTATGTGTATGCATGTATTGCTTGCATGTATGTAAGTTCACTCATGTTGTACAATGCCTGTGGAGGTCAGAAGAGGGCTTTGGATCCCCTGGAACTGGAGTTTAAAACAGTTGTTAGCTGCTGTGTGGGTTCTGGGAACCAAACCTGAATTCTCTGCAAGAGCAGCTAGTGCTCTTAACACTGAGCCATCTCTCCAGCCCTGTTTTCTCTGTACTTTAAAATTTATATATAGCTGGTTGTGGTAGCTCCCGCCTTTAATCCCAGCACTCAGGAAGCAGAGGCAGGTGGATCTCTGTGAGTTCAAGGCTAGCCTGGTCTACAGAGCGAGTTCCAGGTCAGTTGTCAGCTGGGACTACAGGGAGACCCTGTCTCAAAGACACCCCCCCAAATTTATTTATTTATTTATTTATTTATTTATTTATTTACTTATTTATGTGTGTGCAGTAGTGCATGTATGCCACAGTGTGTGTGCGTGCGCGCGCGCGCGCCTGTGTGTGTGTGTGTGTGTGTGTGTGTGTGTGTGTGTACACAGAGGGCAAGTTTTGGGAGTTAATTCTCTTCTTCTGTGGGTTCTGGTGATTGAATGCAGGTCATCAGACTTATGTGGCAAATGCTTTTACACAGTGAGCCATTTTATTTTATGTTGTTTTTCTGAAGAATGGTTTTGCCAAGCAGCTGGTTTGGAATTTGCAGTCCTCCTGCCCCTGTCTTATCTGCCTTGCTGAGGTTATAACTGTTTACCTCCATGCTTGTCTGTCTGTCTATCATCTATCTATCTATCTATCTATCTATCTATCTATCTATCTATCTATCTATCTATTCTAAAGGGTTATATTTTGTTACTTTGACTTGAAATGGAACATTAAGATAAACTTTTATATCAATATTAGAAACATCTTGGTTGAACATTTCAGGTAAAATTTTTTGTGTGCGTGTGGTCTGTGTGTATGTACATGTTTGTATGTGCCTGCATGCATTTATGTGGTGTGAATAGGTGCACTTGAATGGAGGCCAGAGGTTGATGTTCTTTGTCTTCCTCTGTCCTTTCCTACATTGTTTTCTGAGGTAGCCCCTCTCCCTGGCTTACACAGTGGTCTGGATGTGATAGCCAGTGAACTTCCGGAATCTGCTGTCTTCCCCACCCCTGTGGTGGGGTTACAGACTCTGCCATGGCCAGCTTTTGTGTGAGCACTGGAGATCTGCTTATACAACAAGCACTTTATCCATTCAACCATCTTCCCAGCCCCAGCTTCAAAAAAATTATTTAATTCTTCAGTCCCCCCCCTTTGATTACTACATTGTTATCCTTCTGTATCTTTTGGTTTTTTTATTGTTATTAAACTTTTTCGTACATCATATATCATTTATCAATCCAATTTAGACTCATTTCCCTTTCCATGTCCCTTACCCCACCAGACTCATGCATTCTGCCATTCATGTCCTGCATCTTTTTCTGAGTCTATCCAGAATTTTTTTCAAAGCAGAGGATTATTGCTTTGGGGAGAACTTCACTGTTTCAGTAGGGTTTTTTTTTTTGGTCCCAATTCTTTTGTTGTTGTTGTTTCCTGTTTCCTTCCAACTTGTATTGCTTCAATGTATGCATATATACATGTATATACATACATATACATACACATATGTCTCACCTATACTAATATTATGTCATCTGAGAACAAACTGTATGTTATTTCCAAATCATATTTCAGGATTCACATTTTTCCATTTTGATTTTATATTACTCTAAAATATGCATACATACCCTCTACCCATATACCAAAATTACAAAGTCTGAAAATAAATGGTAGTTTAATTCTAGACCTGTTAAGGGATTCACAATATAAGAACATAGTTGTTTTCAGATCACTAGGAATTAACATTGCTCAGTTTGCCTTACTACTAGGTAATTGGCACTAGCATCCACAGATGATGGATACCATTCATTGTTTGTTTTTCTGGGACTGTGTTACTTCACTTAACATAATATCTTCTAGTTCCATCCAATTACCTGCAAATTTCACAATGTCATGTTTCTTTACCGCTGCATAGAACTCTGTTGTGTAGATGTACCACATTTTCTCTATCCACTTGTCAGTTGGGTACTTGGGTTGGTTTTAGCTCTTTGCGATTGTGAAGAGAGCTGCAATAAACATGGCTGTGCATCTATCTCTGCAGTATGAGTTTTGTGGGTATATACCCAGGAGTGGTATGACTGGGTCAGGTGGTAAGCTCATTTTGAGTCTTTTAAGGGTTATTCCTTATTTCTAATATACATGAAGAGCTTTTCCTAAGAGGAAAAGAACAAATCATTTTAGGGTGTAATGTTAGTAACAATGAAAGACTGACAGAAATTGCTTAATAAGCAAGAGCAGAGTTCTGTTTTTGAGAGTGGAAAACAAGGTGAATTGACACATTAAAAAGTAAAGAGGTGAATTTAGTGATGGCTTCTGTAAACCAGATTTAAAAAAGTGTTTGATCAAGGTCAAAAGAAGTTTCCTTACCATCCACAAGTAGATCTTAAAAGATTTACTTACATTAAAAAAAAAATTGTTCAGTGCTCAATGTTGCCTGCTTAAAGGAACATAATCAAGGAAGTATGGATTTCTAAAGCATGTTGAAGAATGGCCAGAAAGCCACATACCATTTTAGCCACATTGAGTATATTTCAGTATCTGAAAGACCTTTAAAAGTAGAATGTGCCAAAGATCAATTAGTCTGCTCTTGTACAGCTTGACGCTTACCTGTCCCTGGAAGGGTTTCATTAAGGATTGGAATGGGTTACCAGAATGTGTTGTCTGTGTATAAGGGGGGCAGATGATAACTGAAGTGCTTGTGGAGTTTGTGAAATCGTTGTATTCATGGTGCACCATGGAGGCTGTAGCATGGTTAACATTGTTGTCTCTACTGAAGTTCTGCTGCTTCTGAAGGTTTTAGCTCAAATCTTTAGTCAAATTTACTTGACTAGGGCTGGATTTTTGCTTGTGTAAAATCAGTAATCATTGGTATTTTCTCTTGCAACCATCTGGTAATTGTAAATATTGTTTTTTAAGTTCCACATTTTTGTTTCCTAGGTTCTCAGTATGTAAACCGTATGAGAACAGTCATACTTCCCCCAGTCCTTCATTCAACACAATGGAATAATATAATTTTAGGGCTGAAAAGATCATAGCAGTTACCCAGTCTCGTGAACCTGTCCAGCTTTCTGCCCCCCTCTTTCCCTGTTGCTGTGTAAAGCTAAGTAGTCACAGGAAGACAACTAGACTTTAAGTTCTCAGACTCTTTCTGTTTGTTGATGCTGAATAGTTCAGAATTACCTGCTTCTTTGAAGTGAAAATGACTTGTAGCAAACAAACTTAACTGTTACAATGGGGTTTCAGCAGTATCTGTTCCTTATATTGATGTTCAGAAAATTAAGAGTGCTGTATGATTCCTATGAGCATTTGCAACTAGATTAGGTTATCCCTACAATGATGAATTTCAACTTAAGAGATCTTTACATCTGTGTTTAAAGGTTTATGACTTTCTAAACCAGCTGGATACTGTCTCCTCTGGTGTCTTGGTTATAAACAGAATTTCCTCATTACATATTAGCAATATATAGATTTGTTTGTAGACCTGATGTTTGGTACCATTATACCAAGAAGCCAAGGAGCATTAGACACTGGTGCTGGTCTGTGTGTTCTATCAGTAGATCGAGGGGTAGTTGAGAGATTAACCACAGATTTCCCCATATTGTACCTCCCAATTCTGCTTTTACAATTAAATTTTTTAAAAATATATTTTTATGTGTATGCGTTTTATGCCTGTATGTAAGCACACCTGTGTCATGTAGTACTGACAGAGGACAGAAGAGGGTGTTGGACACTCTGGAACTGGAGTTACAGACAATTATTAGTCACCATGTGGGTGCTGGGATTTGAACCTGGAACTTCTGTAAGAACAACCAGAAAGATTTAACAGCATTTTTATAATGAATGTAAACTTTTTTTTTTTTTTGGTATTTTTGAGACAGGGTCTCCCTTTAGTCCCAGCTGGCCTGGAGCTCGCTCTGTAGACCAGGCTATCCTTGAACTCACAGAGATCTGCCTGCCTCTGCCTCCCAAGTGCTAGGATTAAAGGTGTGTGCCACCACGTCTGGCATGAATGTAAACATTTTAACTTAATGGTACTTAAAATAATTTTAAAAATGCTAACTTAGACATTATACTTCTTTTATACCTACATCCCATTCATTTCAGTTTCCCAGTTGTTTAAGAAAAACTTTTTCAAGAACAAATCTTCTCTCAGGAAAATTGCCTTTTCTCCACTTATGAATTTTTGTACCAGAACACCAATACACACCTTTCTTTGACCATGGATTATGTGCTGGGAAAATTGCAACAAAACTTTGCTACCTAAACAAAAAGCATTTGTAAATATTCTAGGCATCTGTAAACACTCTTGAAGTCTATAGTGTGACTAACCCACAGGTTGGTTTACATTAATTTTTTTAAAAATGGGATGTCATATGGAAACCTATTTCACCAGAGTTTTAAAAAATATAAAGGGTATTGTTTTGTCTTCTAAAAAAAAAAAAAAAAGAACAACCAGAGCAATCTCTTCAGCCCTCTACTTTTAGTATTTTTTAACTCGACAAATTCCTTTAAATGTACAATTATAGTTATATCCTATAACAGCCCTCCACGTTACTATAGTTAATGTGCCCTTTGCAGATGAGGAGACATGTCAAGTCATACTCTTCGTAAGTGAAGGGATCAGAGCGTTAGCATAGCTTTCTCCATGCTGCATTCTGTGTTCTGTTAGTTCTGTGGTAGGGCAGCTTTAATTATGGACTATTATAAGCCTTAGGAGCAAAATTCAGAGTGATGGAAACAAGACTATTTGATAATATTTCTCTCTCTAGTACAAAAGACAGTGCAGTAAACTTTTATACACTGTTTATACCTGGGTTGTACATCATGTCACCTCCTATCCCATTCACCCATGCACCCCTAAATAAGTGCTGGTAGGGTTGTTCAAGACAGGTATTTTTTTCTTATCAAGTGGTTTTGCACTGCTGCTGCCACATGTCCATGTGAACATAAAGGTAATCGAAGTGGATTTGCATGGACTTATGCTACCTTTTGGTATCTAAACTCCATAGTCTGGAAGTACTGTATATTAAAACATTAATTATTCAAGAGTCCCCCATTGTGAGTCTCTATTGTTTACAGGCTGTTATTGGGCATGTTTTCTCTGTAATTTTATAGATACATATTTTTGTAGATTAAAACATTTTATAATGTAATTGGCTATACATGCAATATGGAAGAAAATTTTCTTTGATAGTAACACAATATTTTTCTTTGAGTGTTTATTGATCTGAACATTTATACCAATTAATATCATAAGTGAATATTTAAAAATATCCTTTTCAAATATTTCTTTTAAAATATTTATTATATCTTTTATGTGTATGAGTGTATTGCCTACAAGCTTGTGCATACACCTGCGTTGTGCAGTACCCATGGAGGACTTTGCATAGTGTTCTTGTGTGTGCTCTATCTGTTATATATTGACTTCTTGGGGAGGATTCCAGCATTCTTCTTTGCGAACAGATTTCTGTTTTATGCTACTTGTGTAATCTTCGCAGAGACCTTTCTGCACCTCATTTTCTGACTGTCTTTCCTCCCTCAGTTCTGCCTTCCTGGACCTGGCTGAATGTCTGGATAGACCGTAACCACCTAAGTGTATAGTCATTTTCCTAGCGTCTTACAGAGACCAGTGACTTGGAAGGATTCAGTCACCACATGTTTTTACTCCTTCACATTGTTGTTTCTTCAAGCTGCTAAAGCTTTATGCTATCTAGTAAAGGTATTGATGTTAGGACAGAGTAACAATGAATGTGAGTGGTGTGAATGCATTCTCTGCATAGGGAATTGTCTTTACAGGCTAACATATTTTTGAGCTGGTTTGTAAAGCTGACTATGGACATGAGGAATACAAGTAGAGGCCATCAAAGCCTGTGTCAGGTCAACAATGGCTGGTGTGTGTGTGTGTGTGTGTGTGTGTGTGTGTGTGTGTGTGTGTGGTGTAGCTTTTTTGTTCCTTTGGCCATTTTGTTCCATTATTTTGTTCCTTTGGCCCCTAAGGTAATGCATTCTGATTTGGTAGTACTTGAGCTTTGAATAATAATGATAATAATCCTCAGTACTAGTTGAACAGGTTTTTCTGCTTTGTCAACATTGTTGAGAATTAGATAATTACAAGGATGTAATCAGATTTTGGAAATCCATTTCTGGAAGGATCCACTTGTGTTTGTTAATGGTTGTGGCAGGCTTCTAGTTTTTTTTTTTTAATCAAATCATTTTATTAAGAGACAAAGTGGGGAAGGGCTGCACAGGTTAGTGTGATCTACCATCCTAGGTAGAGTACCATGCCCTGTCCTTGTTGGTGAATGAAAGTACTTCTAATTTTTATGTAGACATGGTGATGCTACAAAGATATTTTTGTGTTAAAATTATTCTGTTCATACTGGTGATATTGGATATTTGTTGCTTCCTCCCCCTGAGCCAGCCACAAGAGGCTTACAAAGTCTTTTGCATTTTGTGGACCCAGGTATTGTGCTATATAGTTAAAAATAATCCTTGGCCAGGTGTGGTGGTGCACGCCTTTTATCCTAGCACTCAGGAGGCAGAGGCAGGTGGATCTTTGTGAGTTCAAGGCCAGCCTGGTCTACAGCGTGAGTCCCAGGACAGCTGGGGCTACAGGGAGACCCTGTCTTGAAAAGACCAAAAAAAAAAAAAATCCTCTAGTTTATTTGGAGTAGAAGAATATTTTTTAAGTGACAAGAAATGTTTAGACTTGATGGTTTTGGCATGAAAAAGTTCTCTTGGAAAATAGCTTGGTGTTTTCAATTATAAAACAAAATAGAGCCTCAGTGGGTGAGATGCTTCCATTGGCCGCATACCGTCGGCATGTTAGGCATCAGCAGTCTCTAATGCATTTCCATTTGTCAGTTCCCTCAAAGCTCAGCTCCCTTCCTTATTCCGTCTTTGTGGACAGAGCTCATTCCATTCTGTTGGGTGTTCTTTCCCATTTTTCAAGATACTGCTCTTTCTAGGAAGTTTCTCTCAATTCCTATAAATTTTGCCCTATCATAGCAGGGGTGGGGAGTGGGCAAGCAGAAGTCCAAGTATAGATGCATCAAAAGCAGGCATGGGGGTTCTTTTTGTTTTATTCTCTAGTAGTGCTGATCACCCGAGCTGGCTTACTTGTCACAAGAGAATAGCTGAAGGTTTCAGCAGAAGGGAATAGCACTTGCACATTCCAAATGTGCCTGGTAGCAGACATTTTGGGTATCTTTTCTCCTTGTCGACACATCCATGTCACTCTCCCTTCTCAGGTGGTCTTCCTCCGATCATTCCAAAGTATAAAAATGATTTATTGGATTATCATGTCATATATGCATATATTTTAAAATATTTTATTTAAATTTTTATATGTATGAATGTATTGCCTGCACACATGCAGGTGCACCCTTGTCATGCAGTGACCTTCAGAGGTCAGAAGAGAGTGTTGGATTCCCTGGAAATGGAGTTACAGACGGTTCTTAGTTGCCATGTTGGTTCTGGGAACTGAACCCAGGTCTTCTGGAAGAGCAGCCAGCCAGTGCTCTTAACTGCTGAGCCATCTCTCCAGCTCTAATATATATGCATATAGTGAAAACTAACATTCTACTCCATAATAAACCATTATTATGTGCCCAAATAAAACTTCAAAAAAAAAAAAAAGATTAGTGATTTTTTTAAAGCTTTCACTTTTTAAAAAATGTTATTTATTTATTTATTTTATATGTATGAATGTACTGTCTGCATGTAGGTTTGTGCACCCCTGTCATGTCAGAAGAGGGCGTCAGATTCCCCTGGAACTGGAGTTGTCCTGGAATTGGAGTTACGGACTGTTTTCAACTGCCATGTGGGTGCTGGGGATTGAACCCTGTGTTGTCAACCGCCATGTGGGTGCTGGGGATTGAACCCTGGTCCTCTGCAAGAGCAGTAGGCGCTCTTAACCACTAGGCCATCTCTCCAGCCCCAGGATTAGTGATTTTTGAAGAAGCAGATCTTCTTGTTCCTTGGGGCTGACAAATTACTAATAATATCACTAATGGTCTTTGTAGCAAAATAATCAGCATAAAATTAAATGGCATAATGTATAGCATATTTTCCTTAAAATCTTACAGATATAATTTTGTGAACTAGCAAAATTTGGGCATCAACATGACCCGTTATGTATCTTCTTGTGGTGGTGGATCGATGTCAGTAAGCTCATTTCCCAGTTGCAACAACCTGGATGTCAGACTTGTGTCTAATTATCTTTGAAGTAGGTGCAGCTCATTCTTTTGGTTTGTTTTTACTCTTTTGCAGCATGCAGTCCTTTGTTTTAACGGGTATCCCCACATATTTAGGGTCCATTCATTCTTACATTTCTAAAATTGGGTGAGGCCACTCTTGCTAAGTTGTCATTCAGAAAAGAATACCCTGGGATTGGTTCTTAAGCTTCTTGGAAGGCAAGGTCTCAGCAGGTGGCATCCTCCTTTTAAAAACCCTGCTCATGTTCTGGAGAACATTTCTGTTAGAAGTCTCTCTTCCTCCATCTAGTTGCTTATTTTAAATGTAATTTTAGGGCCTGATTACTTCACCAAGTTTTTAGATTGGACACAGTGACATAGAGTGTAAGAAGTGAGGTTCAGTACTGTAGCTTGACTTGGTGAGCAGAGGACGTGAAAGTAAAGCAATTCACGGCGCCACTCATCTCGGCCAGCCAGCTGGCACGTGACTGATGTACTTCTCAGGCAGCCAACTGGTACATGACTGATGGGCTGCCGCTTCATTTATTCTCTCACCTTTCAGGGTGCACTGGACAGTTCCTGTACTCTCGTTTGACTGGAGAAGTATAATATAAACCCAAGTGCCAACTTACATTTTTGTCTGCATATATTCTATCCTTCTGCTTGCCCATCTGTGCTGTAATATGTTACCATGTACTGTTTTGCTAGAATCTTAGTCTGTTCTTTGAACTAGAAAGCCTGGGAGAAGATTTCAGTGCAGTATCCTTGCTAACACTAAATGCTCCCAAACAGTTAAAAAATAGACAATGATTTTAGAAACTCCTTTGATGTTCTGCTAACTATACAAATGTGGAATGCGTTTTAAAAATTCTTATTGCAAGTGCCTTTCAAAACCTCAAGCACCTAAGTAAAGTTTCTTGTTTCTAGATAGATGCTAGTTTAAGTGCCTATTTGATTTCTTCCCCCTTAATGTTGACATTGTAATCCTTTCTGTCTTTATTTTGAAGCAACAGAAAGCTGTTAAGTATAAGAAAATGTGGTTAATTCTCTCACATTGAAATAATTTAGTCCTTCTTTGCTTAACAGCTGCTTTCTATTCAGTGTATTGGACATAAAATCCTGAACTGCCTTTGTGCTATCATAAATGGCAAATGTAAACCATTCTTCCTATTAAGTATCATTTGCTATTGCAGTTCCGAGTTTGCTGGCATGGTAGGAGGCTTTCTGATGATTGCTCTTGTAATTGGCCAGGAAGGGCCAGACTCTTTGGCCTGCTTCATTTGTTGCCATTACTTTTAGTATTGTGTGTTGATACAGTACTAAAGAGGTGAAGGAAAACTAGCTTGGTTTGTCATCTCTAAGCTCCTTTTATTCTGTTGCATATTGGAGACATGAAAAAGTAGCATGAAAATTAAGCAATATGACCTTAGATATTTTAGGTTAGAGGGAATCAGCTAAATGTGTTTTATTTCACCAAATTTGTATTGACTCCACCTGCAGCACTTTGTGCGAAAAAAGAAGAGTTAAGACAGTTCTGTTATGTCTTGAAGGAGAAATAGAATGTATGAATAACTAAAACGGAAATTATATTGAAAGTCCCTTGAAAGGCTATGCCTGCCATGTCACCTTTAGGTTTTGTTTGACATACTTGGCACGTTGTAGGTACACTGTATATTCTCCAGCAGACTATGATAATGGTAGTAACAGTCTTGAGATGGATATTTGAGCTAGAAGACCATTTGATTTGAGTCTTCAGTGGGAGTTGTTAGTGTTCCATCATTTAAAATAAAACACACAAGATAACTTAGAAAGAGACAAGGTTTATTTTGGCTCATAGTTCAGAGTCAGCATATCATGGTGGGAGTGTGTGGTAGAGCCAAACAGGTCACCTCAAAGGCCGGAAGCAGTAAAATGAAAAAAGAGACCATGGCCCATGATCCTTTTCAAGAGCATTCCCTTAATTCCTAAAGTCTTCTCACTAGGCTCTACTTCTTAAAAGTTCCTCCTGCCTCCCAACCTGTTGGACCCACCCTGGGGATGAACCCTTTACACTGGGGACATTCACTATTTGAACTAAGCACAAGGTATTCTAGTAGAAAAATCAGTGCTGACTTCCTTGAGTTTTACAGGCACCATTTCTGAAAGGCCAACAAAGAACCCACTGTCTAATAGTCACATTGTCATGACTCTGGGTCTCTAAGGCAAAAGCAGTGCAAAGATATTTTCCTCATTCTTTTATGTGTAATATTAATAGATATAACTGTATTTGGTTGATTTTAGACTCATTGTAGAGATGGAGAGATAGCTCAGTGGTTAAGCACATTGGCTGCTCTTACAGAGAATCTGAGTTCAGTTCCCAGCACCCACATGGTGGCCAACAGCCATCTGTAACTCCAGTTCCAGGGGATCCAATGTCCTTTTCTGACCTCCATGGGCATTGCATGGCATGGGTACACTTACATACATGCAGGGAATGTACTCATTCACATAAAATAAAAATAATAAATGAAATATTTATTAAAATATATTAAAAACTATATTGTGTGTGTGTATGTGTGTATGTACACATGTGTCTGTGTGTGTGTTTCTGTGTGTGAGACTGTGAGTGCCATGGTACACATGTGGAGGACACAGCTCAACTTGTGGGAGTCTGTTCCCTCCTCCTGTCATGTGGGTTGGTATTGAACCTAGGTGGTCAGGCTTGGCAGCGAGGTCCCTTACCTGCTGAGCTGTCTTGCCTGCCTCAGATTTTCCTTGAACCGTACGTCTGAGGCAGTTTCGGGGAACTTCAGTGTCTTATGGGAACTTTGCTGGCTGCTTCCCTTTTCTTGCAGGAGTTCTGTTGTTCATGGTAACAGTGCTCTTCCACTGGGAAATTTAGCTGTGGGCTTTTCCTTTTTTTATTTTGCTTTTCTTTTTCATTCTGTTTTTGAGACACATGATTCCAAAGGCATGGGGAGAAGGAATAACTTGAGGTGTCGTAGAAGTCACAGGAAGTTTGGGATCTATGAAACAAGGGTTTCAAAAAGGAGCCAGCAAACATAGAAAAACCAGGGTTTGTTAGTGGAGAATAAATTCAGCATTGGATTTAATATTCAAAAATTCACTAATAGTATTTTCATTTTTCTTGGGGATAACAATTATGAGATTTTTTTTAGTTGTTGTTTTGAGACAAGTGCTCAGCCCTAGGCTGGTTTTGAACTTGCTGCAGTGATCTTGTCTCCCTTTCATGTGTTGGTATCACAGGCATGAGCCATCACACCCAGCTTTTTTGCTTTTAATTTTCAGTCTTAGGTTCTCCTCCCACCCCCACCCCCCAAATTGAAACTCATGTTACTTCTATCTCTGTCCGTTTGTTAGGTCAGCTTCAGAATCATCCAGCATGCTCTGAAGTCTCTTAGCAGGAGCCACAATGTCTCAGTGACTTGGGGGGATTCAGTAAACTTGTGACTATTTTCTGTAAAGAAAATATCCAGAATGAGGAAGAAAGATGGGCCAGATGACCTGGATCTCACTCAGGACATTTACTTCCATTAATCATTTGTAGACCATGATTTTATAGTATTCTACCTGAAAAATAGCACACACATTTCATTTTGGAAGTTCTTACATGCAGTAAGTTATTAGACATACAGGTTTATATATTTTGTTTGTTTTTGTTTTTGTTTTTTTTGGTCTTTCGATACAGGGTCTCCCTATAGCCCCAGCTGTCCTGGAACTCACTCTGTAGACCAGGCTGGCCTTGAACTCAACAAAGATCCGCCTGCCTCTGCCTCCCAAGTGCTAGGATTAAAGGCGTGCGCCACCACGCCCAGCACAGGTTTATATTTGTGTGTGTTTATTTTGTGTATGACATCTTATGCACTCATTGTACTGGGGAATAGTAACTTAAGTGATTATCCATTGAAAAGCTGTACCACTGCCTGGTTCATCTTGCTGTTAAAATATCACAGTGTCTAATACAGAATATAATTTAACTCATGCACATTAGTATTGGGAAAACATATTCACTCATGCTTTTTTAATTTAAGGAGCATAATGACATAGTAATGTTTGAAGATATGTTTTGTCAAATATTTTTGTCTCACCTCTAGTTTCTGCAAGCCTACAGTCTGATTTGTCATAGGTACATTAGCAGAGTTATGTTTTGGATACCACTCAGAGGGTTCAGGAAATAGATGGTGTGAATACCTGGCTCCACAACTGTAGATTCTTATAAGCCTGGAGGTCATTCATCTGTCCAGGTCCTGGTTGAATGCCACCATGATATGACAGAAGAGTATTGAAGAGGAGAACAGGGCTGCTAAATACCATACTCACGCAGCAAGACAAGATAATAGTTGAAACTGTAGACGAGCTCATTTTATATACTTTTTCAATAAAGGAACCTTGGAGTGTTTTCGTTTCATTTACATTAGACTTTCTAATTAAGAAATCTGTGGACCTTAAAAATTCCAGCTTCTAATATGGTTACACAAGGCTACATATTAATTTCCAATTATAATATTCAAATGGCTTTATTTCCCTTATCATCTCTCTTTAATATTAATTTGAACATATTTATGAGAAATAGCCCTTATCTGCATATTATAAAATGGAAGCAGTCAGACTTGACCATTAACGTTTTTTTTCTACTATAGTAAAGCTGTGAAATTACTATGCCCCTAGTACTTTATGTTAAAAGGATGATTTGTGTTACTACGAAGATAACAAGGAAGCCCTTATCCTCATCCTTGTGCTGAAATGAGGTTTTCTACAATTCTGTTAAATTATTGAGTGCCACATTGTTCTTGTAGCAATATTTGTATTTTGTAAGATTTTAGAATCAAATGAAGCTGAATCTCAAATGTGAGCTCTTAACATCTTTGGATTCAGTGAAAGCTTTGGGCCCCTTTCTCACATCAGGTTGAGGGACTTTCAGGCTGCTAATGTTAGTCAACAGATACTTCTGTAAAGTAGTCTGTGCTCCTCACCTCAGACGATGACCTCCAAATGTGGCCTGCATCCCTGTGCTTCTTGCAGGAGTGCAAGGTTGAGTGCCTCCATGCCTGAGATTCTCTGTGAGCTGCATTGGCTGCTCTTGATGGTGGAGCTCAGCAACATAAAGAATTTCAACCAAGATGGAAGTTTCACATGTCCTTGATAGTTTAAACAAAGTTGAACTCAAAAAGATTTATCACAGGGCTATTCCTCCTCAGATAATTTTTTATTAATTGCAGGCTGTGCATCAAAAGCTATAGAATCTTTGAAAGAAATTTAAGTTCAAGCTTAGTGCCATAGATTTCTACAGAAATTGGGCTTCACAGTGGTACTTCACAGGTAATGCTGATCATAAGGCGAATGTGCTAAATATAGGCCTGGGATGCAGGGCACTCGCCATCTGCTGCAGGGCTGGTGGGAGATGCTCACTCGGGCTTTGCACTGCGACTTACTTGGCTTGGATGGGATGGAGACGATAAAAACCTTTGTGATGGGTTTTTCTTTACTATTTTTCCTGCTGAGGTGTTCATTAAGACCTAAGTTCATCATGTTTTCAGGTGTGCTTTGTTGCTGCTCATTTACTTCTATGTCTGTGTGCTCATGGAATTTTTTGGGAATATATTATTTTGCTGTATGCTTTGAACTAGTTCTTTTTTTGGTTGAATTATAGTTCTACCTGTATTATGGCTGCCTCCATAGAAACTTTTTCAAATTTATTATATGTTGCTGCTTGCTTTATACAGATTTTACTATTATATTTGTTTTATGGATACGTTATATAGAAATTCATTCACATGTGTTTTGTATTTTTGTATTATACTTTGTTTTTCTTAGTTACTGGCATATGAAATATAGTATTGTTATTTGAGAATATTAGACACATGTACTTTAGTTACATTTTCCAGTAAAATTATTGTATTTTGGTCCATGCTAAATAATTTTTGCTCCCTTGTGCACTAAAATACCTTTGATTTTGTATTTTATTTTTAAGTTGGCATAATGTTCTATGAACAGATTCTAAGCTTTTTACTTCAGTTGTTTTTCAGTCTATAGCATGTGAACTATAATTATTAGCTTTATAATACCATAATACCACTGTGAAAATCACTCAGTACATGTATTAAAATAAGAAAGCTTTTCAAAGTTGTCTGCCCTATTTCTTTGTATTGTTGGGATATGCTTCATATTCTTTTGCATATTCTGTCTAAGCCTGGAGTTTTGTTATCAGAATCCTATTTCAAATGCATCAGAACATAGACCTTAACAGAACCCTGTAATCATAATAGTGAATTTCCATTGAGGATCTATCTATGGGTCATGCTATATTCTAAGTGTTTTACAAGTGTTGAAGTTTTCTGTTGCTGCCTTAAGTAGCTATCTTCTTAGATGCTTACACCAGCACTCAAAGGGATCAGTTTGGGCACCATCTTAGAATCCTCCCAACACAAGTATTAACTTATTTACCTTTTACAGCAAGTTGATGAGGCAGGTGTTATTCAAATAGGGCTCTATAAACTCTTGGTCCAGGAATTGGTCCAGAGCATGGACCAAGCATCCTGATTTGAGAGCATACGTTCTTTCATTATTTCAACTTCTGTACTATTCCAGCCATATGCTGAATAAGGATATCTCAGTCAATGACAGACCTTTGTACAGTGGTGGTTCTGTGACAGCATATTGGAGGCCAAAACTTCTTACCAGCTGGTGATGGCGCAACCCTTGCACTACTGTAGCACCTGAGTTTGCGGTGATGCTGGTGTAAACAAACCTGCTGTGTTATAGCTTGTACAAAAGCATAGCTATATAGTAAGGTATACTACACAGTATTTGAGAATGATAATGAATGTTACTGGCTTATGTATTTACTTTAGTGTACTTGTAATTGTTATTATTGTGTGCATTGTTTCTACATGGCCCAGCAGGTAGGGACAGTTGCCACCAAACCTGATGACCTGAGTTTACTGTAACACTGTTTGCCACATTTTGTCAGTAATAATCTCATGTGTCTCATTTTACCATTGCATATTTTTTTTCTGTGCTGGATTTAACTTAATGTAGTTTTGTTTCTAGAGCACAGTAGGATAGCACATGTACATGTGCAAGTGTGTGTACACACGTGCATATACACAGACACAAAGGCAGTCAGCCTGCTCCCCCCTCCCTCCCTCCCTCCCTCCCTCCCTCCCTCCCTCCCTCCCTCCCTCCCTCCTTCCCTCCCCTGGATGTGCCCCTGTTATGTGACATGTGACTGAGTTTCTGTGGTAGGGGCCCAGGATGGTTGTTACTCCCCTTATCACTTTTTATGTATGTCTACAGTACTCTTTATTTCATTGTTGATGTTTCTTAGAAGACACATACACTTTGTTGTTTAGAAAACCTTTGCTTGAGTCTACATGGCTTTTCTATGGATTTGAGTTCTCATCTTTAGGTATTTAAAAATCCTTTCTTAAGCCGGCTATGGGATCCTGCTCCATAGATTTGTGTATGTGGTCTGAACATCTCTCTGTCTCTCTCTGTCTCTCTGTCTCTCTCTGTCTCTCTCTGTCTCTCTTTCTTTCTTTCTTTCTTTCTTTCTTTCTTTCTTTCTTTCTTTCTTTCTTTCTTTCTTTCTTTCTTTCTTTCTTTCTATTAATTCTTGGTAACATTTCAAAGCCTAGATTTAACTTTTTGTTGCAAAATTTAGAGTTTTGGCCTCACTGGGCCAGCTTCCAAGTTATTTGCTTAGTAGTATTTGGGCAGTGTGTCAACAGTATAGTTTGCTGCCCAGTCTCCTTAGCCAGCCTTAAAAATTTTTGTCTCAGAATTCATCTAAACAAACTTGAAATGCATATCTTGTTTATACATACACGTTTACATATGTCAGTATATGTATTGGTCATTATAACATCATCACCTAGTATTTATGCAGTTCATTCCATCTGGGGGTCTCTTTCTAAGCCCTCTACATCCTTCAGTGCTAAGTTCTGGCTCCATTTTTCCTTTCTTCCTTCACTATCTTAAACTGGATAAAGCCTAAAAGCAACTTAGCTGTGAAAAATAACTCCACTTAGCATTGCCCAGTCCAGGGCTTCAGATGATGTCCTTAGAACCTGGTATCTTTCCTTTGGTACATTCTCCTTATGCAAGTTGCTTTAGTTCTTAGGTAGCCTCCCTCCTCATGAGGGCAAAGCAGTGGAAAGTCTAGCTCCAAATCCAACAGGATCTATCTATCTATCTATCTATCTATCTATCTATCTATCTATCTATCTATCTATTATCTGTCTAATATATCATCCATATATATGTATGTATATCTATCTATCTATCTATCTATCTATCTATCTATCTATCTATCTATCAATCATCTATCTATCTATCATCTATTTATCTTCCATCCATCCACCTATCTATTTATCTACCTTGTTACTTAAGTATAGTTCCCCAAATGATCTGTGACATGAGTTGGTCAGACAAATATCACTGAACTAAACTGTATACACGAGAAGCCTTATTTTGATTTGTTTAGCTCAGACCACATGCTCATCTGGGGCTACAGTCCCAGAGGAGCACATGACAGACACAGAGAAATGGTCACCAGAGGACTGTGAAGTCTGGTAAAACGCTGCATGTCTTCAGCCCCTTGCTAACCCACTCTCCCTTTCCCAAGCTCCTCGGACACTGACCATCAGTGGCACATACACTATTCTGCTCTGGATTACAATAAATTTATTTATTCATGTATTTGCCAGACATTTACTTTGTGCTGGTGATGTTTCAGGCATTGTGCAGAAGATGTGAAAACAAAAATGAAAGAACTGAGTCAGATATCCATCCCAGGGAATGAACAGTATAATACATATGATTTTATTTCCAAATGTATTATAAATTTAGTTGATATCAGAAATATCTTATTGCCCCATATGGCTTGTAACAATATAGGCTCTTGATAGGAAACTTGTGCATGTATTTTATTAGCATATAATTTTATTACTTTAGACATGCTAGATAAATGAATCTTTTTCAAATTTTTATTTATTTTTATGTGTATGGCTGTATTGCCTGCATGTATGTGAATGCACACATGTTGTGTAATGTCTAGGGATGTCAAAAGAGTACGTCAGAGCCCCTGGAACTGGAGTTACGGATGCTTGGTAGCCACCATGGGGGTGCTGGGAATCAAATCCAGGTCCTCTGCAATAGCAGCCAGTTCTCTTAACCACTGAACCATCTATCTCTCCAGCACCGATAAAGGAATCTTAATTTGTGATTATTTGTTTAGTCTTATACTTCAGAACATTCCCCTTTGAGCTCTATAGCTCTCCCTTACCCCTGCAGGAAGTACACTGTGCCTTGGTTGGGTTCCTGTGGAGCTTCGACATTCTTTGTACTCATCTTGGTTTGCATTGTCTCCATTATCTTGGGCTCGTCTTGGCTCTTGTGCTAGCACTGGATATCCTTGAGGGCAGTGAGTCCCTCATGTTTGCTGATTGGAGCCTGAATGTTGAAAAGGCTTGTGCTTTAGTTATGGGGACTATTTTTGGTCCTTTCTTTATAAATAATACTCTTAAAATTAATGTTTTAGAGTAATATACAAAACAATGGATTTTGTTATCAGTATTTTCATTATCAATTTATATTTTATTTGTTCCTAAGAACTTGTGTAATTTTTTTCTCAAGCTCTTATGTTTGGTAGGCAGATTTGGGTTTTGCTTTTCATGCTGTTTTTCTTTTAGAATTGGTGGTATTTTAATATTTACCACACAGTCATGGTTGGCGTTCATAACCAGGAGAGGACTTGTGTTTCTGGAATCTAAACTATTCTTAGATGGCTAAAACTATTATAAAAAGAAAGTGAACTGCTCTTACAGGCTGGTGTTTTCTATTATCCAATTTGAAGCCAATATTCCTTGTTTCTCTTTTCTTTGCAATAAAACTCAGCCTTTGATTTCCTTAGGTCTTTGTAATTGGTAATGAAAAAGTAAACTTGATGTTCTTTGAGAAGAAGAGCCAGCCCTGGGGAGTGATTGTGTGCCAGGGGCTGCATCTTACATATATTTAAAATGTTCACAACAGTTCTTGGGGTAAGTGTTGCTATTACCCTTGTATCACAGGAGACAAACTGAGGCTGAGAAAGGGAATAAGCCTGCCAGGGTCACAGCAGAGCTGGGCTCCCGACCCACTGGGTCCCTGATCTCTTAGTCCCTGCTCTTAGACCCAGAAAGAACAGAGGTATTTAAAAAATGCCAAATCCATAACTGGCTGCATTCAATACTTCAAGAAAAGGGTGGATAGCATTTTCCAGTCTAGTACTATTTGATCAGAATTTGCTAATTTCCTTCCATATTCCCAGGCAGACATCTTGTATAATTTGCTTAGTATCTTCTGTAATAACAGATCACAGATAAATTATCACATTATCATCAGTATCTCTTAAGTACCCAATCCTTTACTATAAACAGCCTTGTTTACATCTTGTCCAGATATGTACATTGTTCACTGTGTTAATACATTTTATAACTTCTTCATAGTATTTATTCATGTTAAAAAAATTAAGTCAGGTCTGGTGGTAGCAGGCTTATAATCTCAGCTACTCAGGAAGCTGAGGTGGGAAAATTGTAAGTTTGAGACAGATATATTTGGAATATAGAGCTAGTTTAAGACCAGATCCTGTCTCAGAATAAAAAAGTATAAAGAGAGCTGGCAGTATAACTTAATGATAGAGTGCTTACCCAGTATGCTGGAGGCCTTGGGTTTAATACTAGAACAGTGAGATAGAATGAAGCAAATAATTTTCATATGCGTTGTAGAAAATTCATGGTAAGTAAAAATACAAATTGCAAGTTCAAGTTCCCCAGAATCTTTACAGATCATCCTTCCAAGAATTAGGTCTCCATTTATATGCATATTTAGTATATACACACCTGCGTACACATCATATTTAATTTTCTTTCAATAGTTGCATGCTCCTCTATTTGTTTGAGTGTTAAAATCTAATCAGAGCCCTATAATAGGTTATGAAAATCAGTATGTATATGGAAAGTATTTTAAAAGCAGTATCTTATTTTATATACAGGATGAATAAATAGAAATGAAATTGTGGAAGCAGATTTTGCATTTATTGTATGTGTTATCAGATTGTTTTCTAATATGTATTGCATTAGTTTGACTCCACCAACATTGTGCAAAAGCACTGTTTTCTTACAAAGAAAACATTATTTTTAATCTTTATGTGGTTTATATTATATAAGTAATATGTCTTTATGATTTTAATTTTCTTTTATTATTCATTTCTGCTTTTAAATCTTGAACATTTGCATGCTAAAGCCATGAGATTTTTTCTTTTTTATTATATATATTTTTTGTACAAGAAAGCCATGAGATTTTTAACCATATTCCCCACCCCCACCCCCACCCCCACCCCTACTACCTCTGAAAAATTTGAGGCCTTATCAATTCTAAGTAGACCTAAATACTTTTCCTGGCTTTTATAAGTAGAGTTGTTTCTTTCTCCTTTAAGGGAGTATAATATAGAGGGAATGTCACATATTCTGATGGCCTAGCCAACACCATTACCTAATGATAGCATTTTGTCTAGCCTTTTTAAAGCCATATATTTCAAGTATTTTGCTGGTGAAGGCATTAGTTTTTTTTTTTACTTTATTAGAGCAATATTTCCATCTTGTCTCTAATATCTGATGGAAGAAGGCTTGAACTGAACGTGGCAGCCCCCATGTGACCTGTGAATTGTTTAAAAAGCACGGGGCAGCTGTTACGCTACGCAAAGCTTCCTTTCACATTCAGCAGTCTGAACCGCAACCAGTTCATTACCTATTTAATCCAGTTTTTAGGCTTTTCTGTGTTTCTCAGTCAGAGACAAAATTTAATGTTCAACATTTAGAATTTTTCAATTTATTGCCTTGGTAGTTCTTAATAGTATGCTGTTATGGCTTACTGCCTTTCTTCCTGCCGGTTGTAATATTTGCTAATTATTATTATTAATTTTTAATATAAGTAAGTGTGTTATTGCCTTTTATGAACAGTTCTTTTGAAAGTTCTTTCCTATTTCTTTTCTGTCTTTGATGGAAGTGTCTTGGAACTTACAGACCTAAAAACAGACAAAGGAAAAGCTTCTGCTGCATATTGTCTTTCCAGAAGAGGGCATAGCAGGAGAGGAAAAGAGCAGGCTCACGTTCCCCCTTCAAAAGGAGCATTGCCTACAGCACTAAAGATGGTGGAATATACACCGCACTGAAAACCACTACTGTATTTGTCATTCCTAGATAATATTGGCCATTAAATCCAAGATTTCCTGTTACCAGAAAACAAAAAATAAAACTGTCTGCCTCTAAAATATGGATATTGTGACCCTGTGAGACAAGGATGAATGTAAATGACAAACATGACTTGAATAGAAGTCCTGGAAGGAAAAATAATTGAAAAACATTACCAATTCTAAGTAGATATGTAGTGTTCTCTGATTGATGCTGTGGGTCTGTGGTATTTACACATCAGAAAACAAACAAACAAATCAATTACTGAATTTTGAAGCACTAGAGAATATTCTTAATCTTTGCTAAGAAATTTAAACTATTAGACCTCAAGCAAACAAACAGTTGCTGCTTCTGAGTACCTGCAAGCATTTTATCTTCCTGCCTTTAAGAACAAATGTCATTTATCCATTCACCTGGGAAGGGTGCTATGGAAGCTAGTAGAGTCAGCCTTCATTTGTTGAAAATTCTTGACTTTCATTGGAGAGCCTAGCACAAAAATGGATGCTTTGGCTCCAATTTTACTCAGCTCTTTCTAGGCTAGGTTTTTTTTTTTTGTTGTTGTTGTTTTGTTTTTGGTCTTTTTGAGACAGGGTCTCCCTGTAGCCCCAGCTGTCCTGGATCTCATTCTGTAGACCAGGCTGGCCTTGAACTCACAAAGATCCGCCTGCCTCTGCCTCCCAAGTGAGTGCTAGGATTAAAGACGTGCGCCACCACGCCTGGATGGGCTAGTTTTTATGCCCGCTATTGTGTTAAAGTGACTTCACCATTAGTTACACTGTAAATTCAGAAAACAGCATTCTTTCTGGTCTGCCTCTTTGACCTGAGACACATGCTATTCACTCTTCCCTTCATTTAGTCTTTTTTCTGTGACTTTGATGATGCCTTCGTTACTTGCTCACACTCCATTGCCTGTAACTATTGGTCTCCATTAAGGATGGTGATTTTTCTGTTATACTCTCCTCCTTGCATTGTCTTATTATGTGATATCCACTTTTACAGATTGAACTATTAACCAACTGTTACCTATTTCAGAACACCCTCCTGAGTTAGAACCCAGCCACTGGTTGGTATTTACTCTCCATTCTCATCTCATTATGTAAACTTAAATAGCTTGAATGATTATCTCGAATGATTATCCCTTTTCCTCAAATCTCTATGACACATGTGCAATACAGTATACTCCTTTGTGTAATTTCATCAACCAAGAATCCTTCAAATTGGACAGCATTTCAGATATATCTTGATTTTTTAGAACAATACCTAAAGAAAATGTGTTCCTATGCTTGGTAGATGTTGCCATTTAAGTAGTTAATATTTCATCTGAATTCAATAAAATTTAAAATATCAAATTGTTCAGCAGTTTCTGTAATCTTAACCTTTTATTAAAAATGTCTTTAATTTCAGTGGAATGGCTGACAGTTCTCTCATTTCCCATTGAAAACAGAAAGTTTGACATTTTATATAGAGAATATAATTATATACAGTTTTAGGACTGTCTTCTAAAAATTATATATAAACGTATCTGTACAAATATGTATTTTATAAAAAGTAAATCATTTGTTCAGGCCTGGTGGCACACACCTTTAATCCCAGCATTTGTGAAGCAGAAGCAGGCAATCTCTGTGAGTTCAAGGCCAGCCTGGTCTGCATAGTGAGTTCTAGGTCAGCTGGGACTACAGGGAGAAGTCTCAAAAAGACCAAAAAAAGTAAATAATTTATACATAAGTCTGTGCATACTATACAAGGTAACAAAAGTCATGGTCAGTTTCTTCTATTATGGATGCTGGTATTTTTCTTGCAAAGCTAATTTAATATTGAAGTTACAGGAGTCACAGTTTTTATTCTGGTTATTTCACATAAGACATTCGGCATTCATATGCTATTCCTAAAATCATTACAAATCAAAAAGAAATGATTTGCTTATAACTAAAGTTGTTAGGGGAAGTGTTAACATTTTGGATAGCTGTAGAAACAAGTGCTTGAGAAGTCTGAAAGTGATTTTCATAGGGATGACTGAAGCTTTGACAGTTGCATAGAAATTACCCTCATCTGCCTTAGGAAACATGTCCAGGCTTTAGAATGGCCTAATTAATAACAACTATCATCATCATCTCCTCCTCCTCCTCCTCCTCCTCCTCTTCCTCCTCCTCCTCCTGATGCTGCTGCTTGGAATCGGTTTATTTTGAATATGACCTTCTGATACTTTCTAGATAAAAGTAAAAATTTAAATCCTCTAAGGATGTCCTGGAGTGTAATCCCCACACCACCCCATGCACCCACTCATGCAATGAAACAACACCAAAATCAAACCATGGAGATTTTGCTAGACATTTAGTCATTATAAGTCACTCTCTCTTTGAGGTGGATTTTATTTTCCTTTTGATGAATTCTGGCTTTTTTGTTACATGGCTGTCATCTCAGTTGTCTAACGATTTATTTTTCTTGTTCAGAGAATTGAGTTTTCTATATCATATGGCTATAACTTGTATTGGTGTCAAGGTCAAAATCTTTTAATTTTATTGATGGAACTGGTATTATAACCCAAGGGTCTCTTGCTGTATATTTAAATCCTGTCATAGTGCCTAAAAACTGTCATATCTTGGCTTCTTGTCCAGCACATACTTTTATTAAATTCCTTGGCTATATCTAGTTTACTTTTCCTTAGGAGAAATATAACAGAATACCACCAGCTTCATGATCACAAATAGATTGTTGCCATGACAACCTGACAGTTTTTAATATTGGAATTTTCTTGTTGAAGCAAAACTTATGACTTTGGGGACCTTTCCCTGACTGTAGAAACTTTATGCTGTCTCTTATAGTTGGACTTAGACTAGGTCCGACCAGAAAACTCTTCTTCTTTAGTGAGAACACAATTAATTAAAACACTTTGCTAATCAGTTGATCAGATACTATGTTAAGAAGACAGGTGCCTCCTTAGTTGTATAAACTCTTTGTGCACTGTCTTTTATATAGTTGGATACCAGTGAGATCTGTAAGAGACACTAAACAATGGGAAATCAGTTCTGTCTCTGACACCAATGAGCTTTGTCACTTACTAACTGCATTTAGGGGTCTTAGGAGAATTCCTCGGGTTCCCTGAGACTCGTTTTATAAATCCCAAGTAGGAACATTAATTGCTACCATATTTGTAATATGGACACATAAAATATTTATTATTGCCATTTATTTGCAGAGAGCAACAGCAATAGCAAATATACAGCATATTGAGTTTATGAATTATCTCATTTAACCTCCATAAGTCACTATTTTAGTTTCATCACCAGTCTCTATGACAAAAGCACTCTGATAAAAGCAACTTAGAGGAGAAAGGGCTCATTGTAGCTTAAAATTCCAGGTTACAGTCCACCAAGTTGGCAGGAATTTGAAGTAGCTAGTCTCATGCATAGTCAAAAGCATAGAGACAGAAAAAAATAGAAAAATAAAAAAGCATAGAGACAGAATGAATGCAAGCATGCTTATGCAAAGCATCATTTCTCCATTTTTATACAGTTCAGGATATCCAGAGGATGGTCCCGCCCATACCAGTTAACTTAGTCATGGAAGCCCCCACAGGCCAGCCCGCTCTAGACCATCCCTGCAGAGACTCTATTCCTAGGTGATTCTAGATTGTGTCAAGTTGAAAATGAAAACGAACCATCACGGTAACAGTATGAAATAGACAGTGTTCTCAAATTTCATGTGAAGATGGTATTGGGAGAGGGCTCAATTGATTTGTCCATAGCACAGTTACTCACTGCCTTTGTGGACTGGAATCACAGTTGTCTGTTTAATTTTCCCATGTTTTCTCCATAAATTCTTTCGCTACCACAGTAGCTGGCTCTATGGTAAGCAGTGGTTATTTGTTGATTAATGAATACTGAACTGAGTACTTTCAGACCTTGATGGTAGATGAACTGAGTCTGACCTCATCAAGATATCACAAAAGAGAGTCAGGCTTGGTGGTGCACATATTTAATTCCAGCACTCGGGAGGCAGGTGGATTTCTGTGAGATTGAGGCCAGCCTGGTCTCTATAGCAAATTTCAGGTCACCTGGAGTTACAGGGAGACCCTGCCTCAAAAAGACCAAAAAAAAAAAAAAACCCAAAAAACAAAACACCCCCAAACCCAAAGGTGATGGTGAATGGATGAAAGGAGTAGAGTAGTTGTTAGAAGGGGGATGTAGAGTTTTTGGGTTCTGTTAGTGAACCTTAAAGAGCCGTGAATAGCTGATCCAATAAAATGAAAAGTGAAGGATGAGTGGATGAGAGGGTTATTATTGATGAAGCACAAGTTCTATTAGTCTTGAGTCCCAGGATAGACACGTGGCCTGAGTCCGCTGTGGACGGTGGGCTGTGCAGGTTGGAAGGTCTTCTGGAGTACTTTCATCAGGAGAGCCACTTTTGCTCCATGTCTTCAAAAGCAGAGGCACATGTGTACATTCTAATGTGTGCATGATGTCACTTAGGGGCCACAGTCCTCAAGTGTTTTTTAAAGTTGCCTTCTTATAATGTCTTACTTTAAGTGTATACTCGCCTTACAACAAAGCAGCCTTCTGAGGTCTCCAGGTGTTTCAAGGGGCCATTGAAACTAAAAAAATAGTTTCATAACTTACTGTAGAAAGCACACAACCCATTCAGCCAGAGGGCACCTACCCAGGCTAAGTCCTGAGATGATGCTGTTCAGTGTGAGGGACCCATAGCTTTATGAGGTGATGTCATGTTAATCAGTTTAGGGATTCATGATATCTTTTTGGTGAGGAACTGCAAGTTGGCCTTGGAATTTCCATCATATATGGAGTAGTACCATGCATGAGTTACTTTTTAATTAATTAATTAATTTACTTTAAAAAAATAATAGTGTTGCCGGACATGGTGGTGCATGCCTTTAATCCCAGCATGTCGGAGGCAGAGGCAGGCGGATCTCTGTGAGTTCAAGGCCAGCTTGTTCTACAGAGTGAGCTCCAGGCCATCTAGGACGAAATGGAGACGCCTGTCTCAAAAGACAAAAAAAAAAAAAAAAAGTTTTTTTTTTTGGGGGGGGGTGAGGGTGATTAGAATTGAACCCCAGTCCTCTGGCATACTAAGCATGTGCTCTGCCACTGAGTTATGCTCCTGGCCCCACACACTGCTCTTGTGGTACAGATGCTATAGGAGAGATGGATCTTTACCCATTAAATGTGGTGGTTTGAAATTGTTTGGGATCCTCGATATAATCAGATTTTCTCATCACATACACCTATTTTTAAAATTTGTTATTTGTGTTATGGGGTTTTAAACCCCTGCCACCCATGCAAACTCAGCAAGTTCTCTATCTGTAGTTCATACTTTCAGCCATGAATCTTAAGTCTTCTTATCAGCTAAATTGCCTTCTTGAAAGTGGTTATATATAGATGTCTGTTTCTTTCAATCTCTGCTTAATACCTCTGTGCCATTTGCTCAGTTCTTTTTGTTTATTTCTGTTGCAGACTTCTTTTGTAGCATGGCCCTTTTGCCCTTGAATGCTCTTAATGAAATGGACTGACAATACCTGTTCATGGTCCTTTAAGGAAAGCTTGTAACATGTCAGGCCTTTACTATGTCACATGGTTTAGTACAGCATATGCCTATGTGCTGTGCTGAGTGATTGGAATGCTGGAGCGAGTTTTTATTAGCAATATATTTGCCCATATAGTGATCATATCTTTTTTAATATGTGACAGTTATAGTAAGTTTAAGATACAGACATATTGGATTGGTTGTGGGAGGTAGAAATGCCTCCTTTACTGCCCACTTGAGTGATAATCAAATTCATTTTTCTCCAAGACCAATATTTCTTTCCATCCATTGTAATTAGGTTCCTCATTCTGCAAGTTAACTATGATTATAAATATTGAATACTTGGCATGTTTTCTCAAGGATGAAAATAAAAGTGTATACTTAATGTGTAAACTCAGCTGTATGTAGGTCCAGATGTATGGTTACTCATGCTGCTTAAATCATCAGGGTCTTTGGCCGTTGTTGCTACAGATGTTCTCAGAGGGATCTCAAATAAATTCTTTCTTCTGTCCTTTATAAATAAAATAAATTAATTTTTAAATTCATGAATTTATAATTTAAGACATTACTCCATTGGACCCTTTATTTGTAGATCTTCATATAAACTGGGTTTGTTTAGGTGCCTCGTGGTCTCTGAACATTTGGTCTAGTGTTTCTGGCTAAAAGCCAGCAGCAAATTAGACTTTCCATGCAACTCTTAGCTTACTCTCTCCTTTCTCAGAACATGAACTGCAAAATACAGTCATAAGACATCAAATTTGAATTGCAAATTCATATGTGGATATTATTTTACAAGTAGCCAGGAAAGAAACCAAAGGGGAATGATCCCCCCAGTTTGTTAGCAAGCTGTATCCATAATCTGTACCAATGTTCATCATGACCACATAGTTGTTGGTATTTTGTAGACTTGGAAATAACAGTAATCTTAATTTTTTTTTGTTAACTATCACCCACATATTTTCTGTC
The DNA here is from genome assembly GCA_009823505.1 of Rhizomys pruinosus. Taxonomy (NCBI): domain Eukaryota; kingdom Metazoa; phylum Chordata; class Mammalia; order Rodentia; family Spalacidae; genus Rhizomys; species Rhizomys pruinosus. The sequence continues at coordinate 406,356 of VZQC01001799.1, read as the reverse complement.
TTATTTAAAATAAAAACTTATTTGAGAGCCTGGTGTGATGTGCACCTGTAGTCCCAGCACTCATAAAGCGAAGGCAGAAAGATTTTAAGTTTTAGGGCAGCCTGGGCTACCCAGCCAGAAGCCTGTCTCAGAATAATAACTCCAAAACAAATAAATGAACAAATAGTGAAGCTTCTTTAGTTGTATTATCACAAACCAACAAATAAGACTTAGAAAGTAGAAGCCAGGGTCTGGAGAGATGGCCTAACAGTTAGGTTAAGAGCGCTGACTGCTCTTGCAGAGGACCCAGGTTTGATCCCCAGCACCCACATGGCGGCTGAGAACCGTCTTTAGCTCCAGTTCCAGGGGAATCCGATGTCCTCTTCTGACCTCCGCGGCATTGCACGACACGGGTGCACAAACCCACATGTAGACAGTACATTCATACACATACAAAATAAAATTTAAAAAGTAGAGGCCAGTATATATTGTTTTAAGTGCGGAAAGTGGCCTGTTATAAAAGATATATAATGGTAGGAGACAATAATTATGAGTTGTCTTTTAGCAGCTTTGTAACTGCTGCTACTGCTACTGCTGATGGTGTCACCATGGTCAGCTCTGAAGAGGGGTTGTATCTTATTGTATATGTTTACTTCAGAGTAAAGCTAGAGCCTACTGCTCCAAGCTGGACAGACAAAGAAAGAGATGGGGAGAATTCTCTCTCTCTCCCTCCTTTCCTCCCTCCCTCCCTCCTTCCCTCATACTTTTATTCCTTTTGCCTTGTTACTTGAGGTATTGCTTGTTGACTTAGGAAAACTAAAATCTAAACATTTGTTTAAAAAAAATCAGTAGCCTGGACAGTGACACAACAGTAACTAATATGGTAGTTTTCTCCCAGCTCAGAATCTGGCAGGAAAGTCAGCCTCCTGGGACTCTCTGTTCACTGAAGAAGGCATGGTCCAACCTGCACTTTAGGGCTGCCATGGGCACAATGTCCATATCCTCACATCTGAAATCTACAAGTATGACAATGGCAAAGCTGGAGAGCTAAAGAGATGGCTAGTTGGTAAAGTGTCACCACGCAGCATGAAGATGAATGCTAGGATCCTCAGAAATCATGCAAAAAGTTATGTGTGGTAGGTAGCATGTGTCTGTAACCCCAGAACTAGAGGAGCAGAGACAGGAGGATCCCAGGGCCTTGCTGGCAGCCACTTTAGGTAGAGCAGTGAGCTCAATTCAATGAGATCCTGTCTCAAAAAATGCAGTGAAAAGCGAAGATACCTGATGATGATCCCTGGCCTCCACACATATGTACATATCTACAAATACACACATGCAAAAACACAATTTTTTTTTTTATGGCCAAAGGGAAAGGTAATAAGGTGCAGTAATTTAGGTAATAGTGTGTTGATCCTGGGTAAGCCAGTGGGCCCCAAGCTATGGGCCCAAAAGCTATGGAAAAGAAGGGGCTTTTTCTGACTGAGCTAAGAACTACAGCAAATGAGTCAGAGATTAGGCGGGAGGGGCTCAGTGTGCTGGTGTAGCAATAGGAGGGGCCAGGTGACAAGGACTGCAGTGGCTCTGTGGAGTCATGAAAGGATCCTGGCTCACACACAACAAAACAGCAGGGACCTTATTAGCCCTGAACCTATAAGGAACTGCATTTTGACAACCTCAGTGAGTTTGCTAGCAGATTCATCTGGAGCCCCCCAAAAGAGACAGGCCTGTGCTAAATTAATTAATTGAAAAAGAGGGTGGTGGTAGTGGTGGTGGTGGTGAGATGGCTCAGCAGGTAAGGGTACTTACCACCAAGACTTACAACCTAAGTTTAATTCTCAGGACACACAGTGGAAGGAAAGAAATGACTCTTGAAAGTTGTCCTGTGACCTCCACATGCACACGTGGCACAGGCACCCACACATACCCATACACACACACACATACACACACACACACACACACACGATAAAAAGTACATTAGAATTTTTCTGAAAAAATTGAATCTACATTTTACAAATCCATGTTTTTATCTTTATTAATAAAAAAGTATAATGGTCCAATGAAGTATTCAGCCAAAATACTCAGAAAATTATAAATAATGATTAATAAATAATTAACAAATGGTACTACTAATAAGATGTTAAGACATAATGTATATGCAGCTTAAGATAAATTTCCATTAGGAAACACTTCCTGTTGGCCTTTCTCTATGAGGAAGTGATAATGCAAACAAACCATCCAAACCGCAGGCCTCCTTGACAAAGCCATGACCCTCATCCACTGAGACTAGGCAACTTATCTTGGTTTTGAAATCAGAAGTCTTACTGTGAGTCACCCACAGGATGGAGGACCACTTTAAGTGCTTGGTGTCTTCTAGTTATTGGTTCTTCTAGGTCAATACCAATTAAAAAAAAATTCTTTCCCCCATCATAAATTCAGTCATTTTCTATTCAAATTCTAAAATCAACAAAATATGTCTAAGCAAATGAAAATGCTCATTTGATTTGAAAATAGATAGGGACTTCCTCTTTGAACTTAGAGTTTTCTCTCTGGTATGAATGAGCTGAAAAGAAGATAAGCAAGATAGTCCAACCAAGCCAGCTTTAATAAACTCCCTCAACAGCATCTACCCTGAGTCTTCTTTTCCTGTGCAATTTGCTGTTGTCCACAATTCTAAATCATCTTGTAGTTCTCACATTTCAGTATATCATTTTATATTTTGTGAAAAGTTCAGGGATTAAATATTTGATGAATTTATTAAATTTCTATTTAACAAGCTTACCCTCCCAACTAGATTATGCACTATCAGAGAACTTTACCTAACTGGCTTTGGAGTCATTATTCATCACTTCAGCAGAAATTGGAAATCACTATAGCACCTGAGCTGCCCAGTCTATGCTGTAGTAGCTTCAATACCAGATCTCCAAAAGGCCTTCTGCCTAACTTACCACTTAGGGGAGTGTGCTGGATAGCTTTAGTGTCAACTCGACACACCTGGGTTGAGGGAGCCTCAATTGGGGAATTGGCTCCATTGGACTGGCCTGTGGCCACGTCTGTGGAGTATTGTCTTGATTGCTGGGCAATGTGAGAGGGCCCTGCCACCTCTGGGCAGGTTGTTGTGTATGATATAAGAGGGCAGGCTGGGCTTGAGCCAGGGGAGCAAGCCAATGAACAGCATTCCTCCATTGCCTGTACTTCAGCTCCTGCCTCCTGCATTCCTGGTGATGTGTATGGTCTCTCCTAAGGAACCTTCTGTGTAACTACTGACCAGGCATTGCCATAGATTAATGCTGTGGACCCTAAAGGCAAACATTTTCTCCAGCTACTAGCAATACAAGAGTTTTGAGCATTTATGGTGTGCTCTGTGTTATACTCAACACTTTACCTGATGAATCTTGTGAGTTTTCCATTTGACATGAGTTTCAATAGGTGGTAGGTTTATGCATAGTGCTGGTTCTTCAAAAAATTAAAGCATGTCTCACAGAAATACAGAGCGAAATGTGTCGAAGATTTATTAACTTGCTGGCTCCAGGAATGTTTAGGAAGTACGTGTTTATAGGCATTAAAAAAATGATGTTAGAATAAGATTCCTGGTTAGAGATATTTGGTGATATTTGGCAGGCAGTAAAGCCATGCCATTCCTTTCTGCTGGACAGAAGTGTACAGGTCAGCATGGAGTGCACAGCACTCCTCCTATACTGAAGTAGCAAAGTTACCTGCAGGGACATTCTTCCAGAGGAAGTTTGGCCAGCCTGTTAAACACTGAAAGGGCATGCAACTCCCTCTCCTTTTGCATTGCTCATATTTTGGATAACCAATTAATGATGACTTGTTCCTATTCTGTAACCAAGTTCCTCTCTCCAGCCAGGGGAGGAATGTGCATGAACTGGACAGACTTGCCAATCAATGGTGCTTCTGTATTTGCTAGTTCAAAGTTTCCCTTAGTCCTGCAGCTTCCTTAGGGTAAATGCCCAGCCTTCTGTGTTTTCTCCTTCCTGTGGAGCCTGCTGCTGTCTGGTCCCAGTTCAGCCATCCAGTCTTGATGGTAGAATAGCGGTTGGCCTTCATTCTGGCATCTTGGCATGTTGTGATCTCAGTCTCCACATGTGTCTTCCTGACCATGACTATACACACATGTCCCCTTTGGCACTGGGAAGTTTAAGATCCTTTGGATTTTCTGTGCATGTGGCTTTCTGGCACCAGGAGCCCATTTCTGGGTTTTCTGTCCTCTTCTGTACGAGTTGTTCTTTTGCACTACATGGAAACTTATCTAGCACCATGGTTCTAAATCCACGTTACACATCAAAATCGTCTGATGGCACTTTAAAGATAACCGATGTTTTTTTATTTTTTTAATTTATTTTATTTTTTCCCTTTATTTTTTAATTTTTTTATTTTTATTATTATTATTATTATTATTATTATTATTATTATTATTATTATTTTTGGTCTTTTCGAGACAGGGTCTCCCTGTAGCCCCAGCTGTCCTGGAACTCACTCTGTAGACCAGGCTGGCCTTGAACTCACAAAGATCCACCTGCCTCTGCCTCCCAAGTGCTAGGATTAAAGGTGTGCACCACCACGCCCAGCTTATTTGTTTATTTTTTAAGGGATTCTACAATATAAGAGCACAGTTGTTTTCAGATCACATTGACGTTGCTCAGTTTGCCATACAATTAGGTAATTGGCGCTAGCATCCACAGATGAGGGATACCATTCGTTGTTTGTTTTTCTGGGACTGTGTTACTTCACTCGCCATGATATCTTCTAGCTCCAACCATTTACCTGCAAAGTTCATGATGTCATCTTTCTTTACTGCTGCATAGAACTCCATTGTGTAGAAGTACCGCATTTTCTCTATCCACTTGTCAGTTGAGGGGCACTTGGGTTGTTTCCAGCTTTTTGCTATTGTGAAGAGAGCTGCAATAAACATGGCTGTGCGTGTATCTCTGCAATAAGATGAGTCTTGTGGGTACATGCCCAGGAGAGGTATGGCTGGGTCAGGTGGCAAGTTCATTTCAAGTCTTCCAAGGGTTCCCCACACTGCTTTCCATAGTGGCTGTATGAGTTTACATTCCCACCAGCAGTGGATGAAGGTTCCCCTTTCCCCACAACCTCTCCAGCACTTGTTATCATTTGTTTCCTCGATCCTAGCCGGTCTTATTGGAGTAAGATGATATCTTAAAGTGGTTTTGATTTGCATTTCCTTAATTATTAGCGACGTTGAACACTTTTTAAGATGTTTCTCAGCCATCTCTAATTCCTCACTTGTGAAGTCTCTGTTCAGCTCTTTGCTCCATCTATTGAGTGGGTCATTTGTTTTCTTTCTCCTTTGTTTCTTGAATAATTTATATATTCTGGAAATCAATGTTCTGTCAGATGTATCTGCAGTGAAGGTTTCCTCCCACTCTGTGGGTTTTCGATAACCAGTGTTTGAATACCTGCTTAGACCAGTTCAAATGCCTAGAGTGGACTCTGGCCATCTGAAGATGCAAAAGGCTCCCACTGTCCTCTGGGAGGAATGTTGCTGGCAGTAAGCTTCTCATGACCTTTCAACTCTAATTGTTAAAATGGATATTTTAGGAACTTGGAGAAGATAGTCTTCTGTTAACAGTTAGCTTTCAAGAACTTTGCCTTGCCATTGATTTTAAAATATTAATTTTGTGGTGCCAGAATTGAATATTGAGTCTTTTTCTTTGCATTCCTGTTTTTGCCTAAATATCCTTTAGGCAAATCAATGCCCCTGACCAAGTAGACACAGGGCCAGGGTTAAGGCATCCAAAAGCAAAGCTGATTGAGATACTTCAAGAGTGAGAAGCCCTAATTTTGTATTTATATCTCCATCTTAGAGACATGGTAACTGAGACAGAGAAGGGTTGTATAGCTTGCCCAAGGCCACCTAGCAAGTGACCTGGAAGGTAAACCTTTGTCTCCTTTCAGCCCTGTTTAAAAGTAATTTTTTTTCATCCTGACTTAATAGATGGAAAGCCAAATAGTTTTAGGAAACAAGACTAACTCTTACGCTTTCATTATAATAGCTTTGGAAAACTTACAATGAAATTACAAAATAAAGTCCTCTGTTCATTTGACCTAATATTTTTGAACAGCATTTATGTGAGAAAAAGTTCTAAACAACTTCATGCTTTTAGATGCCAAACTTTCTGAAACTGTATTTTCTTATTGGTTGGTAATCATAAAAAGTCTAAAATTACTATGCCCTTTTTTTTTTTTTTCCTGGTCTGGAACTCCCTGTGTAGTTTAGATTGGCCCTGAACTTGAGGTAATCCTCCTGTCTCAACTTCATAAGTGCTAGGATTACAGGCCTGAGCCACCTTGACTGACTAGTGATTGTTTTTAAAAATACAATTTTCTTTTATCTTGTAGCCAAGTATTTTTCAGACATCTACAGACTACATTTGTAGTGAAGGTCAGTGGAAAACCTTTACTCATTTGAATTGGAATTCAAAAGTCTGATTATGAAGCATTTTAGTCAACAAAAGCAGAGTGTCTGGTATTCGCCATGTACTAGGTGAACAGAGAGAGCTGAAGAAGCACAGTGTCTTTATAGTCACATCCACATCGGTAAATGATCACTACATACAGACTTCTAAAATAGTTTCCCCCTTAGATATTTAGGAAGTTTGACAGACAGGAAGCACTAATTTTTCCAAAAGTTCAATTACAGAATGTTCGTCAGGATTTTTCTCATGCTTAGAAGTTGGTCTTGAGTGAAAACTTGTGTAAATAATGTATATTCGAAACTTTTAAATAAAATTGAAATCCCCTAAGATGAGGCAAAACACTTTTAAGAGACGTTGACAGGAATAGTATGGTGACTTGTTAATATCAGATTAAAAGAAAGTGCTAGCATGTGCCAAGAGCAAGATTTTATTATCCTTTATTAAGTTGTGTGTGTATGTGGGGGTGGCGGTGAGGAGAGAGAGAGAGAGAGAGAGAGAGAGAGAGAGAGAGAGAGAGAGAG
>VZQC01001799.1:127577-399355 GCA_009823505.1 Rhizomys pruinosus | reverse complement strand
GAGGGGAGGGGAGAGGGAGAGGGAGAGGGAGAGGGAGAGGGAGAGGGAGAGGGAGAGGGAGAGGGAGAGGGAGAGGGAGGAGAGAGGGGATGCTTTACTATAGAGTCAGAAACCTGAGAGACTGCAAATTTATCTCAGTGTTCATGATATTGAGAGAATTCATCTTAATCACCTGGTAACTCTTGAAACATTAAGTGTTGTTGCTGGTCAAAGGAAAGCGAGACCTGTGAGCAAGATGCTTTCTTTGTTCTGCATCTGCAGCACAAAACCAGATGCTAGATGCAGAAGTGCTGCCACACTGCCTATTGGGAAATCTTAATCTAACTGCTAAAATAGCTGATCTGCAGCATCTGACAGACAGCCCATGTGCCCCTTTGTTGATGTTGGCTCTGGGGAAGGGCTTACAGGTGACACAGAATGCATTCTACCAAGAATTCACTTCTGAGGAATTCATGAAGTCTTTTTTTTTTTTTTTTCAGGAGTAATTTATAATGTTTAATTTTTCAGCTGGCTGGTTTGCTGTTTTAAACATTTTGATGTGCTAAATTTAGACATTTGGCTCTTATGTAATGTGAATGCTTTTTCTTTTTTAATGCTCTCTTTTGTTATTTTCACATCAGTCACTGCATGCTGGACTGTTGTGAACCTGAAGGTTGCATGTAGGTCACAGTTGTCCTGAGACCTGAAGCCTAGGCTTTGCAGTGGCTTTTGCTTATGACTGAATTGTGTATATTGGAAGATATAAATTCTAAAGGTATGGCAAGCAGGGATCCAGGTAGATTTCTATGAGTGCTATAAGTTGTAGTAGAATGGTCTTGGGCTTTTGATGTTATAGGTATGGCAATTAATTTTTTGTATGATCGCACAGAAGCAAATGCTACTGAGGTGCTAGCTGGACAGAATATTGGAATTAGGAATTTATTTCAGTTTGAGGCCTCTAGTTGTCATAACAATTCATGCACAGGTACATTAGTAAGAATTTCATCCAGGGAAGAGCAAGGGAAGCTTTTCCATGGTGTTGATGATTGGCAGGAGGGGGAAGTGAGGAAGAAGGCAGGGTGACACATGTAACACATTTGAAACCCAGTTTAGCTACTGTAAGAACTGAGTTCCTGTGCATTCAGGGTAAGAGGCAAAGATGAAGAATTTGCAGGAGGCAAGTGGAGAAGGACAGGGTGGCAATAATCCCAACTCAAACTTATCAAGCACTTATGCTGCAGGTAGTGTGGTAAGCTTTTTGTGACTTCTTTGTTTTACAATCTATGGAATTTTACTTGTTTTCTGTAGAAAGGTAGAGAACTTGCCCCCAAATGACTCTTGTAGTAGTACAATTTAAATCCAGGTTGCTGTGAGTTAAGAGGTTTGGGCGTGCTTTATTTTCTGTGGGGTTTACGTGATCCCTCAATGAATGTTAGATTCCTTTTAGGTGACCATTGTCGGACAAAAGAACCAATAGAGGTACCTCTTTCAGTCATCCCTTGATTTACTGTCCCAGAGAAGGTGCAGAAAGTGAAGATTAATTTCATACACTTTTCCCCTTTCCTATTTGTTTGTTTGTTTCTGAGACAGGGTCTCATGTAGTCTAGGCTGACCTTCAATTTGGTATGCAGCCCAGGCTGGCCTTGAATTCCTTTGCCTCTTGTCTGCACCTCCAAGTGCTGGAATCACAGGTGTGTGCCATCACTCATGACTTAGTTTCATATACTTTTCAGGAATGAGTTTGTAGTGAGATTCAGGACAGGGGAGGACAGCATAAAAGTGGTGTTAATCCTGAAAATCCAGGATTACTCTTTCTTTTGGGCTATACTTGAGATAGTTAACAGCTGTAAGAAACAAGATTGATTTATGACATTTTCAAAGATAGTTTTTATTGATTAGTAATTTTAGCCATGAATACATATTTGCTATTTTTTCCCATAACATATGTTGGAACAGAAGTCTCATCTGCTAGAAGCAATATTAAAAGTGCTTACATTAACAGTAGTGTTGATACAAAAGATCATTTGTATCCAATCAAAAAAGTTTAGTAACTGTATTCGTTTATCTTCATCTGTCTGACATGCTAAGAAAAGAGATGTTTAAGACTAGGTGAGGAAAAGACAAGAAAAATACATGTAGCTCATGGAGGGATGGAAATTTGGAATCTCCACAATGTATTTGCAGTCAGCCTCTATGTCTTGATCTGCAAAACTGAAGTCACATGAACTACCTTTTGCAGATATAGTTTTCAGATAGTTGATCTAGGCATGCTACACAACCAGAGAAGAATTTATTATTTTTTAATTTTATTTATTTTGTATGTGTATGAATGTACTGTCTGTATGCAGGTCTGTGCACCCGTGTCGTGCAATGCCGCGGAGGTCAGAAGAGGGTGTCGGATTCCCCTGGAACTGGAGTTCTGGAATTGGAGTTACAGATGGTTCTCAGCTGCCATGTGGGTGCTGGGGATCGAACCCGGGTCCTCTGCAAGAGCGGTTGGTGCTCTTAACGGCTAGGCCATCTCTCCAGCCCCAGAGAAGAATTTATTATCTCACCTCTTCACCCCACTTCTCTTCCTCTTAGTGAGTTTCAGGCTGGCATTCAGTGTGGCTGTCCACTGGTGCTTGACTCCTTTTTCTGTTTGATTTCTAGCTGCTGAGCAGTAGCTGTGATTCCATAGCCTTCTGTCAGTCATGTCTTGGAGCTTTTCCTTCTGCAGCAGATGTGTGGGGGTCTCTGTGTTCAAGAACAGAGCGTTTTCCTTTTCTCTTTTCTGCTGGCATTTTTTAAATGCTTTCACCCAGCCCACGGGCAGTATGCATTTTATTTGGCACATTCATTCAGTACTCTCTCTCTCTCTCTCTCTAGTGATGTATTCTGCAGACTTTTTTCAGTACCTCCCGTTTACCAAGATATCTGCTAGAGCTTGGGAATACAAGTTTGGGAATAACTCCTCATGTCCAAGGTGCTCACTCTCATAAGAGAGAAATGCCTACTCAAAAGAAAAACATTGTTGCCGGGCGTGGTGGCGCACACCTTAATCCTAGCACTCAAGAGGCAGAGGCAGGCGGATCTTTCTGAGTTCAAGGCCAGCCTGGTCTACAGAGTGAGTTCCAGGACAGCTGGGGCTACAGGGAGACCCTGTCTCAAAAAGACAAAACAACAACAACAATAACAACAACAAAAACATTGTAGTCTGGTGTCATCAGCTTATAATCAGATTTCTTCACCCATGACACCAGGATAAGCAGACATATCTGTGGGCTAAAGCAGCAGTGTATGGAAAGGTCTTTGCCAGTATCTAGCACACAGTAGGTTGTCAAAAAATAGCAGCCGTGTTTACTCATAAAGACTAAGTTCACAGAGACTAAAGGCCAGTTCAGTGACAAAGCTCATGTGACTTGAGGCAGGCTCTGCTACCAACTTGTGGTATCTAATCCTTTGCCAGAAATTAATTTTGAAATGTGTCTTTTTAGTATCTTAATGCTCGTGAGTGCCTACAGGTGCAGGGCAGGTGCCATAACTCTCAACATCTTTTCTCCACATGATCTTTTCAGAGATCCTGGAGTGCTTGTTGAATGAACTGATTTGTAGGATAAGCAGGTGGCTCTTTGCAATGTTCCTGTGGAATAGGAATATGATTTGAGTTGTGAGGTCTTTGCAAATGCAATAGGCAAAACTCTAAGGAAGGCTCCCCTCCTGGGCACTGCTGAACTGACCATCTTTCCCTAGGCATTTGGTTTCCATGGAGCCATCTGATCAAATGCACGTTCAACTGTGGAATGCAGTGAGATGTTGTATCATCCAATAAATGTGCAGACAATAAAGATAAAGCCAGCAGGGGTCAGTTTAATACCAGTTAAGTTTCAGACACAGCTTATTTTTTCTTTTTCTTTTCCTCCTTTCTCTCTCTCTCTCTCTCTCTCTCTCTCTCTCTCTCTCTCTCTCTCTCACTCATTCTTTCTTACATTTGTGTAAAGCAGAGTGAGGATAGAAACTGACATGTGGTATAGAGATATGAGCTTCATAATTTTGAACTACACCAGAAGATTGGCCAAAACTTCGATATCTTTAGCAGCTTTTCATGGGATGATGAGGGCAGTTCCGGAAGGAGAAGTGTAGAATGAGGGTGTCTTAGCTCCTTCCTTCCACTGACATGACAGTCCAGTACTGTGAGCCAGACTTCCTTTTTCCAATTTGTGTCGATGTATACTAAAGGAATCTTAAAATAGGATGTTCATTTCTTTGACTTTAGTTGCTTGCATGGCTTTGTAAACACTTTATGCTTATTTTTTCCCCTAGCTGACTATAAAGATAAACTAGCATTAATTATAGTTTGCATATGAAATGTCAGAATTTCTCAGTTTATAGAGAAGAAATGGGACAGGAAATGTTTGCTTCTGGCTACTAATCTCCAAGAAAAATACCCTCCAGCGTCTATATATATTCCCTTGTTATCTTAGTGGTTTTGAATGGCCTTTTCTTTGCCACCTAGATGTATGAGGTTGACATTTATAAGACTAGGAACCCAAATGCTAAAAATTAAATGTGTGCTGAACTCAAGAGTTCTACATGTTAATGTTACTGGCTGAGAATAAATACTCCTAGCAGATAAATGTTTCTTTGATTCCTTGGTACAACACTTTCTCACAGACTCGTTGCTTCTTGCCATGTGCCCTTCGTATCTTGAATGCTGCATTCATCCAATCATTGATCAGAACTGTTTGGGAAGAAATTGCATCTGTACTGGACATGGACATTTTTCTTGACAGTCCCTATGAGTACACTATAATACTGATTGACATAGGATTTATATTGTGCCAGGCATCATAAGTAATGTAGAGATAACTTAAAATGTATGAAAGGATGGACATAGATCATATGTAAGTACTCAACCACTCATATAAGCTATTGAGCATTTCTGAAGTTTAGTATCTATGTGAAGTCCTGGAACTCATTCCTTACAGATATCAAAGGACAATTATTATTGTTCATCTTGAGACCCTTGTGTTAAAGTTACATATATATATATATATATATATATATNATATATATATATATATATATATATATATATGGAGTGTTATACCTGGAATATACATTAAGGGTTTATTTGCCTTACTGGAGGAAGCACATCACTGGAGGTGAGCTTTGAGTGTTCATAGCCTGGCCTCACAACCTGCTTTCTGTGCCTTCTTGAAGATGTGAGCACTTAGCTTTCTACTCTGCTGACTCTGCCCCCCAAGCCTCTCAGCTATGATGAGCTCATATCCTTCTGGAACTGTAAGCCCAATGAACTCTTCCTTTTATAGGTTGTGTTGGTCACAGTGTTTTATCACAGCAACAGAAAAGTAATTCATACACCCGTTCTCTCTGGCTGTAGAATACAATGGCATGCACATAAAGATTGGCCACAGCAGACTCTCATCATGGCTTAAATAGTTTTTTGGGAGTCCCACTGGGCCCGCTTGTAGCCAAGAGCATATGTGTTTTCCCAGAAAGGAGCAGGGGTCTGGCTTTAAAAGCCATTGGCACTGCTTTCCCCATAGTATTCTTGGAACTGCTGGGAGATCTGTGCTCCATGAATGGTAATACATTAGGACCTGGAGGATACTGCACTGAGGGGGATGATGCATTTGTGGTCAGGAAGGAACATAGGATAGCATGTTTGTTGAAGTCACATGTGGCTGCTTGGTCTTGATGATAAATGGATAGCTCTGCCTGGATGTTGTGTCCTGAAAAGGCTTACTATATTTGGTGCATTAAGCTTTTCCATTGTAACCAATTAAATATCTCCTTTGTCCATATTAGTTTTCTTTGGTACATTAAGAAAATGACAACCTGGGTGTAGTGGCACACACCTTTAATTCCAGCACTTGAGAGGCAGAGGCAGAGGCAGAGGCAGAGGCAGAGGCAGGCGGATCTCTGTGAGTTCAATGCCAGCCTTATCTACATAGTGAGTTCCAGCCCAGTTGGGTCTAAAAGGGAAACCCTTTTTTTTTTTCACAAAAAGACAAAAAAAAAAAAAAAGACAAATGACAAAAAAAACAAAAACCATACTGTCTTAAAATGTGTATTTACCTTACACTTTCTAAGGAGAAGAGTCCATGTTTAGCGGGTCTTGTGGCTAGGGTCTTACGGGCTCTCATCCAGGGGCTTTCATCAAGGGCCAGCAGCGTTGAGTTCTCATCTGGAAATCTTGGGAAGAATCTACTTCTAAACACTCCTGGGATGCTAGAAGTATTTGTTTGTTTGTTCGTTCGTTTTTGTTTTGAGACAAGGTCTTTCTATAGCCTGAGCTGACCTGGAACTCACTCTGTAGACCAGGCTGGACTTGAACTCACAGAGATCCCGCCTGCCTCTGCCTCCCAAGTGCTAGGATTAAAGGCGTGCACCACCATGCCCAGCTTAAAGATGGTTCTTAGCCACCATGTGGGTGCTGGGAATCAAACCCAGGTCCTCTGCAAGAGCAGTCGGTGCTCTTAACGACTGAGCCATCTCTCTAGCTCCCAAGAATTAATTTTCTTGTGTGGATAGAACTCAAGGCCCTAGCCTCTTGGTTTTTGAGACAGGGTCTCTATGCAGTTCAGACCAGCCTTGGTCTCACGATCCTCTTGGTTTTTGAGGCAGGGTCTCTGTGAGGTTCAGACCAGCCTTGGTCTCATGATCCTCTTGGTTTTTGAGACAGGCTCTGTGCGGTTCAGACCAGCCTTGGTCTCACGATCCCCTTGGTTTTTGAGGCAGGCTCTCTATGTGGTTCAGACCAGCCTTGGTCTCACTGTCCCCTTGGTTTTTGAGGCAGGCTCTCTGTGCGGTTCAGACCAGCCTTGGTCTCACGATCCTCTTGCCCTACCTCTCCAGTGCCACGTTTGCAGATACTAGCCACATAAAGGGCTTAAACTCTTTATTGCTTTTCCTTCCCTCCTTTTTCTATTTTTCTTTGGTACTAGACATCAACTTTGGGCCTAAAACCTGGTAGGTAACAATTGTATCACTGATCTGCACCTTCTGCCCCCGGCTTTTTGCTGCCTGGACTCTGTTCACAGTTCCTAGAGATCCATGTGTATGTAGTTCTCTCAGTTTAGCTTTTTCCACATGGTCATTTATTTACCAGAGTCAGCAAGGAGGAGCTCCGATGCAATCTCCTAGCCAGATGGAGTTTTATATACTACAGCATTATCACAGGAGTGACTCATAGCTTTGCCATATTTTGTTGAGAGAAGCATATCACAGCTTCTGCTCATACTCAAGGAGAAGGAATGACATCAACCCTTGGAGGCAGGAGTCACAGTGGGGAGCACCTTAGTTCATCTTCCTTTTATTAGTGCATATGGTACAGAAAGAATGTAAGCAAACAGGAAAGCAATATAGGAAGGGAAATTAACATGAGAATGAACCATGTAGAGACCCCCCCACGCCCCCACCTCCTGCCCCAGGTTCCCTCCTGGCAGCATTTTAGTCTTCTGGGGTGGTGGAAGGCTTTACAGGTCCTCAGTTGTTGTCCTTACTTACCTTCTGTTTGCCTTTTCACTTCATTTTAATTCCTGCCATTTTGACACCTTTACATTTTAATAAATTTAAATATTTAGTTTGGGCATATTCATGTATGGATCCATGTAATTACTGTCACCAAACACCACAGTCAACATCAAGAACTTCCATCACTGCTTCAAAGAACTGACTGAAACAGTGAACTTCTGCTCAAAACAGTCAACTTCCACATGGAGAATATTGAGAAAGACTGAGAAAGAGATGAAAAGCATGTTTGGCAGAATGCATGAGCTCTGGTGGGGTGGGGGGATAGGGTGCGGGACATGGGTCTAGATTTGATAATCTTGCACAAAATATATATTAAAAAAACATGAAAAAAAAAAGAATTTCCCATCATCCCAAAGTTTCTCCACTGCAGTAGCCTATGACCTGCTTTCGGTCTGTAGATTAATTATGCTTTTGAATCCCATGCAAAGTTGAAGCATATAGTTTAGTTTCTGGTCTGACATCTTCCTTTCACTTAATACAATGACTTTTGTGGTTCGTTCATGTTGCTGTTTGTGTCAGCCATGTACTTTCTATTACTGAGTTGCAGATGCGTGGATATAATAAGCTTGTTTGTCTGGTCACCTGTAGATGAGCATTTGTATTATCTCTAGGGATTAGATGCTGTGACTAAAGCTGTTGTGAATATTCATGCACACAACTCTTTGTGTGGGCATATGGTTTATTTCTCTTGGATAAATACCAGTAATGAAACTACTGGGTCATATAATAAGTGTATTTTTTCAATTAACAAGTTATTAACAAACTCTTTTCCAATGTGATTATACTGTTTTTCATTCCCGCAAGCAGTATATGAAGTCTCCAATTCCACTACTTCTTCACCAACATTTTATATAGTTTCTCTTTTTAATTTACACATTCAACCAGGTTTGCCGTCACATCTTGTTGCAGTAGCATTAATTTACATTCCACTTCCACTTCTCCCTTCTCCTTCCTCCTTCTACCTAGATTCCAAGTTGGGCATGTAACCCAGAGCCTTGCATGTGCTCGCTCTGATACTGAGATATGCCCCCAACCTTGATTCACATGTCATGATAACAGATGTTGTCAAGCATTTTTGTATAGACTTTTTAGGCCATTTATATGTCTTCTTTTTAGGAAATCTTGCATTCTGTTGAAAGAACATGGTCCAAACTGGGTGCATTTATTTCAGCTGTTTATATTTATAAGGTAGCACTGTTTTTTTTATACACAGTTGCTCATATATTAATGTTAGGAACATATATTAACCAGTCACCAGGCACAAATTGCTTGATGTACATTGGCTTATCTGTAAATTTATCTTCATATTAGCCCCTGGAGATTAGTAATATAGTTGACCCATTTTATAGATGAATACTGAGACCTAGAGACACTCAACTGACCTGCCCTGATCAGGCTGATAAAGAATTGACTTAGTTCCACTTTGAGACCTTGTCCGAGTTGGCATGGCTCCCATGCCTGGTGCCGACATTGCCACGAGTTCACATGTGAAAGCATACAGTTGGCTGTAAGCCTCTGCTTTTCCATGTTCATGTACAGTCCTGGCTCTTACAATCCTTCCGTCCTCTCTTCTGCAATGATCCCTGAGCCCTGTGTAGATGAGGTTTAATATAGAGGCTGACTAGACTCCAACGGATCTATTTGCACAGAAGGGTGTTTAGGTTTGGGAGCTTGACTGGATAGGGTTTAGCTTGGATGTTGTAATGCATGAGTTTGGATGGGGGGTTGGGGCATGGGGGAATGAATTTGATTGGAAACCATTGTATGAGTTGTACAAATATTCAATTATATATATATATATATATATAGAGAGAGAGAGAGAGAGAGAGGAGAGAGAAAGATAATGCTGACTCTTGAAACATTTTTCAGATATATCTGTTAGCAAAATTGGGAAATTTGTAGAATACAAAATAGAGTATAAAATCTGGAGACAATTCATTAAAACTGGAGAATCACATACACACAAAAAGAATTGACTTAGGATTGAACTTGGATATCTGGTTCTGTGTCTGTGTTCTTGGCCAAGAGCAGGCCAATTGGGTCTGTCATTACGGCAGCAGAGCTGACCAGGGGCAGTGGGGATGGCCAGCCCTGGGCAGTCAGTTCTCCATAGAAGGATTTGCTGACAGTGCTCTTTCCCATCATACTCTGTCTCACTGCATGTGTGTGGTTGCCTGGTTGTGAGGAGAGAGCCTCACTAAACAAAGGAGAGATACTAGGCTCAGGTTTCCAAAAACTGACTTCCTGAAACAATAGACCTTTCTTGAACAACAAAACAAGTGTTCCAATCACAACAGAGTGAATAATGAGGTGACAGTAGCATCTGCCAGGGATTCTGGGTATAGGAGGCATTCAGCTTTCTGTATGAGTACAAGAGTGTAAAGACAAGAGTCCCTAAAAGTGATACTCTCTATCCCAATACCAAACTCTGCTTTTGGCTTAGCATTTCTAGGGAAGTACTTGAAAAAAATGAATTCTGATCTATACAGAGAAGAAGGGAGCAGATTCAGACCTTAGTTATTAGCTCTCTGTGCTGATTTCATTGTCTTTCACACTGCCCGTGTCTGTGATGAAGCATTTTATTTCACAGGGTGTATGGGTTAATCAACAAAATATGGATGGGTTTAGACTGGTTGGAGGATCTAGGCCCTTGAATTAGTGAAAATCTTGAGTTATGTAATTTCAAAAAGTCACTCTGTTGCTTTCAATTAAGTACAATAATTTAGATTTTTTGAAGCATAAAACAAGTGTGAACATTTGGAGAATGAAGTCCACAGCATCTAGCTTAAAGCGATGCCCCAGAATAAAACGTTGGGTTGAATGTCACTGTGCTCAATTGCATGACTACATTCTTTCTATAAAAGTCAGACATTGTAAGACATCCAGATGTGAAGCTTAGAATAATAAAACCAAAGAAAGAATACATCAGAGGCTTGTGAAATTTGGCTAATATGGAAGTAATTAACTATGGGAATCATGGTATGGTTTTTGACAATAACCTTGAAACTTCATTTTTATATCTAACGAATGACTCATAGTACAAAAGAAAAAGGAAAAAGTCATATACTTTCAGAACATGAGGCAGTTTGGAGGTTTCTGTGTTCTCTGACTTGAACACACAGGATTATTCTTTTTTGATATTATGAATCTGAGAAAAATGTGACATGAGTAGAGAAGAGTTTAACTCCAAGAGTCCATGTAACAAAACTAAAATAGATGAACATGTTTTGCAACCTTACAGTAGAAGAAGCTACAAAAATAAAAATATGCTGGGCATGTGGAGCACACTTTTAATCCCAGCACTCCAGAGCAGAGGCAGGTGGATCTCTGTGAGATGGAGGTCAGCCTGCTTTACATAGTGAGTTCCAGGCCAGCTGTGACTCCAGGGAGACCTTGTCTCAAAAAGACCAAAAAAGTAAAATAAATAAACACAAAGCTAGCAGGAGGAAATTAATAATAAAAAACTCAGACAGTGATCATTGAAATTGAGATAGAATATAGTAGAGAAAGACATGAAACCAAGTGAAAAAAAACTCAACATGGATAAACCTTTGGGTAGGTTTTGAGGGGCATGGGCAGAAGCAGGAGCTGGGGCCAGGGCAGAGACGGATTTCTCACATTACTAAATTAGAACCGAAAGCTGGAACATTACTACTTATTATAAATTTAAAGGATTATAAGAGGACCCCGCAAATGATCCTGTGCCAAGAAATTGGATAACATAGGTGCAGCTGATGAAGTTCCATAAACAAAATATTTACCAATACTAAACATGAAGAAATAGAAAATTTGACAAGAACTATAATTAATATGGAGATTCATTTATTAATTTAAAAATCTCCAAATCAAGGAAAGCTCTTATTTGGTAGCTTTATAGGTTTTTTTTTTTTATCAGACATTTAAATGACATCCATTCTTAAGCTTTCCCCCCAAATTAAAGAGCAGGAAATGCTTCAGCCAGCATTCCCTGGATACCAAGGCAGACAAGGCCCCTTCAGAAAAAGAAAGCCTTTTGGTCATCGATGTAAAAATATTCAACAGGACACTAGCAGGCTAAATTCAGCAGCATAATAAAAAAGATTTATGTCACGATGAATGGGATTTATTCCTTGAATGCAATGATATAATTCAATATATAAAAAAATACTGTAATATACCACATTAACAATGAAGCACAAAAATCACACAATCATTTGCATCAGTGCAGAAAAAAAGCATCTGATAAAATGTAACACTTTTTCATGGCAAGCCATTTAACAAGTTAGGAATATAAGGGAACTACCTTAACGAAATAAAAGTCATGTAGATAAAGCCCACAGCAAGCATCATAATTAAATGGCGAAAGGCTGAAGGCTTTTTCTGTGAGGCACCTACTTTCACCACTTCTGTTCCCTGGGCCTCTTCAATTACTTAGGGAAGGACAAGAATGGAAAGGTATCTTCATTGGAAGGAAAAACATAAAATTATCTCTGTTCACAAGTCATAAGACCTCAAATGTAGAAAATTCTAAGTTCCCACGGAAAACTGACAAAGCTTAAAGGAGACAAAATGTATAGAATGCAGCCAGGCGTAGTCATATACACTGAAAATCCCAGCTCCTGGGAGACAGCAGGGGCATAAGCAAGCTTGAGTCCAATCTGGGCTTTACAAGCAAAATTTCAGCTTTACAATATTGAGTTGTAAGAAGTTGTAAGTTGTTGATGGTTCTATGCTGTAAATGCTTTTTTTTTTTTTTTTTTTTTTTTTTGTCTTTTCGAGACAGGGTCTCCCTGTAGCCCCAGCTGTCCTGGAACTCACTCTGTAGACCAGGCTGGCCTTGAACTCACAAAGATACACCTGCCTCTGCCTCCCGAGTGCTAGGATTAAAGGTGTGCGCCACCACGCCCGGCCCATAAATGCTTTTATTTGCCCTGTACTATGTGCTTAAAATGATTAAGGCAGTAACATTTATGCTATGCTTATTTTACCAAAATAACAAATTTTAAAAAAGATTAGCTTTCAACTTAGGACTTCTGATATAACTGTACTTTGAGAAGTGAATTTTTATATAAGTGCCCAGTAATAAGAAAAATAAATTTGAGTTTATATAATATTTTGCCTACATTTTTTTAAAAAGTCACTTTTTGTGTGTAAGACAAGCATTCTATTCATTCAGAAATCAAGAGGGCAATTTGGACTAAAGTGAATGCTTCTATTTTCCCTCCCCTCCCCTCCCCTTCCCTTCCCCATTCTTGTCTGTCCATATGTCTGTCTGTCTGTCTCTCTGTCTTTTTGAGACAGGGTCTCCCTTTAGTCCCAGCTGGCCTGGAGCTTGCTATGTAGACCCCGCTGGCCTCTGCCTCCCAAGTGCTGGGATTACCACCACACTTGGCTAATGCTTCTATTTCTTTTTTTTTTAATTTAATTTATTTTTTTATGTGTATGAATGTACTGTCTGCATGTAGGTCTGTGCACCCGTGTTGTGTAATGCCTCGGAGGTCAGAAGAGGGTGTCGGATTCCCCTGGAACTGGAGTTCTCCCGGAATTAGAGTTACAGATGGTTCTCAGCTGCCATGTGGGTGCTGGGGATCAAACTCCGGTCCTCTGCAGAGCAGTCGGCACTCTTAACCGCTAAACCATCCCTCCAGCCCCACTTCTATTTCTATTATTAATCTATCCAACTAAGATTTATTGAGAGAAATTCCCTAATTTGAGGTCATTCTTTGTTTGAAATTACTGTCTTTGGCATTCTGTAGCTATTCTTTAGGAACCTTCATAAATCTTGAGAAGGTAAGACATACCTGCAAAATCACAGAAGAATATGTGACAGAATAAATTCAAGGTTCATTCTGGAGTAGGGGAGGAAGAGGATGAAGTTATAAATTGCATAGATATGAGTTCTTATTCCTACTTAGCCCCAAGTATTTAACTTCTGTTCTTCAGTTTCCTGATGTAGGACACAATTATAAAATATTAATATCACAATGTGAAGAGGGTTAATTTCACACTTATAGATTGGAAACCACTCTTTGTTGATTGAGATGTTAACAACAGCTATTGTGTCTTCAATCTGGCATCTGGAAAGAGTGGTATTGCTGGGCGTGGTGGTGCACACCTTTAATCCTAGCACTTGGGAGGCAGAGGAAGGCAGAGGTGGATCTTTGTGAGTTCAAGCCAGCCTCGTCTACAGAGCGAGTTCCAGGACAGCTGGGGCTATAGGGAGACCCTGTCTCTAAAAGAAAAAAAAAAAAAAAAAAAAGAGTGGTCTCAGTCAACTTAAAAACGAATGGAAAATGGGATACTTGTGAAGGAGTTGGACCTAATCCTAGGCCACAAAGGGCACCTTTTAGATTGATGGTATGGTGGGTTATATGGGGTGACTTGCATTCAGAGGGGTGGCATAAAGGCGATTATATTTATTAGCCTCAGACACTTGCTTGTTGGAACTTAGTGACCATGGCTTAGTAGTACTGAGGACTTATATAACTTTATAATTTTTTGTTTATTACTGATAACTTTTAAATTCGTCAACTCCTTCACATTAACCAAGTTATAAAGTTAATAGTTAGATGTTAAGAGTTCAGACTATTTTGTTAATGGTGGTATGATCCCCCAATTGATGACAGATACCTTAATAAAATATGTAGGAAATGGTAGAAACAGAAGCTTTCAAAAGCTGATAGAAATCTGTATGTCTGTTAGTTTAAAAAAAATCTCACATCTAGGAACAATATGTAAGGCCTACCCACTTAAGCTTTTAGAGTGGTAGTATAAAGGTAAAAGATCCTGGGACTAGAAGTTTTTTTAATGAGGAGCTTTAGGCTGGAATTGAGCCTTTTTTCAGTTCTTGAAATATTGTTAAGTGTGTACCAACATCCTCACATGCTTAAAGGGCAGTCTCTGCCTTCTGAGTTCCAGACCAGGAAGACTACTTTAAGAGCTGTAAGAAAGTTCAGAGTGTTGGGAGATCCAGGTCAGCCTGTTCTGCATTGTGAATTCTGGCTCAGCTGGGGCTATACAATGAGATTC
This sequence comes from Rhizomys pruinosus, assembly GCA_009823505.1. Lineage (NCBI taxonomy): Eukaryota > Metazoa > Chordata > Mammalia > Rodentia > Spalacidae > Rhizomys > Rhizomys pruinosus. The sequence goes on along the minus strand of VZQC01001799.1, from coordinate 384,829 downwards.
TGTTGAAACAACCGAATGGAACCATACCGAACCGAACCGAACCAAACCAAACCAAACCAAACAAAACAAAACTGAACCACACAGAAAACCAAACCAAACCACACACAAAACCAAACCACACCAACCACACACAAAACCAAACCACACCAAACCACACACCAAACCAAACCACAACAAACCACACATAAAACCAAGCCACACCAAACCACACACAAAACCAAACCACACCAAACCACACAGAAAATCAAACCACACGAAACCACACACCAAACCAAACCAAACCAAACCACACACAAAACCAACCACCACACAAAACCAAACCACACACAAAACCAACCACCACACAAAACCAAACCACACATAAAACCAACCACCACACAAAACCAACCACCACACAAAACCAACCACCACATAAAACCAACCACCACACAAAACCAGCAAACAAAAACAAGGGCCAGAGAGATGGCTGGCTTAGTGGTCAAGAGCACTGGCTGTTCTGGCAGAGGACCGGGTTTGGCTCCCAGCACTCATTGGTGCTAACAACTGTCTCTATATCCAGTTCCAGGGAATCTGATTCCTCTTCTGGCTTCCATTGGCATTGCATGTAGTGGGCGCACTTAAACATGCAGGTAAAGCACTCCATATACATAAAATAAAAATCAACCAACCAGAACAAAGCAGAACAATTTACTGAGTTCTTGGAGTGTTGTAACATTTTGCCTGAACTTCAATATTAAATATTCCCAATTCTGTGATACACAGAGAATCCATTTCCTTGTGTGATGTAGAAAATTGATTTCCAATGGATTATTTCTAATTGTAAGAAAATGACTTACATAAAGATGCTTAAGAGGAGAAATAGTACTAACAAAATAACCCTGTTGGCTCCTTGTTCTGTGAGTCTGTGAAATAGTAGCTAACCACTCTTGCATATTTCTTGATTGACAATGGATCACACTGAAGTTTCAAATCAATATACTTATATTTAATAAACTCCAGTTTTGCAAAGTGGCAGCCAGTAGAAGAGAGAAGAAACAGACTCCAGGGAGTCTTTCAGGGCTGATAGTTTTTGGGGACAGTCACACGTCAGTGGAACTCAATCTATAAGCACGAAACATCATCAAGAAGTCAGCAGACCAGTGGGAGGGATTTGCCTGTCAGAGCATAGTGACCATGACATCTCAGTAAATGCACTCATCATCCAGCCTGTTTTTGCTTGTAAGGGCATCCAGATGGACCAAAGGAGCTTTAGAAAATCCTCCCATGCTGCCTGCTTTGTAAGTAGGATGGCGTGAAAGCAAATGAGCATTATTCCTGTCTCCCCCACGGACATTATTCCTGTCTCCCCCATGGACATTATTCCTGTCTCCCCCATAGACATTATTCCTGTCTCCCCCACGGACATTATTCTTGTCTCCCCCACGGACATGCTTCCACTTGAGATCATAGATTTTTCTCCCATGCTACTGGTTCTCAGAATCTTCTGATCTGGGTTGGTGAATTCTTCACATACCTTTTAAACTTTTAAGTTCAAATGTTTTCTTTTGCAAAAAACCAAGAGGATGCAACTGACTTCCCTCCTTAGAATTACAAGTTTATAATCATTTGTTCAAGACTCCACCCACTTTTCACTCTTATTTACTAAAATCTGGACTTCAACAGGGACTCATAGAAATCCCCTTTATCAATTCCATTGTCATCCATTTTTAACCATTGGTCATCTAATAAACTTTCTATTTACAGTTTACCAGAGGTTATGGTCACTAATTAATTCAACTATTTTTTATGACATGCTGGCCAGGGAGGTGCCAGGAAGGGTGCTCCTGGGAAGCCCCTTTGTACCCCATTTTCTTTTTTATATAAGTCAGTTTTATATTCACCTTTATTGCACCAGTTCAAGTGGCTAAATCACTCTGAGAATTATAGGTTCTTCTGTCTTTTCAAACCAAAATATTTTTTTCAAAATATTGTTTTGTATTACTCTGTGTATGATTATAGTAAATTATTTATATGCCACATAACAAAATCTTACTGGTTCAGATGGTTAATAAATGCTTGCTCAAGAACTTGATTAACTTAACTTTAAACCCCTACCAGTAATTTAAGGAAAGTATTATAGTGTTAATATATATAGTTAATATATAAAGTATATAGTGTTAATATATGTTAATATATATGTCAGGTTTTATGAACCTGACAAATGGCTCTCCCCAAAGTTATAGAGTATATATTTAGTACTAGATCATAAAATATTCACTTTGAAACTTTTTATTGGAATATTTACTTGCCTGATTAAAGATGAAATAGAGCAACATTAAAATAAATTTGCATAGGTTGAATACAAAGCAGGAAACAGATAGCTGAATATACATGTCTGGCCAAAAGGAGACAAGCCACAAGTATAAATATTGCCAAGGTAACCTAGAAAGCAAATAATCATATGTTAATATATGACTGAAAGGTGATGAATTGAAATTTCTTTTTAGGCCGGGCGTGGTGGCGCACGCCTTTAATCCTAGCACTTGGGAGGCAGAGGCAGGCGGATCTTTGTGAGTTCAAGGCCAGCCTGGTCTACAGAGTGAGTTCCAGGACAGCTGGGACTACAGGGAGACCCTGTCTCGAAAAGACCCAAAAAAAAAAAAAAAAGATTTCTTTTTTTAAATTTTTATTTTTTGCGTGTATGCGTGTACTGTCTGCATGTAGGCTGCTGCACCTGTGCTGTGCAATGCCGCGGAGGTCAGAAGAGGACATCGGATTCCCCTAGAACTGGAGTTGGAGACAGTTCTCAGCCGCCTTGTGGGTGCTGGGGATCAAACCCGGGTCCTCTGCAAAAGCAGTCGGCGCTCTTAACCGCTAGGCCATCTCTCCAGCCCCTGATGAATTGAAATTTTATCAGTTGATAAAACATCTGCACATTTATATTCTTGACCTAATTATAAAAGCAGTAAAATATAGCTTATTGTATGATTATTTTCAGTTCATAGGCAAATCCCTACAGTTTCATACAAATAGTACTTTGGGGAAACTTGCAAACTTAGTGGGCTTTTCAAATACTAGCAAACTCTTTCTGATATAGATAAATGGATCTTATAAAAAAAATCTTAAGAATTGAGCACTTACATGTAAAAGCATTTACAATGCTTCCTCAAGTCTCTGCTAGTAGAAATATTGGTCATTTTAAAGAAACCAGCAATTCATTGCCTATATACACTCACAACTTTTTATGAATCAATTTTTGTTTCTTTGAGACACAGTCTTACTAGTGAGCCTGGCTGTACTGGAACTCCCAGACCGACTGGCCGCAGGTCTCTTAGATCTTCACGCAGCGGGACTGCTATAAGGAAGAAAGCGTGACATACCAGAAATAATTGCTCGCGCGAGAGCTAAGCGCTCGCGCAAGATGTTAGGAGATAGAGACGAGATCCATAACGATACGCTAACTCCATCCCGCACATCACAGTAAAGCACTGCACGCACTCCCTCCCCCTCTCTCCCTCTCCCTCCCTCTCTCTCTCTCCCTCTCTCTTCTCTCTCTCTCTGTTTTTCTCCTCTCTTTTGGCATTCAGTTAATTTTAAAACAGCTACTAATAAATTATTGAAGAGTGATAGATCCCATATCTAAGGATTTTAAGAATTTCTTAAAGTGTAGACAAAAGCATATGGTTCACACTGTCTATAATTTCCACAGAATGCATACAAACCACCATATAAGAACACAGAGTCCATAGGATTTAAAAAGCTATTCTGTGGAAGACATTATTAATATGTGTGTGTGTGTGTGTGTGTGTGTGTGTGTGTGCACCAGGTATTAAATTCATGGAAGCACTCTACCATTGTTCTTTATCACCAGCTGAAGACATGATACTAGAATCTTGTTGAGATGGTAGAATAAAACTATATTAGAAAAAAATGCAGAAAAGCTACCATATTTCATCATCTTTTAGGTGCAAATTTTTTCTTTTAAAGATTTACTTTTTACATATGTGTATACATTTGTGGCTATACGCATCTAGTGATGCAGGTGTCCATAGAGCCCAGAAGAGGGCATCAGAGTCCATGGAGTTGCAGTTGCAGGCAGTTGTGAGCTGCCTGATACCGGTGAAGGAGACTGAACTCACAGAGATCCGCCTGCCTCTGCCTCCCCAGTGCTGGGATTAAAGGCGTACACCACCACACTCGGCTTAAAGATTTTTTTTTTTAAGAGCAGTTTGTGCTCTTAACTGCTGAGCCATCTCTCTAATCTCAGATCCAGATCTTTTCATTATTACATCTGGTCTCAGTATGTTTTAAGTTGATGCTATGTTGTAGTTTGATGTCATTTCTTAGTACAAAATAATAATGTATCTTAAAAGTAATGCCATGTAGAGGTGATGAAATCTGATAACTGCTTTGTCATATGGCATTCACAGAAAGGTGGTCGGTGTCTAGAAAAAGAAGTCAAGGCAAGACATTATAAAGAAGCCATATGACTTAGGTCACATTTATGGATCTGGGTCATGTTAAACTCTCTGGTGTCAAGTCCTGTGCTGTACCATCCCAGATGCTTTTATTTTGTTTCTGATCCTGATTTCTCATTTGGGTTGTTTTGTTATCTCCTAACCCCTCTTTCTTCTCTGACTCATCCTTTGGAATGCTTTAAGTGATTTTAGAAAATAATTTTGATCTTATGACTGCTCTCTTAAAAAAAAAAATCTCTGATTTGTTCATCTCCTCCTTTCTTGGTCTTCACAGTGATGTGGGGATTTTTTGTTGTGGCAGAGTGTGAATTGGAAGCATGGTCTGTCCTCCTGCTGGATTTGCCATGTCCTGGAGGTCCCCACCTCTCAGCACTACTTTCTGTGTTCTGTGAATGTAGAGATGGTAATTCATTATCTCAACAGGCCCTGGGGTGTTCGTCTTCTTTTATAATGCTTTATGTAAAATTGACATTTAATAAACATTATTATTTTTTATTTATTTATTTATTCTGGTATTTCTGAGACAGGGTCTCCCTTTAAGTCCCAGCTGGAGCTCACTCTGTAGACCAGGCTGGCTTTGAACTCACAGAGATCCGCTTGTCTCTGCCTCCCAAGTGCTAGGATTAAAGGCGTGTGCCACCATGCCCAGTTAATAAACATTATTTTCAATCTTAGTATCCTTAAGAGGAAAATGAGGTTGACAATTTCTGCCTTGCTATTTTGGTATATGATTATTCTTAAATTTTGTGAAAATAATTCTTGAATTTCAAACTGTGTATCTGTAAGCATGCTATTCCTCCTCTTCCTCCTCTTCTTCCTCTTCCTGCTTCTCCCTCTACTGAAATGTTTTAGGCCTTTCACAAGCTATTTCTGAGTTTTTTCTGAATTAATTTACTTCATTAATTTAAAATTAATAATTAATTACACATGTTCTCTGTCATCCACATGCATGCTTGTAATCTCAGAGCATGCCAGCTCTTTGCTAGTTTTTCTTACATTTCACATTTATTTTGTAGAGACTTCAGTCTTCTCTGCCAAAAGCCCTGGTACCTTACTACTGTTTTTGATATAAGTAGGAACAATTGCTTTCACACCTTTCTTTGCTCAGAATTTATGAATTTGGCCTTTTTCTTAACATTAATTTTGTTCTGGTTTATATTGTGTTATTTTCCCCCTTCCTTCCTTCCTTCCTTCCTTCCTTCCTTCCTCTTTTCTCCTCTGCTCATCTCTTACTCCTCCTACTCTCTCTCGCGATCTCGACACCGGCTCTGATGTCTGCGTCCGCATGCCATAGCGTCCGTTTTCATCTCCTCCTATTTCTCTTCTCCCTCCTTCCTCTTTATCTCTCAGTGCGTTACTTCCAACTCAATCTCCTTCGTCCTCGTCTTTTTAAGACAGCATCTCCCTGTCACCCATGCTGGCCTAGAACTCACTATATCAACCAGGCTGGTCTTGAACTCACAGAGATCCGCCTGCTTCTGGCTCCTGAGTGCTGGGATTAAAGGTGTGCACTACCACACTTGGATTTTCCTGTTTTCTTATGGCATGTGTGGACTAGAACTATGTATATGAAGACAAACAGAAAAGGACTTTTTGAACAAGGCATTAATAATGGAAAAAGTGATAGAAGGAGATTCACAGTTGATTGGAGTGGTGAATGTATTTGGGAGAACATAACTGAATTTGTGTTTTGAGACAGGGTCTCACTATGTAGCCCTTACATTCTTGTAATGGAATATAATGTGCTGAGAGGTATGTCTCTGAGAAACCTTGCAGTGATATGAAAGACAGATTGGAGACCTGAGTTTGATCCCTAGCACTCATGTAAAAGGCTGGGGAAGTGGAAACAAACAGAGATCTCTGGGGCTGCAGCCTGCTAGTCCAGCCAATTCCGAGAGTTCAAGGTTCAGTGAAAGATTTTGTTTAAAACAAAAGTAATGGTACAGAGGGATTGAAGGAGATGCCTGATGTCAACTTCTGGCCTTCACACATATATACACAGGCATGCAAAGGCATGCCGTGTGCACATGCGCATACACACACCCACATACCTGCACACCACACATGTACATTTATATAGGAACACCTAAATACAAAACTCATACACACATAAAAGAATAAAGTAAATGCTACAGGCTAATATACAACAGATTCGAAATCCATTTGTCTCTTCTCAGAACATGTCTTATAAGGCTGAATTTCCTCCTCTATATGTTGGTTATAAAATTTAAAACTTCATGCATACAACCCCAAAAGACATTTATTTTTGTTCTGCTTAAACAGTATAGTCTTTTGACTAGGACTAAAACATCGAAAGATTGATTTGTTGGTTTTGTAAGCATCTTATATCTAAGGAATTAGTTTGGCTTAAAATAATTTGGTGGTAAAAGATGAACTGCGTATCATTGATAAGTATCAATATAATTATTTAACATGGCTTCTCTTTTACATATTTTTATTTTGTATATAAATAAGTAGTTAACATAATTTCTTATGCTGAGACTATAAATGTTCAAACTTATTTTGGAGTTTAATCATGCCTTTGGAAAGAATTGGTATTTTCTTTTGAGAATAAAGAGTTTTCAAGAGAATACAGAAAACTTATTTTCCCCATTTTTACTATGAAATTAAGTCATGAACAGTTATTCTTGGGGGATAATACGAAATATATGTGTGTTTTACAGAGGAATGTTCACTTGAGAGAACTAAATGTGGTGGTTTCTGAAAATTCTACATTATGGAGACTGTCTCACTTAGTCCCGTCATTTCCCACATACTGAAGGTTGGAGACGGGTGTCAGAGCCCAGTGGACTCGAACTTCCTAGCTTTTGCTCCCTCCATTCTCCAGCATAAAGCTAATGCTTAATGAGCCTTGACTTGACCTGGGTTTGCCCAACATTCTACATACACTGTATCGTCACAGTCATTCTGAAGCACAGCTTAGATGCTGTTATAATCATTTGCTTTTTTCCCCCAGTATAACCGGAGAACATGAGAATGGAAGTAACTTGCCCAAGGTTAGACAGATTCAAGTTCCTCCACGTGTGATTGCAAAGCAATTCACAAAGAGCGAGGGATTTCTTATGCTATGCTTTTGGTCATTACTATGCAGTATGTCTTGAGTACATGCAAAAGGGTTCAAAGCCTATGCTCAATATGAGCTAGTTAGACCACATCCTGCTGATCAGTTAGATAAGGTGACTCTGTGTATACCAGGTTGAGGAATTCATGGCAGAGTGTGCCATACTTCCTCTTCTCTGATTCTGTTAGTGGGAAGTGGCAGCTTTTAGTATCTGACATGGGCTTCGGGTTGTTCATGATTAGTGAGACAGTTTCCTTATTTAAAATTTAAATTCTTAAAATATGTTTGGTTGAATTAGAAGATATTTTAAGGTACTATAAACCTGGAGCCAGATGTCCATTTAAATGCTTATTTTGTAGAAACCAAGAAATTTAGTGAGTTTTCATTGATAGCTTAACATGATCCAGACATGCTGGATGTCAGAGGTTATATGGGATAGAAGACAGAGGAGTGGACTTGTAAGATATATACTATGCTAATCAGATAATGACAGAAACAAAAAGTACATAAGAAATATAGCTGAAAGGAAGAATAAATTTGTAATTGTAGTCTGAACTGGGAAAATTAGCTAATTTCTCTAAATTTTTCATCTAAAGTGAAACTCATCAAAATCTAGCTTAGGAATGAGTTAAAATGTGGCAGCATGCCCCGAACTGTCTAGCACAGTTCTAATGAATAGGTAATTAGTAACCGTTAGTTCAGCAGTAACAAAATAACACATTATCCCTGTTCTCAAGCAGAATCAAGGTTTTAAAGATGGGCTTCTTATACAGGATGGAATTGGACTTTTATTGATGTATGCCAATATTTGCTCTGAAATTCTGTCTAAGCCTCACTAAGAACACCCCCCCCCAGTTCTATATATCGTTCCATGTCAATGTTCATACTTTGTTGTCTTGTTCTGTGAAAAAGAAAGTATGTAAAAGTTGTTGATGAACATGGAACATGTTCTTAGATGCCTCCTGTAATCACAGGAGTCCTTGGGAGGTGATGGGAGGCCACAGAACTGTATCACTGAAGGCAAGTTTGCATACAGGAAGGGATCTATGAGTGCTGGAAACCTAATTGTTTGCTTTCTCATATTCCACTTCACAGAGCGGAATGCTTTTTTATTTGGGGGATGGTACCGGGATTGAACACAAGGTCTTAGCTCGTCAGCCGAGGACACATCATAAGCTACACTTTCTCCCCAGAGTGTGATTTTTAGAGATTTATTGTAACCTTTTCCCAATGATTGAGGACCAACAGGACTGAAGGTGAGCGATGCCAGGGAGATGTCTTGCACATGTGGCACAGGCTGCTGTTTGTGCCATTTGTATATAGTGCAGGGTATTTAAAAGACCTTTTCCATTTTCTAATAGGCAAAAAATAAGCTCCACCTCTCCTTCCACATAATGATAAACTGATTAAAACTCATTTTTAATCTCTGTTGCTAGTTTTTAAAAATTTGCTAGTACTAAATATTATAGAAATGAAGCTGTTTTCTTTTATTTGTCAAGATCAATGAATAATTTAAGGTGAGTCTTATTGAAGAGCTCAGGCAGGCCTCCAATTTACTGTCTCCCTGCCTCAGCTTCCCAGTGCTGGGATTCCAGGATGGGCCACCATATCCAGCTAATGATGTGCTTAGGGTCTCCCCTGACTTCAGGTAATGACTTGATCTCTTTGCTGATCACTTTATATATAATTGTTTATATTCCATAGTTTATAACTATGACCTTTCTATATTTATTGAATGTCATTCTTTGAAAATTATTAAGTCCTTACTATAAGGAAATAAATCTATTTTCTGAACTTCAATTCTCATTAAACCTTAAATTTTAATGGCTATAAGACATCGTTAAAACACCAGCAAAAGTCATTAAATTTAAATTGCTTTTAGGTACATTTTCAACCTCTTTATATACTCTTGAATTATAATCAAAATGTCAAACAGCATAAAAGCCAGTATACATATCTGGTTCCATATTGAGATCACATAGTATTAAATATTAAACATTTAATTTATTTTGTGCTGCTAGCAGGTAATAGTGATTCAGTGTCTAATGAAAAAAGTGTTGTCTGCCTGATTACTTCTATGTTCTGTAACAGAAGTGTGTATTTATTTACCATTGATTAACAGGGTTTCTCTGGTAGTATATACTTAAATATTATTAAGTGATATATGAAAATACCTACTTTAGATATATTCTGCATCTGAGATTGAGAACTCACAAAATTAAAAACTTTCTTTTGGAAAACGTCATTGTTTCTTTTATCAGTGTGGATGGGTATTTGCCTGCACATATTTATGTGTACCAAGTGCATGCTGGGTACTCTTGGAGGCCAGAAGAGAGTGTCAGATCCCCTGGAACTGAGTTATAGACAGTTGTGAGCCACCTTGTGGGTGCTGGGAATTACACCTGGGTCATCTGCAAGAGCATCAAGTGCTCTTAACTGCAGAGCCATCTCTCTAGCCCATGCCTTTCTTTTATGATAGAAATTATGTAATCATTATACCTAAGTGTGTTTTACCTGATAAGATGAGGAAATGTAATAAAACCTTGCCGTAAATGTGAAAAGGAAACTCATTTTTAATAGTTGGAATGAGTTTCAGACCAGAATTAGAAACTTTTGGTAATGAATAAATAAATTTTCATATATATATATATATATATATATACACACACAAACATATACATATATATACACATATGTATAGTATATACATATATACTGTAGCCCCAGCTGTCCTGGAACTCACTATGTAGACCAGGTTGGCCTTGAACTTACAGATATATCTGCCTGTTTCTGCCTCTCGAGTGCAGGGATTAAAGGCATTTATCACCCACCACACCTGTGTATTTTCTTATATTTTACAGTCAGTGAAGTTCCATATACATATATATCTTTATTTTCTGTGTATGTGTGATGGTTAATACTGGGTGTCAACTTGACTGGACTAAGGGACAAATAAGAGAAAAAGGGTCTTCTGATTGGACCGCCTCAACCCGGATGGCCCACCCCAAATGTGGGCGTTACCTTCTGCCGGCAGGCAGTATTTAAGGCCACGTAGGCAGTATTTAAGGCCACGGCAGAAGGAGCTGGTCCCTTTTTTTCTCCTGCAGCTTGCCTCTCTCATCTGGTGAGTTTGTCTTGCTGCTGTGATCAACCTTTCGGATCCCAGAGTGTACTGAGACCGGCAGATCTCCTGGAACCCATTTGGGCCTTCAGCACTGGATTGGGACTACTGAGACATCCAGCCTTGCAGACTGAGCAGTTCCCTGGATTCTCGTCTAGGCCTTTCCATTGTGGTGCGGCTACTGTTGGAATCCTTGAACTCTGTCACGTGAGCAAATCAATAAATTGTATATAGCTATATATATTCATCCTCTTGCTTCTGTTTCTTTAGAGAACCCTGACTAATACAGTATGTTAGACTGAATTATTAATCTCTGTGTACTTTTGTTTGTTTTTTAATCTGTAAGATGGGTATAATAATAGTTCCTACTTGATAGTGTACCTGGATTGTGCCTGGCAGTTAGCTAATACCATATATTTACAATCAGTCCTATTTTGCATTCACAATAAGAAGTTGAAACAGCACAGTGCTTGGGGGACTGACTAGTTATGCAGGCTGGATGCTGTGCTGGATATGTGTTCCAATGAGAAACTAGCATTCATGGAAGGTACATTTTATTTGTAGTTTATCTGTAAATACCCAAAGCAAGACATACTTGTTTGGAGTCAGCTCAGCTACTCTCATTTATCATAAAACTGTTAGCTGTGAAACATCTTTACCCTTCCCAACAACCGCAACCCAACAACAGACCTCCACCTCCAGATCATATATACCTTCCCTCACCAGGTACACGTGGTTCAAAGTATTGATTTACTTTGTGTTAAACACATCTGAAATAAACTTTCAAATCTATACATAGGGTTTAATGAAGCAAATTGATTTTGACTCTCAAAGTATTGCTTGTATATTTTAATTAATTAATTAATTAGAGACAGGATCTCTGTAGTCCAGGCTTGCTGGACCTATGTAGCTCAGGCTGGCCTTGAACTGGAATTTCCTGCCTCAGAGTGCAGAGTGCTAGGATTATAGCATGAGCTACCATTCCGTTTGTGTATTTAATGTTAAACATGCTAAAATTAGTTCACATTAGTTTCATTTTAACTTATTGACCCATTAAAGCTACTGTCATTAAAATATGCCTGCCTTTCTATTGCTTGATTTAGGAGAGTTGTAGTTACAGTCTGAAATGCCCTACTTACATTTAAAAGGTGTCCATCAGACTAATTTTTTTCTTTGTTTTGTTTATGAGAACTCTAAATGTATCCCAGGTGCCTTAAGAAGAAGAGCTTGAATTGTCATTAATCTCTGACTCAGCAGACACATTACAGTATTACAGCCCAAATGGCTGTATATGATTGGTGGGCTGCTTTTGTCACATTTCAAGAGGCCCTATAGACCTATTGATGTATTTCTTCCTTTCCGTGAATTTGTCTGTTTAGTGTGATGAAGATTTGTTTCTTTGAAATGAAGTTTTCTCTTATGAAGTTCAAGCATTATATCTTTACACCTGACTTAAGAGAAAAATTGTCTGCATTGTGTGCTATGATTTTGCATTCATTGAAAATTCTATTCTGAGCTCAGTTGTTTGCTTTAAGTTGATATATTATGACAACCAACTCTGTCAAGTGGAATTGAAGATATGAGTATTGGACTATGAAAATGAAGTTTCTAAGGATCCGTAGTCATCAGAGAGTGAGAATAGATTAGATAGTGTCCCACAAGTGCGGGAGACAGAAAGGCTTAGACCCTAGGGTCAGTTCAGAAGATCATGTGAATATACAGAAACATAGTTTAGAATTTTCACATTTTATAAGTGTGAGTTTTGAGACAGTTTTGCTAGTATGTATCAAGAGAAGAGGAAAAAGGAATGCATTTGAATTCACTCTGCAAATGTTGAAAATTACTACTGGGCTAAATAATCATGTTGTGCCATGTTATTTGGAAGTAAGCTAATGGACGGGACTTTGCTGCCTGGGGGAAATGCTCACAGCAGAAAAAAATTGTAAACAGACAAAATTCTGTGTAAAAAGGACAAAGTGAGGGGAAAATAATTTGTGAGTTCATAGAATGTTGTATCTCCTTAAGGAATAGTTACTGAAGCAGATAATGTAATAAAAGATAAGGCCAGTAGACGTAATATAGCCACATCGTTTTAAATGATAAGAAAAACAAATTTAGGAAAAAGAGAGAGAGAGAGAGAGAGAGAGAGAGAGAGAGAGAGAGAGAGAGTGTGTGTGTGTGTGTACCTTTATTTCTTTTATTTTTTAAAGGGCAAAGAGGAACTCTGTGGCTTTAACTGACAGTGTTATCATGCTGTGGTCTGATAAGCAAATATGAATTTAAATGCAGTTTTTATGGTTTTTTTTTCAGACTATTTCATTCCATTGCATTCAGGAAATTGTCACATAAATAACTGAAACAACTACCGTAGGATTTATACAGGGCAATTTTTGTGGATTAAAGCCTAGAGCAATTAATAGTTTGAGGTTATTTTTACCTTTTCTGTGCTCTGCTTACAGTATTGGTTAATATTACCAGTATTGTTCTTTTACTGGGCTTCACATTTTTCATCTCTCTGGAGCAGCAGAAGGCAGGTGCACACCTCATCCAGGGGCACAGACAAGGTCCTACTGAGGCTTTTGGAGCCTGACCAGGAGCCTTGTCCTTATCAAAGTAGAGGGCCAGAGTCCAGAGGGAGCTTAGAGCAGATCTGCTGGAGGACAGAACTACTTGTATACTGAGTTTAGCAGATGCTGCAAGAAATGATACAGACTCAGTTTTGTCAGAGTGTCATCAGAAGGTTGTCTTAGGAACAGTAGGCACATACCTCTATATTGCATTGAAGCTCAGTTTCCAGATTGGTTATTTTAGCTTATATGTATTTATGTGACCAAAATTACTTTGTTAAGACATATTTTCTAGTTTGGAAATGTTTTAAGTTGGGAACAAGAGAAGTTTTGAGATGAGACAGATTTTTGTGTGTGTGTGACTTTTTGTCTTTTTGAGACAGGTCTCCTTTTAGTCCCAGCTGGCCTGGGAACTCACTATGTAGACCAGGCTGGTCTTGAACTTACAGAGATCCACTTGCCTCTGCCGCCTGAGTTCTGTGATTAAAGGTGTGCACCATGCCCAGCTGAGATGAGATAAATTTAAAATCTTGTGAAATCTTTTCAAAATCCAAAATTTTGTTAGAGGCTCAGTATTTGTTTTGTGACTAGAATCCCTCCACCCTTTACATCATGTAAAGGGCTTGGTTTACTTATGTGGTCAGGACCAGCACAGAAAAAATTTTCAACTGTTGGATACCAGTATCATTTTGGCTGTTTTTTAAGTTACGTGAAACAGCTTACCCCAACACTTCATCAGAGAACTCATCTCTTAATCTTAGATTCCTATATCTACCCTCAAAACAAAGAGCCTCTTCCCATCAACTGTTTCAGTTGAGACGCAAACCTTGAATCATTAGAATGGATACCCTTCTGCTGCTTCCTGTTTGGCAGCTTGAACGTGGGGGGGGGGGTGGGAACCTCTTGCTATGGGACAGGTAAACTGAGAAGGGTGTGTTTTTACCTTCTGGAAGACGCACAATTGAAGCAGTGTCTTCTTGTCAGCTGCCCTGTCTAGACAGTAACTCTCCAGGTTCTGCTGCTGCTGGTCTTCTTTCAGATAAAAGATGACCAAAAATTTTAAAACAAATAATCAGAACTCACTAGAAGAATTTGTTTTGTGTGAAGGTAATAGATAGCTCCTAGCTAGAAACAGAAGTGTTACTGCGATCTCTGTTTGCTTTAAGAAGCAGTATTCCCAAACAAAAGGTCATGCGTTTTATCAAAATAAATAGAACCTGAGTTTTTACCATTGTGCCCGTAACACATGAAGTTTGAGATCTGGGGCTGTGATATTTCCTCCCAAGCTGCATGTGTACTTTGCAATGCCATTTCCTACTTGAGACCAGCATCAGGCAATTTGTTATACTGAGCAGGTAATTTTTCAGAGGGGCTCCTCTAGGCTTTGGCGCAAATTCATCTAACACAGCTGACTGAGGAGGGTGCAAGTTGCATTCAGATCAGAAGCCACCGGAGTTTAGAGCTCTGTAATCTTCAGGCCCAATGAGGAAGTTGTTCATAGAACAGCATTTGGTCTGTTAATAGAGTTAATAATGCAATGTGGAATTTTTCTATTTTAATATTTATATGTAATTAAAAGATACCTGAATAAATAAATCTACATGTATTTCTTCCCATATGAGATAGTATAATTGCATTTAATAGTGAAAATGTTGGAATCAGAGAACACAGGTTTGAGTTTTCTCTAAATCTGTGTGTGATCTGGGCATCTTATTTGCGCCTCTGTTTCATATCTTTAAAGTGAGGATATTGAAACTGGTAACTTCGTGGAGCTGATGAACACATTAAATCATGTTAATGTATAGTATTGGTTAAGTGGTAGCATACCCACTAGGTGACATTCCTTTTTCATTGGACATAATTCATTTGGGGATAAGAGGCTTCCTTGTAACAAATATATATGAGTGTGTGTTAATGCAGAACATGAACATTTGCTCTTTGTAAGCTATACTTTTGATCTTCTGCACTTACTCAAATACTCTATTCTGGACTAAAATCTACTGTAACAAGAGTACTGATTACTCAAATAGACACAATAAGATTGTCCATTAGAAAATGTATACCTTTACTCCATGTAGAATCTTACTCGAATAACTAGAACAATGTCCAGTTCAATATAAAAACATTTCCAAGCCTACAGTTTATGTTAATATTTGTTCATTATAAAGAATGCTATTGAATAAGAAAATCTATAGCATATACTTAATATTACCTATGTTCTTTTTCTTTAAGCTTTTGCATGTGTATATAAGTAACCTTGAACCTTTTTTGATATATTAACTTAAAAATATTTTATTATTTTTATTTTATATGTACGAGTATATTGCCCGTATGTAGGTAGGTTCACCTGTGCCATGCAGTGCCCTTGGAGGTCAGAAGAGGGCGTCAGATCCCCTGAACTAGAGTTATTATGGTCAGTGATTAGCTACCATGTGGGTAGTGAGAATTGAACCTGGGTCCTCTGAAAGAACAGCCAGTGCTCTTAATCACTGAGACATCTCTCAGGCCAGATATTATTAGTTCTTATACAAACAAGAATGTTTGTCATTACTGTAGGTAAGTAATTGTGAATTGAAGAAGTGCACCTGTGGCTGGACCAGGTGCAGTGGAGATCAGGGAATCTGATTCTTTGCACTTAGCAGGGCTCTTTGAGACCCCCATCTCTGAACTAATTGCAGTCTTGATTTTTTGTTTTCTCTTTTCCTTTACTGATGTCATGTTCACTTGGATTACACTACTCTTGAGATTTGTGCCATCCTGTATACCAGCATCAAGAGAATAATTTTGTAAAAATGAAATTAATAGTTCCTATTTCCCCACTCTGGCTTCCACGCACACTCAACCTCTAGTGAATATCACACCCTGATTTGTTGTTTTTTAAAAATACATACTGTTTAGTTATTGGGAAAATAAATCCTTTCTTTTCAAATCACATCTCTCTCCTGGGTCAAAATAGCTTATCAATATTAATGCTCTGACTTGAATTTAATGTTAAACTACTATGTAATTCATCCTGGGCACAGGTGGTGACATGTTCTTAAGAAGGTGAAGGTCCTAAGTCCCTTAGGTTATTATGTGGAAGCCCTCCCCTAATTATTTATCCATTTATTATCTGCATAGTTAACAAGATTGCTCTTTTATGTAGCCTGGTCCCTTAGATTTGATAATATCAAGCTATCTTGTCATTGATGAAAGTGGACCTTTGTTTGTTTTTCATTTGGATAGTAGATTGATAAGAGAAGTGTATTTGCTTGCCTGCCACCTCCCAGGCTTCAGTTTTGTTCTTGGTTGACATTTCAAGCTTTATAAAAATCTCTGGGATTGCTTGTTTTTTTTTTAACACGCCTGATCAGTGGTTATATTAATGTGACCTGGACCTACCAGACTCTATACCACAGACTTCCTAAGGGCAAATCTTTATCCTGAATTACGAATCTTTTAACCAGACATAATCTTCACTGCCCATTCATTTTTTTTTTTTTCTGTCTCTGTCCCTTCCTCTGTCTTTCTGTATCTCACTTGTGGACGACCCCCATTTAATAATGAGTTCATTAAACAGGCCTTTGGCTTAATGTAGATCCTCTACAGTCTCATTTACAAAAAGTCCTGACCTATAAAATAAACTATAGAACCTGTTGTTGGCAACACAGGAGGATATATTACAATTTATAGGAAAAACTTTACTGAAATCTTAAAAGTGTTTCAATGAATAGGAAAAATATAATTCCATAGTGGGGTATGTCTGGAATTACCCCTGAGGTTGGTATGCATGAAATAAAAAAGAGAAGTTATTTCTCTTTGGAATTGAGACTTAGCAAAAGCCATTGTGTTCATGGATCCATCTTACATTAAAGTTATAGAACCAGAGCTATGTTGTACCTCTGGGGTTGTGTTGGCTCACATTCGTACCACATGCAAGACCTTTGGCCTCGAATATCAGGTGGTGCAGTTCCTAGCACAGGGCTTTGCCCTCCATGGAGCCGTGGGTGTCTCCTTATCATGGTGTGCTAAATAAGGGACTTTGTGTTGAACGTTAAAGACATTAATTCTGATTAGCTTCAATAAAAAGAACCAAGTAGGCCAGACTGCCAATATTTTAGAGGATCAAAGGAATTCCTTGGTAGCCAAAATTTGTGGGCCGTCTTATTCTTCAGAATGCTGCTTCCGTTGTCCTTTCTCTGTGTCTCTGTACAATTCCCAATTCTACCATGTTCCAAAATATTTTTGTGCTCAGATTTTATTTTTATTTTTAAACTGTATTTTGTTAAATAAAACTAAAAGGGAAATAAAAGTATAGGCTCCCAAATTCCTTCAGAGGCTTTACCAAGTCCAACATTTTGAACTGTGTGACCATATCAGAATTTATGAAAATGTAAAACATTAATGATGCCTGAGAGGCACTGGCCTAATAGTGGAATTAAAGAAAATGGAAACTTCAGCATTTTGAAGAATATGGAGGTATCATTTTTGTATATGTTCAGAATTTTTCAGGAATAACAATGAAAAGTCAGTATGAACCCAGTTCATGTTAGAACTGAAACTTTTTCCCTCACAGTAGTAAACTGTTAAACTACGCAGAAGATTTAAGCATTTGTAGGAGGCCACAGAAAGCAATGGAAAAAGCCAGTGAAAGCCGTACTAAGCGTGCTGTGCCTGTAGCGTGCTGTGCCTGTGTGCTACCAGGATGCACGAAGCCAGAGGGAGCGGTGATGTCTGCAGGTTCTACCCGCTCTCGTGGCAGATACTTTACATCCGCCACAACAGACCCACGTTGCATGTTTTTAGTTTTTATAAGTGTATTGCCTGCATGCATGTAAGTGCACCTGAGTCATACAATCAGCCAGAAGAGCATGGAATTCTCCTGGAACTGGAGTTACAGATGGTTGTTAGTCATCATGTGGGTGCTAGGATTTGAACTGGGGTCTTCTGCAAGAACATCCAATGTTCTTAATTGCTGAGCCATCTCTCCAGCCTCCCACATTGTATCTTTCACTGTCAAATTGAATTAGTGTGGTACATGTCACGGGAAGCCTCGAGATCATTTTGTCTTCAATAATAATGTATTTTAAGATTCTGTATCAGCCGGGCGTGGTGGTGCACGCCTTTAATCCTAGCACTTGGGAGGCAGAGGCAGGCGGATTTTTGTGAGTTCAAGGCCAGCCTGGTCTACAGAGTGAGTTCCAGGACAGCTGGGGCTACAGGGAGACCCTGTCTCGAAAAGACCAAAAAAAAAAAAAAAAGATTCTGTATGATGTGATTGAATAGGCCTCTCATATTTTTCAGTTTGACATTTCACGTGATTAAATCCTATTTGTAAGGCGGTATTATCCAAAACAAATGAGAAAGATGATCTTCAAGATGAGGGACTTTTTTCACATTCACTAATAGAAGTCCGATTTTCTCCAGTGGTTTGAGTCGGCATTTCAGAATTTCAAATTCTGATGTGAAGATTAGCCTTAAGAAGTGTTTTGTCATGGTGCCATTCAACGAAGCAAAAGGTGCAGTGAGCTTGCATGCAACTGCCCAGGGATTCTTTTGGGTGGAGATGAAGAGACGATTCATGAACTGTAGCTTATCCTTTTACAGTAAAGTTTTAGGGTCTAATAAAAACATTGGAAAGTGCCTTGTGATAATGTGTGCCAGTGTAAGAGATGATAATGAAATACAAAGAAACCTTTTTTTTTTTTTAACATTCACACCAATTAGCAGGGACTTTTAATAAAATTTCCCTCCCTCCCTCCTCCCTCTTTGCCCTTCTCCCTCCCTCTTTTCTTCTTCCTCATTTATTTTTTCCTCTATAGCAACCCTTCTCCCAAGTCACAGGGCTAGGCAACATTTTTTTTTACATAATCTGCTGATGAACATAGGGATAATATTGAGTTAATTGATAAATTCTTTGGTTTATATATGATTTTTCTTGCACATGAACTTAATGGCTTTTGGACATCTTTGACATATGGGCCTTTATGACAGATTCACACTAGAGCAAGGTCTCTCTGTGTTTCAAAAACTTGGGACACTTTTCTTAGCCTTCTTCTGTATACCTTTACTTTTGCTTTTTAGACTTTTTCTTTTTTTCCCCCTCCAGTCTTGGGGGTTGAACACATGGCTTCATTCATGCTAGGCAAGAGATCTACCTCTGACCCTAAGACCCAGCCCCCAAAGTATACGTAGACATCATTTATTGTAAATGCAGCTGTGGTCCTCAGCTGTATTTCTTTATTAGTAAATTAATACATTTTTAATGGTGCTTAGCATTTTAGGGCCTTGGTTACAGTATTGTACAGTTCTTGAGTATTCTGTATCACCTGCCCTTACGGCCAAAGGTTTAACAGGCCAAAAGAAGTCTCAAAACACTACATGCACATAACATGTAGTGTCTTCTGTCATGATGGGATATTCATGTCTTATTTATATTCTGTTATTGTAGCAAAAAATGTGACTATTAAAATTGAACTCATTAAATAAGACATTTTAACCCCTTTCCACAGTGGCTGTATTTAAAGTTCCTGGGGGCCACCCACTGGCTTGTGGCCCTTATACGTAATAGTCAGCGATAGAGCAAGCTTGGCTCCTGGAAGGATTTCTGAACCTCTTGAGTCATCCCAGCCCTGTTTCCCCAGCAGCTCTCGAATGGAGAAGATGGCAGTTTTTCCAAGAGATAATACAAGCACACATTTTGGGGGCAGAATAAAGCATATGGAAAGAGAGAGGGAGAGAGAGAGAGAGAGAGAGAGAGAGAGAGAGAGAGAGAGAGAGAGAGAGAGAGAGAGAGAGAGAGAGAGAGAACACACTGATTGGAAGTGGCGTGGCCATGAGTCTAACACTGATGTCTGTGTGTCTCTCTTCCCTCCCAGAGGCTTGCTCTTGCCTGGACGAGGAGCACAACTGTATTTACAGTTATATCTCTCTAACCAGAAAAAAAGTAACTGATCACTAGGATTGTGTTTTATAATTGTGCTTCCTTCACGGTAACTAACACCGTTAAATACAGGAAGGACCTCTTCTGGGTGGAAGGCAATGTGATAGTCATGTTCCAGTCGAAACTGAGAATAACTCTTCAGTTCTGGCAAACTAGAAGGGATGGATTATAGGATGACTAGGGCAGAAAAGGGTAGGATTATGACACTGCAGGTACGATGGGCAAAGCCATGTTTACTCGTATCGTATGCCTCAACCTTATACTTCAGGGCAAAGAAAAATGCCTGTGTTGTAAGACGTGACTTAGTGTCCTGCTTGATTTTACACCTCTTTGCCTGCTCTTCTGTCTCCTGTTGACAGAGTTGGCACTATCAGTGATACCTGATTTCCTTGTGCAAGAGCCTCAGTCACTGTTTGTGTTGAGTTTGCTTCTGTTGAAATGAATATATTAAACATTCTTTAGCTCAAAATGTGTAGTTATGAAGTTTTCTTACATAAATTTTAACAGATTTATGCCATGCTATATTTTGTTCTATATTTTATGGCAGGTCATGGTTTACTATTTAGCTATTGAACATCTTTTATGCAGGTTAAATGTAATATTCTGTTAGTGAAATATTTGAAGGTACTAATATATATATAATACTTGGTGACATGGATGGCCAGCATTGATCACAGTGTGAGCTGAAGGAATGCATTCCCTCTGTATAATGTGCGTTCCTTAAAGGGAGCTGCCATTGCTTCCTGCTTCATTGTAATTCACTCTGCATTCAGCGCTACTAGAAAAACTAATGAAAATGCTGAGGCTCTAAGGGTTTATTTTTCTATAGAGAATTCTCAGTGGCTACAGTGTTATATGCTACCTAATTCTCTTGGTGTTGCCTTTTTAAAAAAAATAGTGATTTTTATTTTCACTCCAGTGATCCATTTTGTTCATTAACCCCCTAACCACTGAGTAAGAAAGAGGTAAATATAGATGTTATAATCATTCATGAATCTCAGTGGATGTGTGTGTATGTATGTACGTGTGTGTGTGTGTGTGTGTGTATGTGTGTGTGTGTCCATGTGTATGTACATAAACATTCATATTCTCATTGGCATTAGAAACTATGGCCTTTAGGTCAATCTCTGAGACTATCAAAGTGCTAGAACAAGAGAAAATGCTGGTTTTTTTTTTTTTCTAGAATATGATCCCAAGCTATAAAACTGTTGCCATAGCAAAATTAGGTTAAATTTAATAAAACCTGCTCAGTACTCACAAGGACAAAGTAAACTAGGACACAAGGACATCAGTCTTTGCCCTTTTCATTCATTTGATTTCCTCTCCTTAACACAAAATAAACATTTGTCTTGCCCTTGCTTTTGAAAACATTGATTTGCTGTGGCAGGTTGTATTAGACCCTGTGCATAATTTGTACAGATTTGTATCCCAGACAGCAATTGTCATTCATGCCATGCTTCATGTGTGTAAAGTGGTGTATCTGATGAGCGACTGCAGCCCCAGATGACTAAGGCTGTTTTGATATGTGGTGATAGTATCTCTTGTATGTTATGAAACAGCTCATAATCATGTTTAGATTCCCACCCCCTTGCAATTTAAAGAACTCAGTGATTTCTGTTTTCTATATGCCAGTGCCAGTGTGTATGTACATTTTAATAATAACCAAAAATTGATTTTTTTTGATGTGGAGTTTATAGCTATTGTGTGGAAACTTGTCTGAGCATTGTGAGAATGGCACAGCTGCATTTGTTTGGTATGGTGCATTTTTCCTAAAGTAGGCATATGTTTATTTATTTGTTTGGTATGGTGCATTTTTCCTAAAGTAGGCATATGTTTATTTTATGTCACATATATATTTTCTTTTTGCTGAGGCTAGTGCCCCAGTGACTGTATAAGCAGCTCTCTAGATAGCATCTTTAGAAACACTCTGCATATGTCTGTAGCAGATTTTTTTATTTATTAGTTTCTTTTTTATTATTTGTTTATTTTTAAGGGATTCTACAATATAATAACACAGTTGTTTTCAGATAACATTGATGTTACTCAGTTTGCCGTACAATTAGGTAATTGGTGCATTTTGCAAGTATCTATGTCCAAATTTTGAACAACCCAAGGTTCCCATAGTCCAGTTGGTGATGCTTGTATGCACAGGTATGTTGATCAATTAGGATTCCAGTCTATATTGCTGTAGTCTCATGATTCACCCCTATCTGTCCGCAGCCCTTACATTTTACCATGCCTCCCCCTAATTGGGAATATAAAATGTTAATTGTCTTATTTATAATTTGTATTGACCTTCCAACAATAACGTTGGGGTTAAGGTACACAAATGGACTCTATATTTTTCTGAATTATACAACATCACATTGTAACACTTTCTTTTACTTGTAAGACAATTTAAAGGAATTAAGCTTAAATTTACTTCCCAAATAAGTAGCATACAGTCAGTGAGAAACAGTTTGAGTAAATTTAATGAAAACTTATGCCTTGGCTCCTGTTTATGGGTATGTATAATACAACTTAGGCATCTATAGGTCAAAACATAAAAATGTAGCAGATTTTTAAAAAATTACTATTAATTAGGTGTGGTGGCACAGGCCCGTAATCTCATTTACTCAGGAGGCTGAGGCAAGTAGATTGCAAATTTGAGACCAGCCTGGGCAAATTGTAAGGCCCTGCCTTAGAATTTACTAAAGGAGACTGATACCTTAATAGTGGATAGCATGTGATGGGTTTAGTTCTTAGTATAACACACACACACACACACACACACACACACACACACACACGCACATACAGAGGGAGGCAGGGAGGGAGGCAGGGAGGGAGAGAGAGTCAGAGAGGTAAACTAAAAAAGAAGAGCAATGAGGCTGTAGAAAGATACCTTTCTACTTACCAATTCCACTTTAAATTATCCGTGGTTGCAAAAAATTGGGCATATCATAAAATTGTTGTGAAGGTGACACAGAGGCAGATACCACCATTCCACTTTAAATTATCCGTGGTTGCAAAAAATTGGGCATATCATAAAATTGTTGTGAAGGTGACACAGAGGCAGATACCACAGCCTAGGATTCAAGTGAGAAATCCAGTGGGTTGTATATATAACCAACGTAAAAGGATAGCATCTAAGCACATATTCAATGAATAGTGTCTCTTTCCTCACAGATTTGTATTTAGAAGATGCTGCTGATTTACACATTTATGAAAACAAGGAATGTAGTTGACCCTAATGTACCCTTAAAGCTCTTACTATAATTGAAAGAAAAACACAGAGGTTGAAGCAAAGAGAGGTTAACATTTCCTGTGCTGTCTAACATTCCCCANGCAGATACCACCATTCCACTTTAAATTATCCGTGGTTGCAAAAAATTGGGCATATCATAAAATTGTTGTGAAGGTGACACAGAGGCAGATACCACAGCCTAGGATTCAAGTGAGAAATCCAGTGGGTTGTATATATAACCAACGTAAAAGGATAGCATCTAAGCACATATTCAATGAATAGTGTCTCTTTCCTCACAGATTTGTATTTAGAAGATGCTGCTGATTTACACATTTATGAAAACAAGGAATGTAGTTGACCCTAATGTACCCTTAAAGCTCTTACTATAATTGAAAGAAAAACACAGAGGTTGAAGCAAAGAGAGGTTAACATTTCCTGTGCTGTCTAACATTCCCCAACCTCGTGCCACTGTCAGCGTCCAGCGTGGCATGTGTTCCTCGATATGGCTCTCCCCTGGCTGCTCTCCTTCCTGCTTTCTTTTCTGTTCCTCCATCATCTTTCCAGATAGAAGTCACAGTGATCTTTCAAAAATATTTTTACGGTGTGTGTGTGTGTGTGTGTGTGTGTATTGCCTGCATGTAAGTGCACCCATGTTGTGCAGTCCCTGTGGAGGTCAGAAGAGGGCATTAGATTTCCCTGGAACTGGAGTTAGGGACAGTTGTTAGCTACCATGTGGGTGCTGGGAACTGAACTCGGGTCCTCTGCAAGAGCAATTAGTGCTCTTAACCACTGAGCCATCTCTCCATCCCCTCTAGCGATCTTTTGAAATTTGAATTTGGTCATACCTGAGGTTTTCTAGACCTTCCAGTGACCCCCATTGCCCTTGTAATAAAGTATGACTCCCTCGTTTCTTCAGGACTGTCCCCTGTGCCTCTCTACTATATGTTACCTCTCCCATTCTGGACTTCTCTCTTGCCCTCTGACATCCAAATTCATTTTCAGAACAGGCTCCTTCACATTGCTAATTCCCTGCTTGGAGTCTCAGAAAAACCTTGAGCCTACAGTCAGAAAGAGCTCCCCACTGCATCTCCATTATATTCTCTTTGAAAAGCTTAGTATTTTATACAAAAATGTTACTCATGGATTTGTTAACCTATCTGTGTCTTGGTGCCATGAGAAGAAAGCTGTGAAGCTTCAGTCTTGTATGTTCCAGTAGCAGTGTACGGAAATCCTGTTATTAAGATGTTTGAAAAAAAAATGATTTGAAAATAAAATGTTTAAAATACGCTCACAGATGAGAAGCCTGTAAGACCAAAATAAAATTTCAGTTTATAATCAAAACTATTTTTCTTGGAAATTGACTCAATCTGAATGTTATGTGATTAAATTTAACCAAATGAAATTATAGAATTTAGCAAGTCCAGTGTGCTACAATTACAGACATTTTCCAAGTCCTAAAGGACAATTGAGAACACACACTCAGAGGAAAAAGTGCAGAGGTCACCCTAGAAGGCACACTCCCACTAGACTGGCACTAGGGGCAGATTCTATCTTTAGGTACCATTAGTACCCAGAGCACAGTGCATGTCTTAGAGACACTAGGGCCCTGGAGTGTTCTTTCTGTGATTGGGACTCCAATTTCCATACCCCAAATGACAGAGTGAACAAATATTTTGTGAAGTGTCCCCTTCAAGGGGGAGATTCGAGGACAAGAAATTAAAATCATGGAGACTGGAAGGCATCTGAACCTTTTCAGGTCTGTGTATTTGAGCTGAGAACACGCTGACCTTTACTGCCTCCTGTCCTTTCTGTTCAGTGGTGGCTCTGCATCTGTAGCCCTGACTTTTGTAGATTGATCCCTGCTTTTTTTCTCAGCCAGGAACCAGAAGGCAGAGAGCTGAAAGTTTGGTCCCATCCTTGCTGGAAACTGCAGGGAAGAATCTCCAAAGCATCAGTATTAGAAAAGGGAAGCTGGGGAATAGACATTAAGGACTACCTATGACATGGATATACGATTTAATTGTGAAGAAAAGATACCTACATAATAGAAAGGAGATTAGATATTAAAGCATATATGATTCATCATCGAAGCTACCATAAGCATCACTGTAGGGGCACCACCCCTTCTGAACTGAGTAATGATCATGGATTAGAGTGTTTTGTTTTGTTTTTCAGGATGTCTATTCAAGTCACTCAAGTGTGATTATACACTGCTTAGACTTTGTTGTAGCCTGTAGTTTTTATTTATCTTGTGGGTGTAAACTTTTTCCAAAACTTGAGTCATCCTTGACTCTTTTTGAAGGGAGAAATGAAAATTTTGACTTACTGTCATCAACTGGGACTTGATTAATTAAGCAATAAATCAAATCAGTCATTAAAATGTAAGCAAAACCAAAGTCACCTGCTTTTTGACAGGTATTATTTTCTGTGGAACATTTTGTCTGTTTTATATAATTCCCAAAGGGACTTTGTGAATTCAATGTTATTGAATCTGCTTGCAAATCAGATGGAAACTCAGAGAGCCAGTTATCTCCTGAAGAATGTACTATGAATGAGTCACAAGGATCCATTTTGCTTTCTGAGTTTGGTCCATTTCCTATTACATGGTGGGCTGTATTTTAGTCCTTCCTTCTTCACAGTAGACTTGATCATAATACCCATAATTTGTATTTTCTGAAACAGAGAATCAGACAAGTGAGAGTACAGCACCTCTCTACCTTCCAGTCCTCATTATGATGGCTGATAATATCCATTAACATTAACAACATGCCACTTTAGGTGGCTTATATTATGCCAGGATTTTGGAATACATGCTGTGATGCTCTGAAGAATCCCCTCTGCAACAGTGGATGTTTGAATTATTTGTTAGGCTCCTTGTGGTTGTGTTTGGGTTTCTTTAGGATTTAGTTTTACACCCTTCCAATTGTTAGCAAATATTCCCAATGTAGAAGACCTACCCATCTGTTCTGCTGCTAGCCCAAACATCACAGACTGTCAAAACAGCAGATTCAACCACTCACTAATGATGATGAGACAGTGTGACAGAATGAAATTTGGATCCTAGATAACAGATGTGGAAGGAGTTGCAGGTTGGACTTCTCAAATATAAAATTCTCTGAAGTGCAAAACTTTGTGAGTACTGAAAGCTATTATCTATCTATCTATCTATCTATCTATCTATCTATCTATCTATCTATCTATCAATCATCTATCTATCATCTATTTATACATAGAGGTTTTAGAGGTTTTTCTATGTGACTCAGGCAAACTCATAGCAACTCCTTTGCCTTCCTTCTGGAGCAATGCTATTATGAGTTTGTGCCACTATGTCTGGCCTCAGATTTCAAGTTTTTGGATTAAGGATGTACAACCAGTAAAGACTATGTGAAAATTTACAAATCTGAAAAAACATAATACGTGAAAGACTGTTTGCACTCAAGCACTTCAGATAAGGGATACTCAGCATGCAATATCAGGATCAAAAATAGAGTTTCATCCTATAAAGTGAAGGCTGATTTAGAGGACCTATATGCAAAAAATCATGTTTACAGATCTCAAACAATACTTACTGGTTAACATGACTGAGTCATTTGGTTCACCATTTAGCCAAATACAGAAATACACTTTGGCCTTTTCTGAGGTCTACTTTGAGCTTAAAAAAATTTTTTTTATTTATCTGTATGTGTGAATCTGTATGTGCACCCTCGTGCATGCAGTCCCCATGGAGGCCAAATGAGGCTACTGTATCCCCTCAAGATGGAGGTACAGATAGCTGTGAACTACCTGTTGTGGGTCCTCTGCCAGAGCAAGTGCTCTTAACCCTAAGCCATCTCTCCAGCCCTGCTTTGGACTTTCTTAGGTGCTCCAAGAGCACCGTCTTTTGCTCTCCATTCATTGAACTTGTGAATTGCTGGTCATTGAGAAGTGTTGTGGAAAAGTACTCTTCTGACCTCTGCGGCATTGCACGACACGGGTGCACAAACCTACATATAGAGAGTACATTCATGCACATACAAAATAAATAAATAAATAAATAAATAAATAAATAAATAAATAAAATTAAAATCTTGTTTAAGGACTTCTCAAGGAGAAGACACAAACATGGCCAGCTCATTGTCTTTTATCCCAATACTTACAGATTTAAGTTTTTATCATGTAAATGTACTAACCTCACATTCTACTCCAAAACATTTTTAAAAATCCAGGTGCATGCCTTTATTTATTTTATTTTTTATTTTTTTATTTTTTGGTCTTTTCAAGACAGGGTCTCCCTGTAGCCCCAGCATCCTGGAACTCGCTCTGTAGACCAGGCTGGCCTTGAACTCACAAAGATCCACCTGCCTCTGCCTCCCAAGTGCTAGGATTAAAGGCGTGCGCCACCACGCCTGGCCAGGTGCATGCCTTTAATCCCAGCACTCTGGAGGCAGAAGCAAGTGGATCTCTGTGAGTTGAAGGCCAGCCTGGTCTACAATAGAGAGGTCCAGGATGCCCGGGGCTACAAGGAGACCCTGTCTCAAAAAGACAAAAACAAAAACAAAAACAACCCCCTGCAAACAAACCCACTGAGAACCTTTGGCTTTATAGAACAAAACCAGTTTATCTTAGGAGTTTTCTTCAGCAGCTAAAGTCTAATGTCCCTTTCTGGTGTCCTGCTGAGCCCAGGCACAAAGACAAGGCCAAATGATGATGACTGTGATTCATGTAATTTATGGGTGAAAACAGAAGATTTACATCTTAAATGTAAAGCTAACAGAATGTTTCCACTCATTACTGATAACTTTCTTTTAGAGCTTAAGACTTGATGAATTTATTGTTGCCTGACATTTTTAAGATTCTACCCAATTTTTAAAAAGATACTACTGTGGAGTAACAATAAGTAAAAGATACAGGTTTGCTGCTGCTTTTTGATAACCTCAAAGTAATTTATGTCTTTAAATATGTGCATGAAACCCCTGCATTTATATTTTTCTTTGTCATTGACTTCACAGTGGCTCAGTCAGATTTTAAATATTTATATTTTATATTTTCTTGCACCTGCCCCAAGACAATATGCATAGCCCAGGCAAACAAAGATGTATGTAGTGAATCGCTTTGAAACCATTTTATTACTGTCTTGATCTCCATCAGAAATGAAGCTGCTTTTTCAAATACTGTTTAGGCAGGCTATCTAGCAGTCAGTAATTGTACAGATTATAATCATGAGCTTCTCTTCAACATGTGTACAGCTTGTGTGGTAATAACTGTATAAATCATTGCATTTTAATTTGAATGAAGAAAAAGAAGACTCAGCAGAGGCATTTTAAGAGAGGTGAAAATATTTTTAAAAATAAAGCATATCTGTGAATTTTAACTGACTACAAAATAGAAAAGTCACAGATAAGTGAATAGATACATATACACTTTTATAATATTGGTAATGTGTATGTGGCAGTTGATTTTTGTGCTTCAGCTAGCTTAACTACAAAATGGCTTCTCTTCATTCTTTGTGTATAAAGTTGTTATTCCTTAATACTCAGAAGTTCTGTTTCTTGATCTTTAGGCTTGGGCCTAAATGTCAGAGTAGCCATGTTTTAAAATATTTTAGAAATACTACCAGTGATTATTATAGATATATTATAGATATATTCTATGTAGGCTAGAACAACACCATCTTCCTCATGGCAGGATCATTGATCAAAAGCAGTTTCTCTCTTAATTCTCTTTTCTTCATCTTCCTCCTCATCCCCTTCTTCCTTCTTCCTCCTCCCCTTCCTCCTCTTCCTCCTTCTCCTCCTCCTTGTCCTCTTCCTTTTCCTCTTCTTCCTTGTCCTCTTTTCCATCCTCTTCCTCTCTTCATCCTCCTCTTCCTCTCTTCTCCCTCTCCCTGGAGATTAAACCAATGCACTGTATATACTAGGCAAGCACTCTACCATGAGCTACATCCCAATTCTTAGTTTATTTAGCCTAGGATGGCCTCAAACTTGTAAGTGTACTGGAATTAAAGGTGTGCACTACCACACCTAGCAAACCTACTTCTTAGAGGTATGTTTAGTTTTCTTTATCTGTTTAAGTATGTCAGATTTTAATATCTTGATTTTTTCTTTTTCTTAAAGAACTTAGTGTGTTCTATTCATTTTTATAGTAAATGAGGTTATTATGAACTTTAAAGATTTTTTGTCTTTTTTTTTTTTTTTTTTTTTTTTTTTTNGAATTGGAGTTTCAGACGGTTCTTAGCCGCCATGTGGGTGCTGGGGATCGAACCCGGGTCCTCTGTAAGAGCGGTCGGCGCTCTTAACCTCTAAGCCATCTCTCCAGCCCTTAAACATTATTTTTTCAGTATGATAGTGTCCAACCTTTGGGTTCTGCGGGCCACACTGGACAAAGAAAAATTTGGGGGGTACACACCGGAGACATGAGCCAAGTGTGAGGGAAAGACCCCCACAGGAGTGAAAGAGCCACATTTCAGCTAGACTCTCCCTCAAAGCTTGCCTCCCTTCCGGAAGGACCCTTGGCATCATCATAGCCACACCCCCACCCACTCAGGGACAAAATCTGAGTGCAACTCTCAACTTTTAACCACATTAAGTAAAAAGACACTAGCGGCATTCATTTTAACTCTGCATTTAACACAGTATTAGACCATTATTTATTTTATTTTATTTTTTTGTCTTTTCGAGACAGGGTCTCCCTGTAGTCCCAGCTGTCCTGGAACTCACTCTGTAGACCAGGCTGGCCTTGAACTCACAGAGATCCGCCTGCCTCTGCCTCCCAATTTTTTTGTCTTTTTGAGAAAGGGTCTCCCTGTAGCCCTAGTTGTCCTGGAACTCACTATGTAGACCAGGCTAGCCTTGAACTCACAGAGATTCGCCTGCCTCTGCCTCCTGAGAGTGTGCCACCACACCCGGCCCTAAAGATTTATTTTTATTTATGTACATGGGTCATTGTCTGTATGCCACATGTGTGCGGGTGCCCACAAAGACTGGGAGAGAGTTTCGGGTCTCCTATGTTGGATGTCTTATAGCTGGAGTTGTAGTCAGTTGTCAGCTGCCAACATGGATGCTGGTAACTGAACTTGAGTCCTCCGGAGGAGCATCAATAGCTCTTAACTATTGAGCCATTTCCTCAGCCCCTGATTATGAACTTTAATGTGTTTGCTTCCGACCTTGGATCTTTTCCTCTGTTTTGGTTCATATAAAATATTTGCCAGTTCTGACCTTTTATTTATTTTTAATTTTTATTCATTTATTTTTTATATTTTTTATTTTTAAAAATTTTTATTTATTCTTGTATGTGTATGAATGTACTGTCTGCATGTAGGTTTGTGCACCTGTGTCATGCAATGCCATGGAGGTCAGAAGAGGGTGTTAAATTCCCCTGGAACTGGAGTTAAAGACAGTTCTCAGCAACCATGTGGGTGCTGGGGATGGAACCTGGGTCTTCTGCAAGAGCAGTCAGCGCTCTTTACCTCTAGACCATCTCTCCAGCCCCCATTCGTTTATTTTTTTAAGAGATTGTACAATATAAGAGTACAGTTGTTTTCAGATCACATTAACGTTGCTCAGTGTGCCATAAAATTAGGTAATTGGTGCTAGCATCCTCAGATGAGTGATACCGTTCATCGTTTGCTTTTCTGGGACTGTGTTACTTCACTCAACATGATATCTTCTAGCTCCATTCATTTACCTGCAAAGTTCATGATGTCATTTTCCTTTACTACTACATAGAACTACATTGTATACAAGTACCACATATTCTCTATTCACTCATCAGTTGAGGGGCACTTAGGTTGCTTCCAGCTCCTTGCTATTGTGAAGAAAGCTGCAATAAACATGGCTGTGCATGTATCTCTATGGTAAGATGAGTCTTTCGGGTACATATCCAGGAGTGGTATGGCTGGGCCAGGTGGCAAGTTCATTCTGAGTCTTCCAAAGGTTCTCCACACTGCTTTCCATTGTGGCTGTATGAGTTTACATTCCCACCAGCAGTGGATGAGTGTTCCTTTTTCCCCACAACCTCTCCAGCACTTGGTATCATTTGTTTTCTTGATCTTAGCCAGTCTTATTGGAGTGAGATGATATCTTAAAGTGGTTTTAATTTGCATTTCCTTAATTATTAGCAATGTTGAACACTTCTTGAGATGTTTCTCGGCCATCTCTAATTCCTCACTTGTGAAGTCTCTGTTCAGCTCTTTGCTCCAGCTTTTTTGTTTTTTGGTCTTTTTGAGACAGGGTCTCCCTAGAGCCCCAGCTGTCCTGGAATTCACTCTGTAGAGCAGGCTGGCCTTGAACTCACAAAGATCCGCCTGCCTCTGCCTCCCGAGTGCTAGGATTAAAGGCATGCGCCACCACGCCTGGCTCTTTGCTCCATCTTTTGAGTGGGTCATTTGTTTTCTTTCTTCTTTGTTTTTTTGAGTAGTTTATATATTCTGGAAATCAATGCTTTGTCAGATGTATCTGCAGTGAAGGTTTCCTCCCACTCTGTGAGATTTCTCTTCACTTCCTTGATTGTTTCTTTTGATGTACAGAAACTTTTGAGTTTAATGAGGTCCCATTTGTCAATTGTCGACCTTAATTCTTGCGCAGCTGCTATCTGATTTAGGAAGTCTTTTCCTATGCCTATGTCTTGTAGTCTGCTGCCAACTTTTTCTTCTATCACCTTCAGAGTTTGGGGTTTCACGTTGAGGTCTTTGATCCATCTGGAGTTGACTTTTGTACAGGGCGAGAGGTAGGGGTTTAATTTCATTCTTCTACAAGTGGTGATCCAGTTTTGCCAACACTACTTGCTGAAGATGCTGTCTTTCTTCCATTGTGTCTTCTTGGCCCCCTTTGTCAAATATGAGGTGGCTGAAATTGTATGTGCTCAAGTTTGGATCTTCAGTTTTGTTCCATTGGTCAACAGGTCTGTTTTTGTGCCAGTACCAACCTGCTTTTATGACTATAACCCTGTAGTATAGTTTGAAGTCTGGTATAGAGATCCCCCCTGTATTGCTCTTTTCACTCAGGGTTGCTTTGGCTATTTGGAGTCTTTTGCTGACCCTTTATTTTCTGTTCTTTGCCATGCGTGGTTTAGTTTTCTGTCATAGTATGTACATCTCATGGCTAGATTCCTATGATACTTGATTCTTACTTTTTTTCTTCTTCGGTCCCTCTTTGTTTTTTTTTTTGTCTTGTTTTGGTTTTTTGAGATGCAGTTTCAGTATACAACCCAAGCTGGCTTCAAATTTGCTACGTAACCCAGGCTAGTTGTAAGCCTGGGACAGTCTCTCGACTTGGCCTTGGGAGTGTCACAGGTATGCACCATCACTCCCAGCCTTCTCTCGTGTTCCTGCACCACATACATATATTTTTTTAAGTTCAGCATTTCTTTCTGGTTTGTGACCTGGGATGGAAATGTTTCTTTTGCCTCTTCATTTGCCTCTCAGGACTTGGCATGATGGTGATGACCTTGTGCCAGTTAGAGTGACACTAGCACTTCTCAGACAAAAGAAGAAAAGATTGGTGGATTTTGGAACAGTAGCTACAAGATTAAACCATGGTCTTCTTTTGCCTCTGGGATCAGAATGGGGCTTTTATTAATACAAGAGCCACCTAAAGTCAGGTTCTGGGGCCCGGACAAGAGGCCATGCTAGCAAGAGTTCAGACTTGTGATAAACAGGAAATCAAGGTGCTCTAGAAATGTGTTCCTGCAGGAAGGGAAATTACTTTGTTCACTACCAGAAAGCAACAGGCCTGCATGCAGCATTTTTTATTCACAGGCAGGGTGGAAGCAGGCTTATTCAAAGTCAGAAGCCATTACAAACATTGAGATGGTCCTAGGGATCGTGGAAGAGCAGCAGCTGAGTGAGGTGGAGCTGTAAGGAGTGCATCTAGGTTGGACCGATTGTGTAGGGCCACTGGCCTGGCCTGGCCTTACAGTGGATAGTGCAAGCTGGAGGATCAAGCCTGGAGGTAGAAACATAGGGCTGAGACCAGCTGTTCATCCTGCCTCCCTGTTACCCATGGTGCTCCCCTGAAATGCGATTTGTTAAATATTACACAGTATCTTCAAAGCAGATGAGTCTATTTACAACCCTAAAGCGTTCTTTTTAACTATATGATGGCATTTTTTATACATATGTGTTTATGTATTTTTTTAAATTTGCTATAATGGAAATAATTTCCAGTGCTTCCTGTAAACAATGAGTACCCTATCACTACCTACTCCCTCACTATAGGTTTTTAAGAAAAATGTATACATGTGTGGTGTGCATGTATGTATGTGCATGTTCACATGCTTTTGTGTGTATATGTGGAGGCCAGAAGTTAATATTGGTCTTCGTCAATTACTCTACACCTTATATGTTGAGGCAGGGTCTTACTGAGCCCAGAGCTTACCAATTTGGCAAATCTAGCCAGTCACCTTGCTTTTTAGATCCTACAGCCCCTGCCTCCCATGTGCTGGGATTACAGGCAGGCTGCCATAGCCACCTGGCATTCATATCTGTATGGGGATTGGAATTCTGGTATTCATATGTACATAGCAACCATTCTACCTACTGAGACATCTCCCCAACCCTATTTTCTTATTTTTAATGGACACATAATTGAATAAGTATTTATGGGATGCAGTGTGATGTTTCAAATTTGGTGTGCAATGTATAAGAATCAGATCTGGAGGGGCTGGAGAGATGGCCTAGTGGTTAAGAGTGCCGACTGCTCTTGCAGAGGACCCAGATTCCATCCCCAGCACCCACATGGCAGCTGAAAAC
Organism: Rhizomys pruinosus; assembly: GCA_009823505.1. Lineage (NCBI taxonomy): Eukaryota > Metazoa > Chordata > Mammalia > Rodentia > Spalacidae > Rhizomys > Rhizomys pruinosus. The sequence continues at coordinate 350,728 of VZQC01001799.1, read as the reverse complement.
CGTCTGTAACTCCAATTCCAGGAGAACTCCAGTTCCAGGGGAATCCAACACCCTCTTCTGACCTCTGTGGCATTGCACGACACGGGGTGCACAAACCTACATGCAGACAGTACATTCATACACATAGAAAATAAATAAAAATTTTAAAAAAAGGTGAGTTAAAAAACAAAAGAATCAGATATGGGTAATTGCTATACCCACCACCTCAAACATTGGCCATTTCTTTGTGTTGGTAATATTTAAAGTCCATTTCTGTTTGAAATATACAATTGATTGTTATCTACTATGGCTACCTTGCTGCGCCCTTTATCTGTTAATTAACCCTTCCTCCCAGGCTCTGGGAAACCATCATTCTGCTCTCTACTTTTACAAAATTACCCTTTTCCCCATTCTTTTTTCCTCCATTTTTAACCTTTGACATGTGAGTATGAACATGTGCTATTTGCCTTTCAGTGTCCACTTTATTCTGCTTATCATAGTTCCTCCAGTTTCTTCCAGGTTTCCACAAAAGACCCTATCTCGTTCTTTGTTCTTGCTCTATAATATTCTATTGATTTTACACCTCTCTTATTTTTCCGTTCACAGATCTTTTTGTTGATTCTGTATTTTAGATATTATAAATAGTGCACTTCATGTTTACTGCAACACTACTGGTAGAATTGATGGATCATTTGGCAGATACCTCTTTGGTACACTCATGTTTTTCATTTGAATAGTGTTTCTATTCTTTAATTTGTGGGGAAATGCTATATTTTTTAAAGTTTTGTCCGAGTTACATCCCTACTGCTATATTAGAGTTCATTGCTCTGCATCTTTGCCAGCATTTGTTATATTTTCTCTTTCTGATCATTGACATTCTTACTGGATAATGTAATAATGCCCTGTGCTTCTCATTTGCATTTCACTGATGGCTAATAATGCTCAGTAGGTTTTCTCATACTTGTTGGCCCTTCATATGTCTGCTTTTGAAAAATATGCATTCAGTCCATTAGCCTTTATTTCAGTTGGATCCATCCTTCCTCCCTCCCTCACTTCCTCCTCCTCCTCCTCCTCCTCCTCCTCCTCCTCCTCTTCCTCCTCCTCCTGAGTTTTGAGTTTTTATGTGCTCTAGATGGCTACCACTTGGCAGATGAATGGTTTGCAGATTTCTTCTCATGTTCTGTATCTCGCCTCTTCATCCTGTTGATTGATTCCTTGTTGCAGGGGCTTTGTAGTTTGATGTAATTCCTTTCTTTTGTTTGGTTTTGGTTTCACTGCCTGTGCTCTTGGTGTCCTGTCCAAGAAGCTCTTGCCAACACCATGTCCTCAGTCTTTTCCTTTATGTTTTTCCCCTGGTAGTTTCATATTTTCAGGTCTCTCACTTAAGTCTTTGATCCCCTTGAGTTAATTTTCGTTTGTTAGAAATAGGAACTTAGCTTCACCTCTAAATGTGTCATGTACTCATCTTTCTTAGTACCACATAGTGAAGCAACCACCCCTTTCCAGTTCTTGACACTTGTCTTGAAAATCAGCTAGGTATAAATGCATGGGTTAACTTCTGGGTCTTTTTTCGGCTGCATTGGTCTGCCTGTTTGTTTTTGTGTCAGCTTTCGTTACTTTATCCTTGCGACGTGATATCTCCAGCTTGTTTGTTTTTATTCCTTTCTTGCTTTAAGAAGACATCAGCTCTTTCTTAGAGCATGTCAAAGGGTGGTTAGAGTTGTCAGCTTGACAGAACCTAGAACCACCCAGATGGGCCTGTGGGGACTGTCAGGATTCTACTGAGAGACCTTTCCCTGGGTTGGGGTCTTAGGCTGTGTAAGTAAAGAAAGAATGCTGGGCAGCAGTGTGTGTTCATCCGTCTCTGCGTTTTGATTGTGTGTGTGATGTGACCAGCTGCTTCAGGTTCCTGTCACCTTGACTTTCCTGCCATGATGGACTGTATTTTTGAACTGTGACCCAGAAGAAATCCTTTCTCCCTTGTGTTCATTTGGCCCACAGCAACAGGAACAGGAAAGAGTGTACACACTTGGAAACTTTTGAGTCTTGTTCATTGATAGAACATGCTGGCATGCTGTATTTAAAAGCTCTTAGGCCCTTCATTCAACTTGTCTGTCTTACTTTTTTTTTTTAAGTAAATTGTTGGTATTCTATGTTTTCAACATAAGGATTACATTTTAAAAATTATTTATTTTTACTTTATTTGTTGGGTGGTTTGCCTGAATGTATGTAAGTGCATCCATCCGTGCATTCCTCACAGAAGCCAGAAGGTGTTTTGGCACCTTGGAATTGGCATTACATATGGTTGTTAGCTGCCATGTAGGTGCTAGGAATTGAACCCAGATCCTCTTCAATAGCAGCCACTACTCTTAACCACTGAGCCATCTCTCCAGACCCTCACCACAGGCATAAACTAATTTCTTTTTAAACTGTTTCCTATTTAGAAGAATTCTGTCCTGTGATATCACACATTATTATTATTTAGTAGTGCAGTGTTGGCAATGGTAACAAAATGACCAGGACAGGAGCTTTCAGAGATATCAGATGGGTATTTAACCCATTTCTGAAAATCATTTGCTTTTTGTGTTTTGTGGCAGTCCCTTCTAAATCTGCATTTATGGGATTTATGCTACCAGCTTTCCTTTCCCATGAGGTAGTAGAAATCAGTTCTAAATGGCAGAATGGAAAGGGTACAGCAAATAAAGTCAATGGACTGTCAAAGAATTTTTCTTCATCAAAGTCCTGAAGCACTCTGAGCTGGTGCTTGCCATTTCTCAGCCTTCTTTTCCTGATTCTTGGTTCAGACTTTTTCCCCCCATTGGAGAAAAATTAACAAACGTATTTGGCCAATAAAACAGAAGGTGTTTGAAAATAATACCTTGGAGCTGTGTCTCAATCTTCAGGGAAATGGTGCAGGGGAACTACAACATTGATTGCTGTTGCTAGGCAACGTGTTCTGCAGCAGCTGTGCCTGGGACAGTGATGCTGTCTGCCAGCACCACCATGCAGGATAAAGAGCAGTGCAGTGCTGCAATGTGTCAGGGAAACTAGAACCAGCCGGTGTTTCCTCTTTCCTTTTGGCTTTCTTTGATCTGTATTTAAGAAGTTAATATCAAATAGCCAACTACGTAGACAATGAGAAATTTGGAGCCCTTCGAGCATTTTAAATATAGTGTGAGGGCTGGAGAGATGGCCTAGCAGTTAAGAGCACCAACTGACTGCTCTTGCAGAGGACCCGGGTTCAATCCCCAGCACCCACATGGCAGCTGAGAACCATCTTTAACTCCAGTTCCAGGGGAACCCGACACCCTCTTCTGACCTCCGCAGCATTGCATGACATGGGTCCGCAAACCTACATGCAGACAGTACACTCATACACATAAAAAATAAATAAATAAAAATAAATAAATGTAGTGTGAATGGATTTGTTGAGCTAACTCTCAAAGAATCGCATTTATTTTGTTTCAACCAACATTAATGTTTCTTTCCATGTATTTGTCATGTATATTCTAAGCATTCATTTCCTGGCATGCAGAATCCAGATATTCAAAGCACTGTGGCCTTAAGAGTCTAGTATCTCTTGTGTTGCTTACTCAGTGCTGGTGCATCATTTTGTGGCCTATGAGTGTGGCATGGGAGCCACTGTGTCAGTGCAGATGTGGTGTGATGAAGGCCTGTGGGGCTTCTTCGGAGCACCATGACTCTGAAGCTTTGGGAGCATGTGAGAATCTCCTGGGCAACTTTTAAAAAAGATTTCTCAGCCTCTTTCAAAGTCTAGGATGTAATTTAGGAATATGCATTGTAAATTCCTAAATATGCATTGTGTATTTCTGTCAAAGGTATACAGAACTTCTGAGTCCAAGTAAATCTAAGCACGTAGACAGTTCCGTTTTCCCTGACCTGGCATTGATAAGAGCTAAATATTCTGAATTGTTTAAGTAATTACTATACTTCATAAACACTCAAGATCATTTATGCCTTCTTACTTATTTGAAAGGTTCAGTAATAACTCCTTGAATATTCATTATTTGTTACATTCTAAGTACATCCTTGGTGATTCTGTTACTGGTGGCAGAAGGATCACTTTTGAGAAATCCTGCATTAGACACATTAGTGAACATCTTATTGGTGTCCTCTGTCATTGTCAATTCATTTCTAGAGAAACTGGTTGCTGTGGTTTTATGTGTTCAGTTGGTGCCCCTCCTGGGTTAATTCTTCAGCATCTGCATCTTGGAATTGCTTTTTAAAAAATGTATTGTTTTATGTATATTTTTTGTACAAGATTATGTTACAAATCGAATATAGACCCATGTCCCCCTCCCAACCCTCCACCCCACCAAATTCACTGTTTCAGTCAGTTCTTTGATGCAGTCTTTTCTGTTGTTGGTGTGGTGGTTGTTCTTACCAATATGCATCACTCCCAACAAGAAATATTTACAACTAGGTAATTGACACTAGCATCCACAGATGAGGGATACCATTCGTCATTTGTTTTTCTGGGACTGTGTTACTTCACTTAACATAATATCTTCTAGCTCCATCCATTTACCTGCAAAGTTCATGTTGTTGTCTTTTTTTAACTGCTGCATAGAACTCCATTTTGTAGATGTACCACATTTTCTCTATCCACTCATTAGTTGAGGGGCATTTGGGTTGGTTCCAGCTTTTTGCTATTGTGAACAGAGCTGTGCTTCAGGTGGTCCTGGCAAGTCCCTGATCTAGCCACTGCACACTCCTGGAATTGCTTTTAATTCAGTTAAGTTAGATTGGTTCATCTTCCTTCCAGAAGCTATTCCAAATATCTCTTGAAGATGTTGAAGTTCAACCTAGCATCCCTGCTGGATATTCAGCAACCTCAAGAACTAGAACTAGGTAAAAGCCTATAAGCCTCAATACAAATATGTATACAGTAGACCCTCAAGACTGACATTCCAGCCTTCTTTACATTGCAAACCAATGAATGAGCTACCTAATAGATAAACAAAGAAGCAAACAACTGAATTGGCTGGTCACTTTTTAAATTTGTTTTTAGCCTCAAAAGTGTTACATACCTCTCAGTGGTCTCTAAACTGTGTTTTTAGCCAATTCTTTAATAAAGCCTTATATGCTTAGAGAATATTGACATATATTAACAAGTAATTATCGCTTGTGCAGTCTCTAACAGATAATTCAGTTTTAATTTCTTTAGTCATATATGCTCTGAATCCTAGTTGTTGTTAGTGCATGCTAGTTGAGATCCTGGCCTTATGCCTTGTATTGCAGATTAATGTATGGTTCTTAATAGTTTGTCTAGTTTGATAGCTGTTCATCTCTCAAGCTGAATGACTTTTAGGTGACTTGTACCTTTAAGTCTGTTCAAAAGTTGTTACAGTTTGTAATTTATCACCACAGCCATTTCTTATCTTGTTCTTGCCCTTTACTAGAATGATGTTCATTGAATATATATTGTAGAATCTGAAATACATGTTGTACTAAAAGCAGTAGTGGTAAATGTCTATGTGGTGGGGAGGTTTAAAATGTTGCTAGTAATCAATATGAAAGCTTAATTTATATACATTTATAATGGAGACTTTTTCATCATTTATATTTTCTAAATTACTTCCATTTAAAATTAGCTACCCTTTTTCAGTCTGTGCTCAACAGAAAATGTATTATTTTCTGAATCTACATCATCACATATAGTTTGACCTTTTGTTGAATCCTGTAGTAAAGATCAAAAATGAGTTATGCTTGAGTGGAAGGGGATTTTAATGTTGCTTCATGCTTGGTTTTCTCTCTTCCCACATGCTGTTTAATATTATTAATTCAGCTTGAATCATAATGAACCAAAAACTGACGTTATTTGGCTAATGCATTCTTGGATGTTATAAAAATGCAATAACACCTGAATGGTTTTACATAAGCAACAATACATTTGTATATCATCTGCAAGAGAAACCACAACACAATTGCCTGTGGGCAGCAAAGAGCATTTCTGCATGCCTGCTGTTCTCTTGGTGTGTGTAGGTGACTCCCATTAATCCTAACAGTGTGCTTATTCCCATTCTGGAAGTCAGTATTTAGAATGTAACAAACAGTGAACATTTGAGCAGTTATTACTGAACCTTTCAAATAAGTAGGAAGATATAAATGACTTCAAGTGCTAAAGAAATATAGTAATTGCTAAAACCATTCAGAATATTTAACTATTATTAACAGCATGTCTGTGAGAACAGGACTGTCTACATGCTTAGAATCACTTGGGATCCATAGTGTCCCTGTACATTTGACAGTCATATCAGTTCCCTGTCTATGTGCTGAACTATGGGAAGTCAGTACAATAGCCCCAGTCTTATTCACAAGACCTGGGCCTTTCAAACTCTACTTATTTAATTTTCTAGCCTTCTACTGATTCATACAGCAGTTCTAGTGTGAAAATAGAGTACTTGCAGAGATGGATAACTTTGCTTTAGTGAGCCCCTGAGGTAAAGATAAGTATCATTCCAAAATCATTTTATATCCTGTAGAAATAAGCATGACTTTATGAATTCATTTCTAAAGTTTTCTTATGACCTGAAAATTGACTTCCTTTCATATTTTCTTTATATTGCTAGGGAGACACTGACCTATATAGAACATTTTTAGGCAGCCACATAGGCAATGTTACATTTAAAAATGCTTCAAGTCTATTATTATTTTAGTGATCACAGATATGTAGGAAGAATAATTCTCCTAATAAAACATCCTGAAAAAAAGGAGTGAACAAACTGGTTTCAAGAATCACCTGGGAAGTGTTGAGTGCACAGCATCTTGTGAGAGTCAGTGTCCATGGAGGAGTGTGTGGATTTAAGTGAGCTACGGGTTTAAGACTGACAATGACATAGCAAACAGGCTCAGCACAGCTGTGGATCATCCATATTAGAAAGTTTGAAAGGCACATGTTTCTTTGTAAGTTGAGTTCAAATTTCTAGTTTAGTAATATGTTTGAATGCTTTTGAAAAATGTCTTAAACTTTGGTGGGCCAGGTGGTTACAGGCTTGGAATCCCAGCTACTTGGGAAACTGAGGCAGAACGTTGCATGTTCAAGGCCAGCCTGGGCAACTCAGTGGGATCTTACTGCAAAGCAAAAAGAGGACTAGGCATACAGCTCAGTGATAGTGTACACAAGGCCCTTGGTTCAGCCCCCACCGCTGCCCCTCCCAAACAAACAAACAAACAAACATCTCAGACATTTTTTAATATATAACCGATAGTATTAAAAACCACAAATGTGAACTTAAACAGTTAATACAAAAGGTAAAATTCTGTAGTCTATGTGAAAAAGATAAGACAGGACTTAACATGTATGACAGAATCCATGGGCTCTGGCGGGGGGTGCACGCGAGGGGGCATGGACGGGGGAATGAGTCTAAATTTGATTAAGGAATGTATAAAATGTGCTCAATAAAAATCAACTTTAATAAAAAAAATTCTGTAGTATAGTACTAGACGTAGATGGTCATGATTTCTTTAAAAAGAAAAAAAAAGCAGTCCATCCCCATTTTAGAACTGATTTAAAAATGTAAAAGTATTTTTAGACGTTACCTATATCTAACCTGTAGCAGATACTGCACATTCCTTTCTGTTTTATATAATTAGTGTACAGCAACTGCTTTTTCATTATACTGAACACATTGAGTTCATTATTCTTCTTATAAATATGTAATCTAACCTGTAGCAGATACTGCACATTCCTTTCTGTTTTATATAATTAGTGTACAGCAACTGCTTTTTCATTATACTGAACACATTGAGTTCATTATTCTTCTTATAAATATGTAATCTAACCTGTAGCAGATACTGCACATTCCTTTCTGTTTTATATAATTAGTGTACAGCAACTGCTTTTTCATTATACTGAACACATTGAGTTCATTATTCTTCTTATAAATATGTTTTTTAATCACTAAACATCTTTCTGGACAGATATGCTTAAAACCTATATGGTTCTCTATTGGATTTTCCTCCCTGACTCACTGTGGTTGCTATTTTTTCCATCATGTATCCGTCTTGCTATATTTATTCTAAAAGCAGTGGTTGTAAAAACCACCATGTCTTTGAAGGCTAGGCTTGTGACTCTTCTGTGCTTTGTGATCCAGGGGGCAAAATTGAGGTTACTAATACTCAGGTAACAAGTGAGAAACCAAATTTCTAGAACATTTCATTCTTGAAATTCAATTTCAGTTCACTGAAGTAGATTTTAATTACAAAATTTAAGAGAAACTACAAAATTTAAGAGCCAAATTTAGGGTGGAGAGGTGGTTTAGTGGTTGAGTGGCTACTTTTGCAGAGGGCCTGGGTTTGATTCCCAGCACTCACATGGCCACTAACAGTTGTCTGTATCTCCAGTTCCAGAGGTTCCAAGGCCCTCTTCTGACCTCCATGGGCATTGTACAACATGGGTACACTTACATACATGCAGGTAATCCACTCATACACATAAAACAAAAATAATAAAATATTTTAAAAGAACCAAATTTAGTTTTAAAAATTATATTTGATGATAGTATTTTATGCTCCTAAATTGTTTTAAAGATTATTCTTCTAAGGGTATATGAAATTGAAACTTGAAGTTTTTAATATGGTTTCTCTTTCAGAATTTCAAAATGACTCAACACAGTTACAACATTATCTAGAATTAATTGCTTAATTGCATTGTTCCTTATTAAAGTGATGTCATAAGTCAGATTTATTTTCAATAGGCTCACAACACTGTCAGCCAAGATTTGTTAAGTACACTTGGCCCTTTTAATCTGTGGATTCCTCTTCTGCAGATTGGAAATAAACTATATAGTTCAGACCTTCTCTCATTAACAACACACAGCTTTTGCATTGCAATGGGTATTATAATAGAAGCACTTGATTTTTAATGTATGTGGAAGGATGATGCTTGTTATCTGGAGATACTGGTATACAGTGTGTATAAGATACTTGAACCTGTGTACACTTTGCTCTGTGTGTGCGCAGGCTTTTTGGATTCCAAGGATGATTGTTTTTCCAAAGCATCCATGACATCATCCTCTACCCTTTTGTAGAGGCCAAACTTCCCCACCTTGCTCTCATAGTGATTTTATTAATATCTCCCTGTAAAGATGAATTATTTTAGTCACCAAGAACTGAAATCATTTGTTCATGGTCACCAAGCCTCTGCAGCAAGGAGTTGGGGGACCTAGCATCATTTGTTTATGGTCACCAAGTGTCTGCAGCTAGGAGTTGGTGAATCCAGCTTTTTTCTCCAGACTCCATTTTTCTCTTATGTGTGTCAAGAAAACTGGAGAAAGCAGACACCCACATGCTTGAGAACTTTTGTGTCTTTGAGATTTGAGTTATTATTAGTGAATCATTGTGACATTGTTGAGCCACAGTGGTGGCTCCTAAAAAAATAAACTCTCCGCCATGCTTTGAGTTTACCATTTCACTCTTGGAAAGGCCAAAGCCAGCCTGAAGTTTGCTTGCTCCCAGGCATCCAGTGTTTCCCTTCCTGTCCTGTGCTTGTGGCTTCATATTTTCATTTTAACTTTAAAATTCAAACATTCATCCAGGGATTCTCCTGGTGTGTTATTTTTAGTTAAATTTGTATAAAATAATAAAATTCCCTTGATGTCAGATTTCAGTGTGTGTTGAGGTTAGAAAAGATTTGTGCACCTGTGTTGTTATTGATTGCTTGCATTCCATTTGTTGCTTCTTCTTTCCAAATGGCCATTGTTCTTATTGGTTGGATTTCTACAATATAAAGGCAAAGCCACCATGGTCTGTCTCAAAGCGCAGTCAAACACAGGACAGATGGGACCTGCCTTCGTGGCCTACTTACACATCCTCATGTTTTACGCCGAGAGCATGTGTCAGTTTTTGACAGCTTCTCACCCATTGCCCCAACTGTCTCCCACTGTGACCACTAGAAAGAGGCAGATGCTTTCTTGTCATTCTTCATTTTTTAAGATGAATATTGATGATGTAAATTTACTTCTGCTCTGGCAGTTTGCACATCTTGGTTAGCTAGACCAGGCATGCCAACATTCTCTAAGTGCCCAGCTTCCCAAGCTCTTTATTGTCTAGTTTCTGTTTTATTGATACAATTCCTGTGAACATTAGAGATTGAATAACTGATAGAGATAAAAAGTACTAGTGTGTCAAAAAAGAACATTTTCTTAAACAAATTCTACCCTATTCGGCACATGATTCATTTCCCTTTTTCCACTTAAAAATGAAAACAAAATAAAACATGAGTCATAGCCCATAGTTGGTTGGTATACTTTTATAATAGCTTTACTTATTTATTTATTTATTTATTTATTTATTTATTTATTCTGTCTCCTGTTTTTTCTCTGTCTCTGTTTCTCCATCTCTCTCTGTCTCTCTCGTCTCTGTCTCTGTCTCTCTCTCTCTCAATTTTAGAGACAGGGTCTCTGTATAGCCCCACCTGGCCTGGAACTCCCTAAGTAGAGCAGGCTGGCCTTCCATATAATAGAGATCCTCCTGCCTCTGGTATCTGTGTGCTGGGATTAAAGACATGCGCCACCATGCCCAGCTCTTTCTCTTTTTAGGTGTTTTAACTCTGGATTCTTTCTTTGGATGTTGTTTCATCTTTTACTCTTTGCACACATATCCTTGATACATGTGGCTACAGCTGGCTTTTGTGATGGTCTTGTGATGTTTTGCCTATTGCCTTTATTACTTGTTGTGCTGCATACTAAGGGTTCTGTTATAGAACTGTGGATCTTAAGGTCATCAAAATAGGTCAGTATAACATGCCACAGTGGTAAAGAGGAAAACATGGAAGAAGAAGCAATATAAATATTAAAAAGAGAGACTGGAGAGATGGTTCAGCGGTTAAGAGCTTGTAGTGCTGTTTCAGAGGACCTGTTTGGTTCCCAGAACCCACGTTGAACAGCTCACAACTGCTTGTTCTTCCAGCTCCAGGGGTCCAACATCTCTGTCCTCTTTGGGCATCTGCGCACACATGTGCATACCTACACACACACACACACACACACACACACACACATTATTAAAATAAAATAAATCTTACTCAAATATTAACAAGAAACATGTATCCAGATAGGTAATGATGCTATGTCTACCTGTATCTTTCAAATTTATCTTTACCACTGATGATAAGAGAATTAGATATAATAGTGATCTATAACTCAGAAATTCAGATTCTGTGATATTTCATATGTGGTACAGTCTAGTCTAGCCCCAGTATAAGAAATAAAACTTAAGTAACCTTTATATCCCAAAGTCAGTGTCTATATAGTAAAGTGACTAGTCGTGTTTATTTGAGACAGTGTGAAGTTCTAAAACCTACATTGAAGCTGGACGTGGTGGTGCACGCCTTTAATCCTAGCACTTGGGAGGCAGAGGCAGGCGGATCTTTGTGAGTTCAAGACCAGCCTGGTGTACAGAGTGAGTTCCAGGACAGCTAGGGCTACAGGGAGACCCTGTCTCGAAAAAGACCAAAAAAAAAAAAAACCAAAAACCTACATTGAATACCAGGGTTTAGGCTGGCATTCCAGAAACTCAGTTTTCTTAAGACAGCTTCAGAGTATGCCAGGGCTTTTAGTAAATCAGTATGTATGAAGGGGAATTGAAAAATTAACATGGATTATATTACCATTAACTTGGCCTTTTCTAGTTGTTTAATCAGTTGTAATGAAATGATAAACAGTTATGAAACTGTTACAATTTAATATATTTATGGCCAGTATTTCAAGGTTTTCCTAACCTTTCCCATGTTTTATTAAAGCATTAAAAGTAAAGTAGTCTCTGTGTCACAGTATGATTAGTTATGTGTGAGTCAGAATGACAAATTCACTTGTCTGAGAATATGCTGAGTTAGTAGTTCTCTTCAGGCTGTGCTGAAATTGACTTTATGCAATATCATGGATAAAAATCTAGAAATAGAATTGGTTATTGATTTTGCTTATTTTGCATTTGTGGCAAAAGAAAAAATCACACTTGTAATCTTTCTTTCAAGCATACAAATTCTGTGCAGAGTTTTCCTCTAACATTTTTGTGGAACTCTGGTGCTACTAGAACTTTCCATATGATCCCATCTCTGCATGCTGCACATTAGTGATGATCAGCTTGAATTAAGTACCTGTTTAATTTATCAGCAAAGAATTTGTGTCTCTTTTCCTTTAGCGATAACTCAGAGTTCCTCTTATTTTCTTATGGTAGAATATTGATTTCAATTTAGGGCTTCCCTCATTTTTTGGTGTTGTATATAACATGGACATATTTTAAAATTAATTTTAGGTTTAAATTATTTCTAGCTTTTCATATATTTTGATTATTGTGTATATTCTTTTACTACATCTCGTTGAAATTTTCTCAAGAATTTTTAAAGAAAATCTAAACCTTATCATAAATGCCACACCAGGGATAAGTGAGGGTAGTTTCTCAAATTTGATAGAAAAATCTTAGGTAATAAGTGAGCGTATTGATTTTCTGTTAGAAATTAAAGTCAAGATAACATGGGTAATTTATCATACCACTTAAGCCAAGCATTGTTTTTCAACCTCTGTAGATTTTAATTAATGTCATGATTTGAACTTTCTAGGAAAGAAAAGATTTACAAAAGGTAAGGAGTTTGGCCTATTGGTCACAGTGGTATGATTTTAGTCCAGTCCTGCCTGGTTACTGTCACACAGGGAGAGACTGGAGCAGAGACATTTGAGATGGCACACCCTCCCTTGAGCTCCTTTTTCTAGAGGAGGGGTGCTTTGATTAGGCCTTTTGCCCTGGGTGTGTCCTTGGGAAGGGATTCTAGAAAAAAAAAAAAAAAAACAAATTAATAATATTGTTTTTTTGCATCATAAATAGAAAAGAGGGAAGGTAGCACTTTGTTAGAGTGGGAAGGCCTCCCTGGTGAGGATTACAGCCTTGTTAGGAAACTTAGCACTTGGGTCTCCCCCTGAGCTAATCATAATTGCTGAACTAACTGATTGCAAGATCAACCTGGGTTTCTGTCTTCTCAGATCTAACTGGCATGATTTTAGTGACTGCCTCTTTGAAAGCACTGATCTCTTACCATCATCTTCATAGATCACACCTTCCTGGAACCACGTGACTGAGGGAGATGAGAGAAATGTTAATCCAGTCCCCTGTGAGAGCTGAAACAACAAACACAGGACACATGGGTATCTCAGGAATTGTGTCTGGCCTTAGGCTAGCACATTAGAACTGGTTCTAGCCAGATGTTTTCTGTGTAAACTAAGTTAGATTAAAATAGTTTATAATCTAAAGCTAGTACCTTCTGAATGAAGGTATGTTAAGGGATCACTTATGTGTGAAATTAATGAATATTAGCCATCTATTTTGACAAGTAATAGAGTTTCCCTTAGCTCCAGGTGTTCGAGTTCTAAAATACTAAGCATGTATATAAATAACCTATTTGGTAAATGAGATAGTATCAGTATTTCTCACTTAAGTAGAATTCTGCCAATTTCACAGGAAAAATAGGGGGTTTAAGCTATCACACCATCTGAGTATACGCGTGACATCACTTAGGGCAGGCGTTAAATAATTAGTGAGTTATTCATGTTAACATTCTGAGCTTTATGCTTCTTCTGCATTTGTATCTTTCCAAAGATAAAAGTCAAATTGTTCTTTCAGTAATTGAGGCCACACTCTATTCTAGTCACCATCCTACACACTGGGTACATACATAGCGGCACCACACCCAGTGTCTGTCTTCCAGGAGCTCACAGAACAGAAGGGTGACAGGGAAGATGTGGAGCCCCAGCAGCAGTCATTTCAGTGGGATGTATAAAAAAGAATTAGGGGCCTGGAGAGATGGCCTAGAGGTTAAGAGCACTGACCACTCTTACAGAGGACCCGGGTTCGATCCCCAGCACCCACATGGCAGCTGAGAAACGTCTGAAACTCCAATTCCAGGAGAACTCCAGTTCCAGGGGAATCTGAGACCCTCTTCTGACCTCTGCGGCATTGCATGACACAGGTGCATAAACCTGCATGCAGACAGTACATTCATACACATACAGAAATAAATAAAAAAAATTAAAAAAAAAGAATTGGTACAGGGAAGCCAGATTTCAGAAATATAAGAGGAGAGCAACAGGTGAGGAAATGGGGAAAGAGGGGGTGGGTGATTGGGGGGGGTAGGAGCTGACATTGATTGATGACAGGTCTATTTATTTGGCTTACCTATGGTTTTTGTTTTTTCCTTCAGTTTTCTATAATTTCTCAGAACAGGATAGCCACCCTGGGTTCTGTTTTTATACATGGCTCCGGTGAGGCTGGTGTGCACTGCCCGTACTGACTGGCGAAGCTGCTGCTTATTTATTTATTTATTTATTTATTTATTTATTTATTTATTTGGTCTTTTTGATACAGTGTCTCCCTGTAGCCCCAGCTAGCCTGAAACTCACTCTGTAGACCAGGCTGGCCTTGAACTCACAGAGATCCGCCTGCCTCTGCCTCCCAAGTGCTAGGATTAAAGGCGTGCGCCACCATGCCCGGCTGGGTGTGGCTACTTCTACATTGGATGTGGAGACTCCACATCTTGCTAGGGAGGGAGGCAGCTAGATTAGACTGGGGTAAGATCTGGGCCAAGTGCAGGTTCTTGGATTTTTTAAGTAGAAAAGGGTTTGATGATGCTCCTGGGTGAAGATCCATCATCAGATGAGAATCTTGGGAAAGCAGTGGGCTGAACTGGACCGACCTAATTCCTATGTTGGAGTCTTAGCCCCCACTACCTCAGAGCATGACTATATTTGGAGTAATAGCTTTAAAGAGTTGGTTATACCCTAATCCAATACAATAGCTATCCTTGTAGCTAGAGGAAGGGACCTCAGGAACATGTGCCCACATTGAGAGACCAATGATGAATCCAAGTCTGCAGCTACTTTTTGACTTGGACTTCCAGCATTGGAACTTAGAGGAAATAATTTTTGGTGTAAGTCACCAGTCTGTGGTATTCTGTTAAGCCAGCCATTTCACATGAATCCAGGGGTTTCTGAGAGCAAGGGAAGATAATTAACGGAGCAGAGAGTGTTAGATCTTGGATGGCAGAGACCATGTCTGATTGTTGCTGGAGTGATCTCTAGTTTCTTGCACACGTCTGTCTAAATACTCAATGAATACTTACTGAGTTAATGTAACTCTTTAGAGTGAAACACAGCCCTGGGGTCCAAGGGATTTACACTGCATAGTGGGAAGAACATTGAGGATCTTTTTAAAATTCTTCTCCCTTAATTTCTGTATAAAGAGGTTGAGAGTGATCAGACTAGATTTGCTACCTCAGTATCATAGCAGGCACCTAGAAGCTGCTTTCACTAAAAAGCGTTGATTTTGGGGGGCTGGAGAGATGTCTCAGTGTAAGAGCACTGGTTGTTCTTGCAGAGGACCTGGGTTCAGTTCCCAGTACCCACATGGCAGCTAACAGCTCTCTGACTGCAGTTCCAGGGGATCTCACTTCTTCTTGTCTCTCTGGGTATTGTATGCACAGGCATACCTGTAGGCAAAACACTCAGACACATAAATTAAAAAAAAAAACTTTTAAAATGTAAAATATATGGGTCTAGAGAGATGGCTCAGCAGTTAAGAGCACTGGTTGTTCTTGCAGAGGACCTGGGTTCAGTTCCCAGTACCCACATGGCAGCTAACAACTCTCTGATTGCAGTTCCAGGGGATCTCACTTCTTCTTGTCTCTCTGGGTATTGTATGCACAGGCATACCTGCAGGCAAAACACTCAGACACATAAATTAAAAAAAATCTTTTAAAATGTAAAAAATATGGGCCTAGAGAGATGGCTCAGCAGTTAAGAGCACTGGTTGTTCTTGCAGATCTGTGTTCAAATCCCAGCACTCTCATGGCAGTTAACAACCATCTGTAACTCCAGTTCCAGGGGGGGTCCAGCATTCTGTTCTGTCCTCTGTGGCACTGTCTGACACAGGTACACTTATGTACATGCAGGCATTCATGCATACACATAAAATAAAAGTAACAAATATATAAAAATATTAAAAAAAATACATTGATCTCTTACTTTGGTCTAAAGGTAACTAAAAACAGAACAAAAGCTGGATATTTCTGCCTTTGTTTTGTGTTTGTATTCTTTACTTTGGGTCAGACACCTGTTTGACTCATAGGCATGCTAATCACTAAGGAATACCCATCTGAAAACTAGATACTCACCTGTAGCATCCTCCATTAAGTCAGGGGCACAAAGAAGTACCATTGTAAACCTATCCACCTTGGATTCTAGGAACAGCAACATCTGACAAGAGGACAGACTTTCTGTAAAAGGAGAATATTACTTTTAATGAAGAAGATCATCTTTTTAGGAGCCAGATTGGTCTCTTCTAGAAATGACAAGTTATCTGAAGGGCCACTTTGCAGAACTGGAGCTGAGGCCACAGCTTGACCAGGATGCATGCCTCTTGTTCCCTGCCCCTATTTTGTTTAAACATAACATTCACATCAGTACTCCAAAGGCAAACTTGGGGACTCTATATCCTTTTATCTTTTCTCTTCCGAATGTGCATTGACTCAGTCTCTGCTCTGCTCTTTACCTTTCTGTCTCTTTAGTTGGCATATTGGGGTGGGTGGCCAAGGCTGACTTGGTGCTGCTGGAACTGGGGCCTGTGTCCTAAAACTCCAGTTATACATCTCTATATTCTCTCACTACCCACAGGGACTTGGATTTTATATATGAACACCATCATACGTGCACTAAATGGAAAAAGAATTTAAATGTAATAATTTGAAGACAGGTTCTTGATATTTTTGCCCAGGCTGGCCTGAAGTTTGTAATCCTCCTGCCTCAGGATCGTAGGTGTATGCTACCACACCTGGCTGAGCTACTTTTTTTTAAGTTAATACAAGAGTGGGAATTTCTTATTGTCAGAAACTTCTGCTTTCAAGAAAGAACTGCACTTCTGAGACTCTACATGGATTTAATGGCTTCACATTGGTTCCTTGATTAAAGCAAGGTGTGGGTTTAAAGGAAGTTTGGGAGGTGATTGTTGGGAAGAACGTCTCATGAAAAGGAAAAGAGTCAAGTTGGTTCCAGTAGAACTCAGGTAGGCAGTACAGATCCAGTTGTAGATTTCTAGTATTGAAGTGTTCTGCTGGACTGGAAGAAATCCTTGGCACTGGAAAGTTGAAACTCCTCATAGCCCATCTGGGGAGATCACTTAAGAATGAATAGTTGCATCAGCAAGAAAAGGTGGAGCTGTTTTACTTATAAGATAAATGGCTTTATTAAGCAGTATTTCAACAACTTAGGAGTTATATTAAAATGACATGCACATAAGTTCTTGGTTTGTTTTTTTTTTTTTTGTTTTTTTTTGGGTCAGGGTTTCCCCCTAGTCCCAGCTGTCCTGTAACTCACTCTGGAGAGCAGAGTGGCCTTGAACTCACAGAGATCCACCTGCCTCTGCCTACCAAGTACTAGGATTAAAGGCATGTGCCACCACATCCAGCTAAGTTACTTCAAATTGTAAATGTACATTGTAGAAGAAAAGAAACGAAATAAAACCACCCTTAGTTTCACTATCTAGAAATAAAACCACAAATATTTTCTAGATGCATTCCCCAAATTTTTCTTAAGCTTTTATCAGCATAAATAATTTATGAGTGTCCTTAAAGAAACCCAGGGTCCTGAAGGCAAGTGGGGCGAGCCAGATGACTGTGTGCCGGGTGACATTGCTTGGTTTGCAGTGTGACAGAGTTGGAGCAGCCGATATATTTTTTAATATTTTTCTTTATTCTTGAGCCTTGTCAGAGTGCTACCACCCTCATTTTCTGTTGTCTGTGCCTTTACTGAGGTCTGCGGCCTGCAGTGGCCAGTTGGCCTGAGTGACATTCCATATCAAATGCAAAGGCTCTTGATTTCAGACTGAAATTCAACTGAATTGCATGTGTGTGCTGGGTTTGCAGTGGCTCAAAAAAGGCATGAATTGCTGGTTGTGGTGGCACAGGCCTTTAAGCCCAGCACTCAGGAAGCAGAGGCAGGCGGATTTCTGTGAGATGGAGGCCAGCCTGGTCTATATATTGAGTTCCAGGCTAGCTGGGGGCACAGGGAGACCTTGCCTCAAAAAAAAAACCAAAGCATAACACAAGATGGAAAGACAAATCATGTGCTTCTGCTTTTTGCCTGGTCCCCATGTTGCCAACACAGACCTTTGGCTGCTAGGCTTGGATGGCTTTCCTATTTTGCCGAGATCAGTAAGTTTATTAATATTTGTCTCTAGTATTTGTTTCCTTGATATTGCTATAGTCTGCCACTAAACCTTAGCTTTATATATCACCAGACAATGCTTTGGGTGAGTGAAAAGGTCTGGGTGAATATTTTGTAAAGAAAGACACCGTGTAGGAAGAATGTACTGTCGGGAATCTTTGTTTTCACAGAGGACTTACATTTCTTTTTTTTTTTTTCCTTAATATAATGTAATACTTTTATTGATGTTTTGTGTATTTCAGACATCATTTTTCTGTTCAATTTAGACATATTCCCCTTTCCCTTCCTCCCACCCTACCCCAGTTCATGCATTCTGCCATACATCTCCTGCATCTTTCTCTTAGTCTTTTTAAAGTTTTTCTCTGCAAAAGTTTATTGTTTGGGACAGATTTAACTATATCAGTCCATTCTTTGACTCAGTCCTTATGTCGTTGTGGTTCCTTCCCAATTGTATTGCTCCAAAGAATGCCTGTATACACATCATATATGTACCAGAATTATGTCCTCCAGGAATAAACTATATGTTAACTCTGATATGTTTAGGAGTTCACATTTTTTCCTTTTAATTTTATATTAATCTAAAATATGAATATATACCTTCTACCTGTATACATTAATTACTATATCTGAAGGTAAGTGGTAAGTTAGTTCTAGGACTCATTAAGAGATTCACATTATAACATCACAGTTGCTTTCAGCTAGAAAGAAATATAACAATAACGTTGCTCAGCTTGCCTTTCAGTTGGGGGATTTTTGTCTGAGGCTGTGCGTGAACTTAACATATGATGCTGTACTTTAAAACTTGTTTTTAGTTCAGAAATGGAAGGGAATGGGAAGTTTGATTTCTCATGTAGTATCACACTGTGGACTTGTGTCACAGGTGTAAATTCAGGGACTGATAATTCTTGCTTCACAGATTGATTCAGAGAATCAAATCAGACATATGAAAAAGTGGGTAAGCTGGTTGGATATTTCTAACTTCTCTTTAAAGTGGATATCTTCAAGACCAGCATCCTTACCTTTCCTTGGATAATGTTACTTCCATGCTTGGGTAGAGGCATTGTATAATTATTAGTGTAAATATCAGTAAAGAGCCCCTGATGGGATTAGCTCAAGTTAGCTAATCAGAGCTCTGTTGAGTTTTGTGCTGTGTGATGCAGTTCTACAAATACACACCACAGTACCCTGACTGGAGAAACTATCCAGTAGCTTCTACTGTTTAGAGCCCTGCAGATGCCCTGATCTCTCACAGTGAATGATTCTTCCTGCTCTGGGTCCCCCATCTTTGTGCTGAAGGTTGAACCAGTTCCTTGCATGCTTGGCAAGTGATGTTCCACTGAGCAGTACCCAAATCACTTCCCTGCTTTTTTTTTTTTTAATTAATTTTATTTATTTCTGTATGTGTATGAATGCACTGTCTGCATGCAAGTTTGTGCACCCGTGTCGTGCAATGCTGCGGAGGTCAGAAGAGGGTCTCGGATTCCCCTGGAACTGGAGTTCTCCTGGAATTGGAGTTTCAGACGGTTCTCAGCTGCCATGTGGGTGCTGGGGATCGAACCCAGGTCCTCTGCAAGAGCAGTCGGCACTCCCAACCGCTAGGCCATCTCTTCACTTCCCTGCTTTTTAAAGTTAAGATAGCCAAATTGATTCTGTTGCTGACATATCCAAAGTTCCCACTTGACTCCATACGATTTCCCAAACATTTCTTTGTTAAAGCCCAGAAATAATTACTGGTTGCCTTTTTCTTTATATATCCAGAGCTAGGGTTGGAGAACACTGTAAGACTAGAGAGAGCTCTGTTTCTTCCCACAGTAATCTATCAGTTCAAAGACTGCACAATGTGTGCTGTCCTTACCTAGCAGATAGGGGAGCACAGCCAGAGGCACCATCCCAAATTAAATTTACTACTAAGTGTAATGACAGTTAATCTAACTCCAAAAAGAGTTAATTAACTAAAAATTTTAAAAAACCCTTAGTGCCCATTGGCTAATACAGACTCAAAGAATAGCGAATTACTGGGCATTTTCATTTATTCTTTTGATTTCATCTTTTTGTTCAGTCTGGTCAAGAAAAAATCTTTAGTTTTATATTTAAAATAGTAGTTGCTACTATAAAAATCAGAGTTTTGCTATTCATACTGACAATTTCTTCCCCCCTCCCTCTTTTGTGGATTCACCATTCAAAGATATATACAAAAATGCAATAATTTAGGAGGATCAGAGGTATTGGCCTATGATTCTGACAAGCCTTTAGTGGCCATCTTAGATGGGAAAAGCCACAGCAGTTGCTGCAGGAATATTTAGTTGAGAATCATTCTTAGAAAGGAAAACTGGAAATTTTATTTGTATAATTTTTTTTAAATGTAAGACACTATATATCCTGGCCACTTTATTAAAGTGTCATTTTGATCCTTTTTCTTACAAATGTTGCTCGTGAGATGAAAAGTGTTTCTTTAGCTTCATTTGAATATTAGAAGTAAATAAACAGTGCTCCCATCATATAAATTACTGAAAGCTGTGGAAAATCAATTCTGTACTTCGCTCAGAGGCATCAGTTACATGGTTGGTTATGTCTGTCCTCTGGAAGGAGAACGTGCCTGGACTGTAAAGTCCTGCAGGCTGGCCATTAAGGGTATGACCACCCATGACAAGAAATTCTGGGGTGATGGGGCCACCTTCTTATTTATTTATTTATTTATTTATTTATTTATTTATTTATTTATTTTAGAAAATCAGATATACTGGATGTCACTGGTGCCACGACGGCCCATGATAGCTATAAATTATGCAAGCATATAATTAGCAAAAAATCAGCCTTAGTGGCACTGGATTAAAACTCAAACTTTTCAGCACTTGGGAGGCAGAGGCAGGTGAATCTCTGAGTTCAAGGCCAGCCTGGTCTACAAAGTGAGTTCCAGGACAGCTGGGACTACAAGGAGACCCTGTCTCAAAAAGACTAAAAACCAAACCAAACCAAAACAAAACAAGCCTGTTGATCCCACCTTCTGCTTTTCGCTACAGTTCCAATGTCACACAAACATTTTAGAAGCAAAAGTAAAAGCTATGAAGTATGACTTGGTGTTAGACTTATGTCTAAAATTTAACAATAGACTTAATTTTAGAAGATCTTAAATTTCAAGCACAATTTTGAAGACAGTACTGAGTTCCTTCCTGTACTGTTGCCTGGTTTTCTGTATTTGCTTCCTATACTGTTATTTCACATTGTTACAATTAATGAGGTCTGTTACTGGTGGAGACTATTCAGATTTCTTTAGATTTCATGCAACATCCTTTTCCTGTTCTAGAATCTCCCACACAATTTTATATCTTAGTCATCCTGTTTTCCCAGCCTTCAATTGGCTATGACAGTTTCTCAGATTTTGTTTTTGATAGTTTTGCCCATTTTCAGGATAACTGGTCATATATTTTCTAGAATGCACCTTGGGGAAAAAGAAGATAAGAATTTGTGTGTGTGCGTGCGTGCGTGTGTGCGTGCGTGCGTGCGTGCGTGCGTGCGTGTGTGTGTGTGTGTGTGATTTCTTTTATGATTGATGGAGTTATATACAGATTTGGGAAAGGAAAACCAGAGAGGAAAAGTGTTTTCACCAGCTCCTGAGAAGGATGTGCTCGGTGAAGGTGACTTAACTGTTGGTGGTGACCTTGAGCGCCTGGCTGAGCTAGTGCTTGTGCTAGTGCTTGTGCTTATGCTTGTGCTTGTGCTTGTCCAGTTTCTTCACTGCAGCTGTTTGAAAGGATTTCTCTGTGCTCAGACCACCTGGAAGGAGCTGGGATTGCACTGTACCTCGGTGAAAGAGAGATATGTTACTTGCAGTTTTTCTGAATGGGATGGTCATCTCTGCATCTGTCAGGTATTGTATGGGCATAAACTTGTAGATACAAGCTTTACAATTTGAGTTATAGTTGTTGGTCAGCTTGTCCTGGCTTTGACTGCCTGGAGCCTTTTGACATGTACCATCATTGTGGAACTTTTGCTTGAAATGCATATCCTGCCTTTCCATCCTTTATGATGCTCCAGGCTCATCTTTATAGTTCTTGCTTCAGTCCTGAAAGCAGCTATGTCTTCTACTCATCCTGGCACCAAAAATACTGTTAGGAACCACAAGCTGAACTCTGGTTATAGTCCTTGCTGACAGGCTATCTTTGTTCCCAGGTCATACAGAAAACATTCAGTTCTAATTTTTTTATAATGCTTTTTTTATTTTTTTTGTATTTCAGACATCATTTATCAGTTTAGTTTAGACATATTCCCCTTTCCCTTCCCCCTACCCCACCCCAGATCATACACTCTGCCATAACTATCCTGCATCTTTCTTTCAGTCATTTTTTTATGTTAGGAATTCACATTAGCTCCTTTAATTTTATATTACTCTAAAATATGAATACATGCTTTACACTCATATACAGTAATTACAGAGTATGAAACTAAGTGGTGGATCGATTCTAGAGCCCGTTTAGAGATTTACATTATAACAACATAGTTGCTTTCAGATAAACAGAAATATAACAGTAATGTTGTTCAGCTTGCCTTTCATCTGGGGATTTGGTGTTACCATCCACAAATGAGGGAAACCATTTGCCTCTTGTTTTTCTGGGACTGTGTTACTTCACTTAGCATAAAGGCTTCAAGTTCCATCCATTTACCTGCAAAGTTCATGATGTCATCTTTCTTTACTGCTGAGGTGTACTCAAAAAACAAAGAAGTAAGAAAACAAAAGACCTACTCAAAAGATGGAGTAGAGCTGAACAGAGACTTCACCAGTGAGGAAGTAAAGATGGCTGGGAAACATCTTTAAAAGTGTTCTACATCATTAATAATTAAGGAAATGCAAATTAAAACCACTCTCAGATATCATCTCACTCCAATAAGACTGGCTAAGATCAAGAACACAAAAGACACCAAATGCTGGAGAGGTTGTGGAGAAAGGGGAACACTCATCCACTGCTGGTGGGAATGTTAAGGAAAGCAGTGTGGAGAACCCTTAAAAGACTGAAAATGAGCCTATCACCTGACCAAGCCATACTACTCCTGGGTGTATACCCACGAGACTCATCCTACTGCAAAGATACGTGCACATCCATGTTTATTACAGGACTCTTCACAATAGCGAAGAGCTGGATCCAACCCAAATGCCCCTCAACTGTTGAGTGGATGACAAAAATGTGGTACATCTACAGTTCTAATTTTTAAAAGCTGTTTGGGTTTCTGTACTGAGCAGTATTTCTGTTTAATGTTGGAAACTAAAAGTCTTAAATAGTTTTAAATTTATATTTCTTTAGGGAATGAATGTTCTGTTGTGGGTATAGTAAAGAATTACAATTAATTAATTAAAATAAGCAAAATACAGTAAACTGGACACAGACTTTTCCAAATCCTACACTAACAGTGAAGAGTACCCTTGGACTTTCCTTTCTTGAGCACTGCTTCCCTCCCCCACACCTTATGCTCTTTCCTTTTTTGTGGACTTTCTGCTTATTTAATTGACACTAAAATTAAAAATGCAAATTGTCTAGCAATCATATTCGCCCCTTGGAATTTTCCTTTTTTGCAGGACATTTAATATCTTAATTATCGGCTGAAAAAAATAAACTGCAGTATCTATGCCCAGGAGTGACTTTTGGGATAGTCAATAATTAGTACTGTATAGCCAGGAATGCAGAAATGACCAGAGAACTGTATTAATTGTATTCCTGGCAAACACTTCTTCTCTCCAGGACTCAAGAACTTCTAAAGAGTAGACAAATCTGATAAATAAAATGATTTAAGTAGAAAATCTTTTCAACATTATATTTCATCGATACTTTTGTAAAAGGTGGTAGACTTATTTTTAAATATAACTTCTGTTCATGTTCTTCCTTGACAGTCTCACACATTTTATGCACTCTGACTTCTCTCACCTCCACCTACTCCTATTGCTTCCCTCCCACATCTACAAATACCCCCCCCCAACGCTTTACAAATGCTTTCCTCACATTCAGTCTTTTTGCTTTGTCTTGTGATCCACTGAGTTCAACCATGGCCATCTATGCATGAGTTTTGAAACTTCTGTTGGAGTCTGATGGATTCATCTGCAAATGCTTAAATGAAGATGGTTACTGCCTGTCCCTCACAATCCAGTAGCTCATAGTTCAGCAATGTTGGGTGTGGTCCTGAGTGTTCCTCACCAGTCAGTGATTGACTGTTAACAGGTCCAGTCTTGTGCAGGTGCAGCATAGGACAGTAAAGTCTCATTTTCTTCCCCCTTTTTTTTTGAGACAGGGTCTCCCTATAACCCCAGCTGGCCTGGAACTCACTCTATAAACAGGCTGGCGTTGAACTCACAGAGATCCACCTGCCTCTGCCTCCCGAGTGCTAGGATTAAAAGTGTGTACGACCATGCCCGGCTTAAAGACAGTTCTTAGCCACCATGTGGGTGCTGGGAACTGAACCAGGTCCTCTACAAGAGCTCTTAACCACTGAGCCATCTCCAGCCCCTTTCTTTCCTTTTGAAACCTTACTTATTGTTTGCATGTCTGTGTGTATGTGTGTGGGGACATACATGGTGTGACATGCATGTGGAAATCAGAACACAATTTGGGAGAGTTGGTTCTCTTTTTCTACATGTAGATTGCAGACGTTGGATTCAGGAAATCAGGCTTGGCAGTAAGGTTAAAGCCTTTCCCTGCCATCTCACCAGCAATAAAGTTTATTTTCACTAGCTTTTTTGGTCTTTTTGAGACAGGGTCTCCCTTTAGTTCCAGCTGGCCTTGAACTCACAGAGATCCACCTGCCTCTGCCTCTTGATTAAGGTGTGCTCCACCATGCCCGGCTTCACTGGCTTTTAAGATAGCATTGTCTTCTGTATGATCAACGCCTTAGTCACTTTTCTATTCCTGTGATAAAACACCATGGTCAAGGCAACTTAAAAAGGGAAAGCTTATCTGACATGGTTCCCCAGGGGTTAGAGTCTGTCGAGGCAGGAAGGCATGGTGGTAGAGGCAGCTGGAGCAGGAAGTTCATGGCTCACATTTTCAGGTACCACAGAAAGCATGGAGAGCAAAAGCTGGAAGTGGGGTAAGGCTACGAATGCTCTACTACCCCACCCCCACCCCCAAGTGATGTGGCTCCTCCAGTAAAGACCACACTTCCTAAAGATTCCATGACTGCGCAAACCGTGCCACCAACTGGGGCCCATATACCAATTGTCGACATGCTTGAGCCTACGGGGCTTCCCTTCTCATTCAAACCACCACAGTCATTACTTAGAGAAAGTCCTCTGTATCCCTCCAGGTGAAAGAGCTTGCCACCGCAGGCCACTAAGCGCTATGCCAACAGCTGACAACCACTCTCAAAATCTTTTTGGTTAAAGATTCAGCAAGAACCAGCATTTTCCTAGAGACCCACCCTTCCCCACTTTGTTGAGCAGAAAGCCCCTTCACCCAGTGTAAGAAGCTGGATAAGTTTCCAGTGATCTATAGGCCGTTGACTTAGTGTGAAGCATTCTTTGCCAGAATAGAGAAAGTCTGGCTGCAAAAGATAACATTTATAAGAAATGTGAACTGTTACTGTTGTTCCAGTTGGAGCATATGTGTGTTGTGTGTGTTTGACGTATGTCATACAGTCTGAAAATTCCTGGGCCCTTTTGGGTTTGAAGGGTAGGATATGACTGTGACTGCGGAACTGACAGAATGATGTATTACCTTGTAGGTCACTGGAATAGAGTCCAGATGTGCGCAAGTATTTATGAACACTTCCTTTTTGCCACAGAGGCCCAGCGCCACAGTAGTGCTGTCAGACATTAAAGGAAGTCTAAATAGAAGTGAATTCTATTGCAAGTGTAGCATTTTGTGTCTGATAGTGGCCTTATACTTATAAAAAACTTTTTGCCTCCATTTTGAAAAGCCATTAGGCTATTTAGTAACCTCGTGGTCACAGAAGTCCTTTTTACCTCTTGGCTTGAAGCAAAGCCTCAGTCTAAACTTGGTTTTGCAGTTGCTCTGGGAGTTAGATTTCATATGGCCAATGAATTTCCAGGAAACTCTTAAGTATATTGATACATATGTAACAATTTATTATCTTTTTCAGTTTGGATCTTTGCCAGGAGAGGTTGGCATGCAGTAAGAAGTGAAAATCTGGAGCTCTCAGTATGCCAGGTGCAATGCAGGCAGTGCTGTGGTGAAGGCAGCTGCAAGAGAGCCCATGCAGAAGCCCACAGTGCTCACTTCAGCCTTAGTGGAGGAGAATTAATGTTCATTGTTCCCAAGGGGCGACTGCAGTTCTACAGACATGCTTGTGCAATTCTTGCAGAGGAGAAAGGCGTCAAGATTCTGATTGTCCATAAGTTTTCTTGATGATGGGCATGCCCTCTGTCTGTGCTGTGCTGTGTGATAGTCACTGGCCATCTGGGTCTATTCAGCACTTGAAATGTGATGAATATGACTGAGGACTTGAATTTTAAGTTGAATTCTAGATTTTGTTTCAAATTTAAATAGCTACATATGTCTAGTAACTGCCATTTGGTGGCTGTGCTATCCAAATGTTTATTTTTTTTAATGTAGGAATTGTTTCGACCCCACCCCTCCATGATACATACTTTAAATAATAACTCAGAAGTAAGTCTTTTTGATGTAACTCTTCCTCTATACCACTATTGCATATGTACCTCTTAAATTTCATGGAATTAGGCACTTAGAACTGCAGGGTTGCCGAGCAGTACCTGAAAACAGACACTGCCCTTAGTGACGTGCACCCCAAATGCAGAAGCAGATCCGTGGCAGTGGTGATTCCTCTGTTCCCCAGCCCAGCATCGGGTCAGTGTGATGTAGGATACTTTGCTATTTTGCCAAGTGTTTTATGTCTTTTCTCCTTAAACAAAAGGAAAAGATTGAAAGAGGATCTACGGACAGCAAAGAATGAAAAACAGGCCTAGAATTTAAAAAGAAAAGAAAAAAGTGAAGTATCTGAAAAGTTAAGAGCATAATACCTCCTGCTAGCAGCCTGGACGAACTGATGGTGGTTTGGCACATGTGTTGGTGGGTGTCTCCTTACTCCCATCCGTCTGTGAGAAAGCAAGAGGAGGCCGCTAGACTGTTCAAGTATCACTGGAGGGCCCTCCGCCCTTCTTGCTGACAGTGTCTGGCAGCTGACTTGGACCTGGTTTGTCCCGTGGAGAAGGGTGTGTAAGGGGAGGTGAGTGTCTGCCTGGGTAGCTGCTGTCTCTGTAAAGCAGCTGAGATGACAAGGCTATGGCTGGGCTGATTTCCTCCTGGTGCAGACACCAGGCTTGGAATATTGCATAGTCCTGAACTTCCTTTGGGACCATTAAAAATAGCTTACAGCTGGAAAGATTCTTGTTATACACCAGGAGGACCCAAGTTGATCCCCAGCACCATGTACTGAGCGGGGCGTGGTGATGCACACCTGGGATTCTAGTACCGGGAGGCAGACAGGTGGATGCCCAGGGCTTGCTGGGAGGCCAGCTTAGCCTACTTGACAGTGCCAGGTAAGTGAGAGATGCTGTCATTTAGGTGACACGGCTTCTGGAGAATCGTGCCCCAGATTCCACATGTACATGCATACATGTATGTGACCACATAGAGAATATTTTACAAATAAACATATTCTGAAGATAGGGGTGTATGTGTGTATGAAGGAGACACTGATTTCCAGTTTTGTGCTCCTGGTAGTTGCTCATTTAATTTTGGGGGCGTCTTTTCACTGAGCTGCTCTGATTCCTACATGATCTTATTTCCCTGTTCAATTCCTCAAATCTCTTTTTACTTCCAGATTTTCCCCCTTTAGGTTGTCTTAATTTGACACAGGCTGTAGGTTGTGTTTTCTTAATTGGAAATAGTGAATGAGATGTGAAGATGCATCTGAGTTATTGAGGTTCCAAATGAGAAATATTTTTACTTATTTTAACATGTTTGGGGGGTTAAGGAGAATGTAGAATGAGTAAGAGTCTTACTGTCTCAATTTGTCTCCACGCATAGCACATTTTATTTTTAATTTGTTTCCACTTATTAGAACTCCTCCAAAGCTTCCTGAAATTATTAAAGTCTGTGTAACTAGTTAAAGTGCATCCTTTGTGACCAAATTATTTTTATTTTTATTTCATGTTTTGCTGTTTTGAAAGAAATGGTTGTTCGCCAAGATATGGTGACACATACCTATAATCCCAGCAGTTGGATGCCAAGTTCCAGACCAGTCTAGACAACAAATATGTAAGAAGAGTCTGTAAGAATTCTAGTAGGACTGGTCCCTCTCCCTTTCTCCAAAGAGACCTAATCTCAGATGCTTTTCTTATTAGTAGCTGATTTTTCTAATAATTATACTTTTAAAGAATAATTATTATTAATTTTATTTCTTTCCTCCCAACCCCTATAATACCATAAGTGTGTAGTTTAACACTGATAACAGTTTCAGATTTTATTTTATTTTTTGGCAACATTTACTAAAAACTCCAACTAGCTGTGATTTAAAGAAAAACTGTACACAGACTCATGTATGTCTATATATATGTGTAAATTAAAATCCTTATAATTTTGGAACAGTTTTTATATTTCCCATAACGAGATAACTTTAGAAGGTGTTCAGATTGCTTTTGCATCCTTTTCTTTTCTTTTTAGTTTCTTCTCTCCACCCCACTGCCTAGTGGTTCCCAAATTCTCAGAACTCTAGATTGAAGATTTAGTAGGTCTGAGGGGGACCAGGATACTTGTGCTGAGGCTGCCGTCTGGGGCCCACTCTGCAGGAATGACTGTGCAGCCATGCTTGCTCACAGGAATCCAGTGACATGCTAGGCAGATGTTGGTGAGAAGAGTGAGGTGAAAGAAAGTCATTTTCCTGTGTCATGGTGGCAAGTTAGGGTGAGCAGACACCACAGCCCACAAAGACCCGTTAGGGTGAGCAGACACCACAGCCCAGGAAGACCGGTTAGGGTGAGCAGACACCATAGCCCACGAAGACCAGTTAGGGTGAGCAGACACCATAGCCCACGAAGACCCGTTAGGGTGAGCAGACACCACAGTCCACGAAGACCCGTTAGGGTGAGCAGACACCACAGCCCACAAAGACCCGTTAGGGTGAGCAGACACCATAGCCCAGGAAGACCAGTTAGGGTGAGCGGACACCACAGCCCACGAAGACCCGTTAGGGTGAGCAGACACCACAGCCCAGGAAGACCTTTTGGTTGATCCTTTCCACATGAGTACTGTAGCCTCTCCCAATACCTATGTGAATTCACACATGTTTGATTTTCTCATCTCATTCTTTTGGGGGCATTTATGTATTTAGATACAATCCCTCTAGCTTTCGTAATAATACCTGTTTCACTTTCAAAAATACAACTAATTCTTGGCCTGTAGGGGCCAGTGAGATGGCTCAGCAGGTAAAGATGATTGCCATGGAAACTGGAGACCGGAGCTTGACACAGAACCATGTAAGCAAAGGTGGATGGGGAGAACTGACACCCTAAAGTTGTCTCTACCCCTACACCTCTCTCTCTCTCTCTCTCTCTCTCATACACACACACACACACAATTTAAAAAATTAAAGATATTGGTGGCTGAAGAGATGGCCTAGCGGTTAAGAGCACCAATGCTCTTGCAGAGGACCTGAGTTCGATCCCCAGCACCCAAATGATAGCTGAGAACCATCTTTAACTCCAGTTCCAGGGGAATCTGACGCCCTGTTCTGACCTCTGCAGCATTGCAGGACACGGGTGCACAGGCCTACATGCAGACAGTACATTCATACACATACAAGAATAAATAAAATTTTTTAAAATTATTATTTTTGTTTTAAAAATTAAAGATATTTGCAGTAGATAGCTTTAGTTGTTAACTTGACACACATGGGTTGGAGGGAGCCTTATTTGGGGAATTCTCTAGATTGTTGGGTGATGTGGGAGGGCCCAGCCCACTGTGGGTGATGCCACCCCTGGACAGGTTGTTGTGTATTATATAAGAAAGCATGTTGAGGGGCTGGAGAGATAGCCTAGCGGTTAAGAGCGCCAACTGCTCTTGCAGAGGACTTGGGTTCGATCCCCAGCACCCACATGGCGGCTGAAAACCATCTGTAACTCCAATTCCAGGAGAACTCCAGTTCCAGGGAAATCTGAGACCCTTCAAGGCATTGCACGACACGGGTGCACAAACCTACATGCAGACAGTACATTCATACACATACCAAAAAAAAAAAAAAGAAAGCATGTTGAGCATGGGCCAGGGGAGCAAGCCAGTAAGCTGTGTTTCTCCATGGCCTGTGCTTCAGCTCCTGCCTCCAAGTTCCTACCTTGCGTATGTGGGCTCCCTAAGTGATGAGCTGTGACTGGGGAGACATAACTTACATAAATAAATAAAACCTTTCCTCCCCAAGTTGCTATTGGTCAGAGTGTTTTGTCACAGCAGTTAAAGGAAAACTAGAACAATATTCTCCCGCCCCTCACCTCCCCTCCCCTTCCCGCCCCTCCCTCCCCTCCACTCCCTCCACTCCCCGCCCCTCCCCTCCCTCCCCTCCCCTCCCCCTCCTCTTCTCTTCTCTTCTCCTTTTTCCTTTCCTTTTCCCCCTTTCCTTTCCCCTTCTTTCCCGTTTCCCTCCCTCCCTCCCCTTAGGACTTGTTCAGGCTGCCAACGTTAATCAAGAGAAAACCAGCAGTCCCAAGCTATGGCATCTTTTCACTCGAACTTGTGATGGGTCTGCACAGAATCATTATTCGTGGGTCCAGCCAACAGGCAATTATGGTGAATAATCCAGAACAGAGAATCTGAAAAAAGTCACATCACCAGAAGGACCCCTATGTTGTCTGCAAGGATGTTGGCATCTTTTGCTGGTTCTCTATATGGGGAATTTGTGTGTGTGTGTGTGTGTGTGTGTGTGTGTGTGTGTGTGTGTGTGTGTTGGTGAAAACCTAGAGCCTAGAGTATGAAAGAGGTATTGGATGAAGATACCCTGTGTGATCTTTACTTTCCCTTTGAACTAGCTCAGGGTGTTGAAGATATAGGATGTGTAGAATGAGATCTTAAATCATTGTCAGCTAGTATTCAGAATTTACATAATGTGGCTTTTTAGTGGTATTTCTCTTGTTTTTCTTTCCTTCTACTTTGACCTTTAGTTTTTCAAATACCTTAATCTAAAAAGTGATGAGGAAAACAGTACTAGCTGGAGAACAAGATGAAATCTTGACCACTGCTGTCTTCTGCTGTATTTACTATTTCTGGTGTTGCTGTTTATGGGGGTGGGGAGAAGGCCATGTGATTCCAAATTGAATCTTCTTGGGAATTTAAAGCAGTTTGTGTCAGCCAGCTCTCCTTCCTTCCCTCTCTCCTTTTCTTCCTTCTTCACTCCTTCCCTCCCTTCCTCCTCCCTCCCTCCTTCTTTCCTTCCTTCCCTTCCTTCTGTGCTTTTTTTAAAGTTTATATTGAGCTCTTGGTATATTCTAAGGTCTGTATGTGATTCTTTACTTAATCTTTAGCTTTTAAGGGAATTATTTTGAGAAAATTGTTTCAGAGGGGTTATGTAATTTGGCAAAGGTCTCATACTTGCAGTAAGCAGTCAGGCTAGAACTTATATACTCTACTTTTGATTGACACATTTAAGCTCTGACCTACTATTATGTCTCCTTTGACACCATTAGTCAGATGGGGGTTATGGTTAATAATCTGCATTTCTTGAAATAAAAAAAAATTTGTGGCTTTGAGCTGTGGCTGTTTCCCCTTGTCTGTAATGTTACCAGTTTTTGAAAAAAAGCCATGAAAGGAGAGGCAGTTACATTGTTTTCAAATCTCCATTCCTTGCCTAAGCACATGCAGCAGATGCTGTCTTGTGTTTGCTATGCCTGGGAGATTTTATACTAGCCATTTGGGTGTTAAGAGCAATATGTGATAGAGCTTCAATTTGTCTTGAAACCACAGACAGCTTCTGTGATATGTGGACCAATAACTTCAGGATTTCTTTTTCTTTATTTCACCTTTTGCTGTATCTGACAGCTCTCAGGAAAAAGGCGGCACTCCTAAGTGCTTGAGATAACCCATCTGATGGAAGTGCTCGGGTGAAGCTCCCAGAGCTATCCATTGAAGATTACACCCCTAGCTTCTGGAGTCATCAAAACCTCTTTTTCTTCCCAGCTTTACTTATGTGTTGTGTTGTATGAGTATCCATTTTAGTAAAGAGAAATTTCATAATTGTGTTCAAGTATACAATCAGTGGATATTATTGATAGCCATATATGCAGGTGAAGCAAACATATAATAATTCAGGCAGTGAAGTCATTGCGCTAATATAGGTTAACTGTTACTGCTTCTTTAGATTTTTCTCTTGCTTGCTGAATAGCCTTAAGAAAAATCATTCTTTGGGCATTAGCTTTCCTTTCTATTATTAAAGGGTACTGTTGCTGTGTCTCTAATTTGTAAGGGTGACGTGAGACAGTGCGTATCATAGGAGCGAACGTTTGTGAAGTTCCATGTCAGTAAGGGAGGGGGGCAAAGAGCTATCTCTGTTCTAGAGCTTAGAAATAAGTTTTCCTTTCATTAAAAAGTTAGAAAATCCAAACACAATGGCCCAGTTAACACATGAGCCTCTTGAGTTGAGAAGCAAGTCTCTCCTCTGACTGTTGAGAGCCTTATCTTTAGAAAGAATATGATTACTAGAACTATTAAACTTATAAAAAGAAAGGTTAGGCAGAAAGGGATAACAGAAAAGCTTTCAAATCGTTTTGAATTTAATTTTGAATTTTTTTTATTATTATTAGTTTTTTGGTCTTTTCAAGACAGGGTCTCCCTATAGCCCCAGCTGTCCTGGAACTCACTCTGTAGACCAGGCTGGCCTTGAACTCACAAAGATCCGCCTGCCTCTGCCTCCCGAGTGCTAGGATTAAAGGCGTGCGCCACCACGCCCAGCTTAATTTTGAATTTAATGCCACTGAATTGAGTCACTTAAAGTAGCTTGCTTAAGTGCTGGGGGTGTGGCTTAAGTGCTGGGGGTGTGGCTCTGTGGTAGAGTGCTTAGTAGAAAATAAATATATAAATAATAAAATACTTAGAGTTTAAAAGTGGTTTAAATGGAAAATTTTTATGTTATGTAAAATCCAAACAAAGATTAATAAGGTGAATATTCACAGTGCTTTCTAGGGATCTTTTCAAGGCCAATCGGAGATAGATATGGAACTCAGGAGTTTGTGACCAGGAGATCAAAGTCCAATCCAGACACTTATACCCCACACATGCAGGAATCCAGCCTCTCATGTTCCTGGCTGTTGGTAGCACTAGGCTAGAACATGTTGAATGAATGAATGCCCTGATGTCACTCAGTAGCTTATTATACAATTGTTGCCTTGACTCTGATGCCAGACAAGTCAACATTTGGATGATGATTTGGCTTCATCTGTGGGGAGGGAACGCGCTGGTCCCAGGATGGCCGTGGTCCCAGGATGGCTGTCTCATCTTTTCACTCACTAGCTTTCCACTGTAAGTGAACAGGTTGATGTGCATTATGCATTCCTAAAAATACTGAAACTAGTCTACATCTTGACTCCTCTGTAGCTATGTGTGGGAAATTGCAAACTCTAGCTACCAAGATAAAGTTTTTCTTTTGGTCCCACAATACAAAAAAAGCTTTTTTTGCCTGTCTGTCTGTCTGTCTGTCTGTCTGTCTGTCTGTCTATGCATGCATGAGTGCATGCACACACACATGCATATGCATACACATGCATGTTTGTGTATACATGAGCATGTGAGTGTGCATGTTCATTGGTTGTCTTTCAGACAACCTTATGTTTTCAGACAGGGCCTCTCATTGGTTGACATGGAGCTCTAGGCTAGCTGGCCACTGAGCACCAGGGGTCCATCTGTCTCAGACTCCCAGTGGTACCACTCCACCCAGCTTTTTACCTGAGTGCTGGGATCAGAATTCAGTCCTCATGCTTGTACAATAAGCATGCAGCTCCCCAGACTGTAAAAAGCTCTTTTTTTAGGGATCTGACCAGACATGTTTCCATCAGTAGATGCATGAATTTTCTGTTTAATTGAATTCTTTTCTCTTTGCTTTCTCATTGTCTTTCAGGTATAAGTTCCAGTACTTTGGGGTTGTTGTTGCCTTTTGGCTTGTTTCATTTTATCCATAGTTTTCTATTCAAACAGTGAGTGTAAACGTGTTTGTTTTCAGAAAGATGAATAAAAATTTAGTGGTCGGTCCCTTTAGGAGTACAGCGTTGCTTGAAGATGACTGAATTCTAGAAACATTTTAACTAAGACATTTAAAAGTTTCAAAGGGGGCTGGAAAGATGTCTTATCAGTCAAGAGCATTGGCTGCTCTTCCAGAGGATCCAGGTTCAAATCCCAGCACCCACATGAGGGCTAACTACTGTCTGTAAATCCAATTGCAGGGGATCCTACACCCTCTTCTGTCCTCTGTGGGTGTTGCAAGACATGGGTGCACCTATGTATAAGCAGGCAAACACTCATATACATAAAATAAAAATAAACTAACAAAAATTAAAATAAATTTTCAGAGCATCTGGTGTGAGGATGTGCATTGTTCCCCCTGCATGTATGTAAGTGCACATGTATGCAAACCCGTGGAGGTCAGAAGAGGACAGTGGATTCCCTGGCACTGGACCACCTAGGGATCTTTCTTATATAAAAATCTCAATAGGGGTTAGAGAGATGGCTTGGCTTTTTTTTTTTTTTTTTTTTTTTTTNTCACACTACTGCATTTATTTACACATTTTTTTGGTCTTTTTTTTTTTTTTGTATTTTTGAGACAGGGTCTCCCTTTAGTCCCAGCTGGGCTGGAGCTCTCTCTGTAAACCAGGCTGGCCTTGAACTCACAGAGATCCACCTTCCTCTGCCTCCCAAGTGCTGGGATTAAAGGCATGCACCACCATGCCCAGCCGATGGCTCAGCTTTTAAGAGCACTGACTACTCTTGCAGAAGACTGGGGTTTGATTCTCAGCGCCCACACGGCGGCTAACAATTGTCATTAACTCCAGTTCCAGGGGAATCCCACACCTTCTTCTGACCCCCACAGCACTACATGACTCAAGTGCACTCACATACATGCAGGCAATACACCCATACACATAAAATAAAAATAGTAATTTTTTTGTCTTTTTGAGACAGAGTCTCCTTGTATCCCCAGCTGTCTTGGAACTCACTATGTAGATCAGGCTGGCCTTGAATTCACAGAGATCTGCCTGCCTCTGCCTCCCAGGTGCTGGGATTAAAGGGATGTACTACTATGCCCGGCAATAATAAAATATTTTAAAGAAGCTTTAAAAAAATCACAATATTGGGTGCTGGACAGATGGCTCAGCAGCTGAGAACACTGACTGCTCTTGCAGAGGACCCAGGTTCAGTTCCCAGGACCTGCATGGTGGCCAACATCTGCCTGGAACTCCAGTTCCAGGGGATCTAATGCCCTCTTCTCATCTCCAGGGCATTGTGTACACATGTGTACAAATGCAGGCAAACCACTAATACAGTACACATAAAATAAAAATAAATTTTAAGAAATCACAATGGAAGTTTTTTGTAGTGATTGTAACATATACATATACCTACTTGATTATTGTACAAAATTTTTTTAATCTGATGTTTACATTTCTTGCTAATTATAGTTTTCATGGTTAGTAATGGAAAAACTGAGCATTCTATATGTAATGTTTTAAGTAAGGAGAAAAATTTGTTTATCTGCAAAATGATATCTTGCCTTGAAATAACTTCAGTGCTTATAAAAAGCTATGACTGTTATGACAATGAGTGACTTGTTTTCTTTTTTTTTAATTTATTTATTTCTGTATGTGTATGAATGTACTGTCTGCATGCAAGTGTGTGCACCCGTGTCGTGCAATGCCGCGGAGGTCAGAAGAGGGTATCGGATTCCGCTGGAACTGGAGTTCTCTTGGAATTGGAGTTTCAGACGGTTCTCTGCCGCCATGTGGGTGCTGGGGATTGAACCCGGGTCCTCTGTAAGAGCGGTCGGCGCTCTTAACCACTAGGCCATCTCTCCAGCCCCAAGTGACTTATTGTTTTCAAACCAACCATCATTATGTTTAGAAAAGTATTTCTGAACCATGTAGTCTCTCAATATAATAATATTAAGAAATGTAAGAAACAAATTGGAGCTTGTATTCCTGCTGTTTGGATGGTTAGTCTTAAACAGTGATAAAGTAGACGTGGGTCATGTCAGCCAGCCAAGGCTTCTGTAACAAAACAGCACAGGCTATTTGGTTTAAAGACAGGAAAACTTCCCCCATAATTTTAGAACTAGAGGCCCAAGATGAGTGGACTGGTGCATTCTCTAGTGAGAATTGCTTCTGGGTTTGCAAATAGTAACTTTTTTTTTTTTTTTTTTTTAAGAAAAGAACTACAGCAGAAGCAAACAGTAACTTCTTGCAAGGTCCCCCAT
This sequence comes from Rhizomys pruinosus, assembly GCA_009823505.1. NCBI lineage: Eukaryota > Metazoa > Chordata > Mammalia > Rodentia > Spalacidae > Rhizomys > Rhizomys pruinosus. The sequence goes on along the minus strand of VZQC01001799.1, from coordinate 314,120 downwards.
GTGGCCTTTCCTCGTGAATGCATACAAAGAGGAAGGAAGTATATTACTTTTATTTTTTAATTTTATTTATCATTTTTATTTTATGTGTATAAGTGTATTGCCTGCATTTATGTAAGTGCACCTGTGTGCAATGCCCACAGAAGTCAGAAGGAGCTGGAGTTACAGACAGTTGTTAGCTGCCATATGGGTGCTGGGAATTGAACCCGGGTCCTCTGCAAGAACAGCCAGTGCTCTTAACCACTGAGCCTTCTCCCCAGCACCTGGAAGTATATTTGTCTTATTGGGATGTTAACCCTGTTGGATCAGGCTGCCACCTTATCAGCTCATTCAGCTGTCATTTTTTTCTCAAGAGGTCTTGTCTCCATGTGCCACCAGCTACTTCGAGGGTTAAGGCCTTGATGCAGAACTTTTGTATATAATTAGGTATGAAACTTTTAGAAGCAGAAATTGTATTTCTGAGGTACAGGTAAGAGATAGCAAGAGGTGCTGTCCCTAGAGGAGACCAAGTGAGACTTAGAGGCCTCACCCACACCTTCACCAGCTTGATGCCAGTGTGGATTCTGATTTGGAAGAGAGTAATTATACTGACCCAGTGCTCCTCCTTTTTCCAAATTTTCAGCTATGATATTTCAATTTTCCCCCCAGTAGCTAACAGCGACAATAAATATTAATAAATAAAACATGGCTTTTTGTTTTCTTAGAGTTGGAGAGCTCTTTGGATTTCACCATGTATACCGTAGAAAAGAAAAATGTGTTTTGTTTTCCCAATTTTTAATTTTTCCACTAACTGCCTTTACTGGTTTGATACTGATGGGAATACTGGCACTTAAGTAATAAAATATGAACTTTCTTGGCTCCTGGAATAGCTATCTTGATTTACGACAGTCTAACGTGTGCATGGCTCTGTTACCTCAACTCCTCTACCTTGTTTCCAGACCCCTGCCCCTTTTCATTGTTTAAGACTGGCCCTTGGATTCTGATGTATTTCTTGCTATAACTTCATAAATCCTGCTAGAAACATACTACTATGGTGTAAACACTTGTTTGGACCCTGTTTGCTTCTCGCTCTGTATTGTTTTTGCAGGACTCTTTAACCTGCTCATCTCCCAGGTTATTAACTTAACAGCCAGCCGAATAGTAGCAGATTCCTCATCACCTGTGATGAACCCACACATTTCAATCTGTTTTCTTTTCAAACTCAGTTTTGAAAGCTCAATTTTCTTGATCTTTTCAGCTAATATTTCTGAAAGCATCTTTATTATTTTCAAGGCTTTATACCCTAAATGCTAAACAGTCCTCCTTTCCCTCTTCAAGCTTGGTCAAGGTGTTTTGTTTTGTTTGTTTTGTTTTGAGATAAGTTTTAATATATCCTAGGCTGGCCTCATACTAACTGTGTAGCTATGGATGGCCTTGAACTCTGATCTTCCTTATTCTACCTCCCGAGTCCTAGAATTACAGGCATGTACCCCCATGTTTGCCTTGTCAGGACTTTTAATTTTTCTTTTTTTCTTTGTGGGAATTGAATTTGTATTTCCTAACCTAGTTCTGTCCTGGTTTAAGGTATGTAGATTGGACACTTCTGATGGCTGTTTATTCTCTGAGGCTGTAGTTAGGGTTATAGTTGCTAAATAGCATATAATGAACTGTATTGAATTTGTGCTTGAAAATGTTTTCCTTTCAGTACTGTGGATTGAATCCTGGGCTTTGCACTTAGGAGGCAAGTGTTTTCCCACACTTGAATTATATTCCAGCCCTGAAAATTCTTTCAAGACTTATTCACTCTCTTTTTTCCTTCTTTCCTAGTTGTTCCTCAGGTTTACCAGTTAGCCTGTTTGAAATGTGCTTTCTTCTCTACTTCCTATTGATCACCTGAACTTACACAGGTATTCTGTTACATCTGTTGATGGCCTTTCTCTTATGTTAACACTTTATATATGTACCATTGGCACTTACCAGAACTAAGAGCACCATGGACAGCTGGGCCTGGTGGTGCAAATCTGTAATTCTAGTGATTTGGGTGACTGAGATAGGAAGATTGAATATTCAGGACCTGCCTGGGCTACAGAGCAAGATCAAGGACCCTGTCTCAGATAAAAAAATGGAAAGAAGGCTGATACTGCTTAGTGGTAAAATGTTTTCTTAGCATGTGGGAGGCCTTAGGTTCTTACTAGCATACACATATGCATATAAATATTCATGTATATATACATACACACAAAGAGCTACGTGGACAATATGAAGGGGCTGTAGACAAAACCTAAAAATATAATTAAAAGGTAAGGGATGTGACATTATTTAACTGCTAAATGTAATGTTTTAGTCTCTGGAGAAACTTAGTAAGTTGCTGTTCTAAAGAATCTAATATTGTAAGTTGGTTTTGCTATTTGTACTTAGGGATATGCTTAACTCCTTCTCAGCTAGAGTTAGGAAATTTGGTGCTGTCATGTGTTTCCATTTCATCACTGAGAATGAAGAACAGTGTTCACATTGGGAAGGTTGGGGGTTGACTGGTTCCTCCAGTCGTCTTGAGCATTGAAGAGTAAATGGGTTCTTAGTTCCTTGGATGGTATGGATTAAAGGTAGAGGATTCTGTTCTGGTGTGGTGGTCACTTTTGTCTGATTTTTCTAATTGTGAATCAAAGTCCTTTATCTAGTGAGAGAGTAATAAATTGCCTCTGTTGGTTCCCTAAATTTATTTTTTGGATAAACTGGTGGATAGTCTTGGGAAAAAGGTAGTTCGGTGTGGTGGACTGAGCACTGTTCTTAGAGTCCTACATCTAGCTGAAAAAATAAGCTTTGCAAATAACTGATACACACACACACACACACACACACACACACACACACACACACACTTTAGAAGGATATATTCCTGGCATGAGATTGCTTTGCATTTATAGCGCATCACATCTCTTTATGACTCCTCATCTCATGCTGTTTTTGTGGGTTCTAGGGAGTGTTATAGAAGAAGCAGGCCTTGCTGGGAACTCATTTTAGTGGTTGCTACCTGTTCCCTCCTGTCTTCCTGTAATGTCTGTATTGACTCCATAAAATATAACACAGCAAAACAAAACCTTCATGACTTTGTAAGGTATAAGATACAATAAATAATTTTAATACTTACACTGATACACAAATTTTTGGTTTTTGGAAACTTTCTTACTTGGGAATGTTCCAGTTAAGGGAAAAGATCTGATCACTGAAATGGCCCTCCTGAGAGACATAAGAGGATTTTGATCCGTATTTCCTTTTCATTTATGCGACCCCAGAGCACACTTAAACTCCAGATTTTGATTTCTAAGAAATATGTGGGGAATTTTTTCAAAGTTGAAAATAAATCCTCATAACTTACTTTTTCTGGGGGGAAAATGTTAGGGAATGAATTCGTTATTTTCATGACTGTCAATAAATAGAAAGGAATCAAATATTTACTTTGTCTTTCCTTCACAAATTCTACCAGAGATTTCACAATATAATTGGTGAGAAAGACTCTCTTCAAACTAGCAACAAAGGATAAATGGTTCAGAAAATTGGAACTCTTGTTTTGGCTCTGGCCCCAGGACTTCATAGGTCAGTATGGTGAACTTCAGTGGCTGCGTGTACCCTAGAGAGATAGTGGAGATTACATAGCCTCACCTGCTGAAATACCCAGTTGGTGAAGTGTTCTCATTAATGCTGTGAGCTGTCAAGAAATCAGGAATCTCCCTTTGACCACCAGCTAACTGTAAGTGGGGGGACAGGAGAGCAGACAGCATCTTAAGACATCATGTAGGTAAAAATTTAAAACATACTTACACTAAACAGCTCTACAGAGCAGGTAATTTGTCTTTATCAGTAAGAAAAAAAAAGTCAATTAGGGGAAGAAAAAGTCAGTACAGGAGTGACTGACTATGTATTAAATGAATTTAATATGTATATCAGCTATTGTTATCATCTGGATCTGGTTTTGGTCCTCAGTTTATATAAATAAACTGTAGGGTTCTAATATGGGAAAAGATATACTGCTTAAATATTTGAAGAAACTAAGGCATTGCTATTTGTGCATTTAAGGAATTATAATGTTGAGTCTTATAAACAAGCTGTATAGGTGCTGAAGAGGTAGCTCAGTGGTTAAGAACACAGGATGGTCTTGTAGAGGACCCAGGTTTGGTTCCCAGCACCCTTATGATGGCTAACAACCCCCCATAACTTCAGTTCCAGGAGATCTGATGCCTTCTTCTGACTTCCACAGGCATTGCATGCATGGGTGCACTTACATGCAGAGAAAACACTCATACACATAAGATAAACACATTTTTTATATTATTTTTTTTAATTTTATTTATTTCTGTATGTGTATGAATGTACTGTCTGCATGCAAGTCTGTGCACCCGTGTCGGGAATGCCGTGGAGGTCAGAAGAGGGTCTCGGATCCCCCGAACTGGAGTTCTGGAATTGGAGTTTCAGACGGTCTCTCGCCGCCATGTGGGGCTGGGGATCGACCCCAGGTCCTCTGCAAGAGGGTCGCGCTCTAGACCGCAGGCTATCTCTTCCCTCGCCAGCCCCAATAGATTTTCTTTTTTTTTTTTTATTACTTTTTATTTATTCGTTATTAATTTTATCTCTATTTCTGATACAGTGATGAACTGTACTGTCCATGCAATATTGTGCATCCCGTGTCGTGCCAGCCGCGGAGGTCAGAAGAGGGTCATCGGTTCCCCCTGGAGACTGGAGTTCGCCTGAATTTTTTTTGGTTTTTTTTTTTTTTTTTGTTTTTTTTTTTTTTGTTGATTTGGAGTTTCAACGGTTCTATAGCCGCCATGTGGGTGCTAGGGGATCGAACGCGGCGTCCGCTGGTAAGAGGCAGTCAGCTCCCCCTTTAAACCGCTAGGGCTAATCTTCCAGAAACCTGTTAAAAATAGTTAATAGACCATAAAATATTGGGCCATGATTGACACCGGAGTACATTTATTACATAAAAGTAAACGTGCAGACATTAACATGGAGAACAGATCAACTTTTGATATTGAAGCTAAAGGATAAGTGTACAAGATAATTCTTTTACAATGTGAAGTAGGTTTGAAATAATCATGTAAGAATATTTATTAAAAGGCAATTGTAGCCGGGCATGGTGGTGCTAGGCCTTTAATACCTGCACTTGGAGGCAGGGGCAGGAACGGATCTTTGTGGTTCAGTCAAGCCGGGTCTAAGCCAGATGAAGTTCCAGAGCAGCTGGGGCCACAGGGAGGACCCGGTCTCGAAAAAGACCAAAAAGAGGAAGATAGAGCAGAGAGAGAGAGAGAGAGAGAGAGAGAGACAAGGTATGGGCTGAAATATTTCTTTAGCAAAGTTCTGTTCTAGAAGGTATGTAATGATGTTTTGGTTTCAATGAAAAAAGGAGGAGGAAAGAGAAAGCCCATAGCAGAGTTCCTTCTTGGTTGAATGCTTTGGCCACTTGCTGGCTATTGTGCTAAATTCAGACAGACAACTATCCACCTATCCTCGCCTCTGCTTATTTTCTGTATGATGCTCCACAACACGAGGAACTCCAGCAGGGTCCATGGCGGGTAAGCTTGGACTTTTCAGAGTCTCTGGACTGTTTGTCAGTGGCTCCTAGCCTGGGGCGCGTGTCAGTCCTCCATACTCCCTTCCAGTATTTAGCATTCTTTTCAGGGTGGCTCTTACCCTCTTCCCTGGGCTTTGCCTTCCTCTTCAATCATACAATTCATGAAGGTCATGGGAATCACCTACTTGGTTCTGGAAGGATCATCTCTAATTCTTAGCTTTGTTCATTTAAGTGGCTGCCAATTAAACACCCACCTCCAGGTTATGGTTGAGATCCTATGGTAGAGATCCCTACCCCCCATCATTTCACCTTTCTGAACTGTTGTTACACTCTGGAAGATTTTCCAATTACTACATCTAATTAGAGAGAAGAATAAATTACTGAAGCAAGTTAAATTATCTTGTGTGTCATAACAATAATTAACATTCAAATAGGAGACTGCTACCATTTTTATAAACATCACTAAATGGATGCAGCACCTCTGGAAAGCAGAAAACCAGAGTCTCTTCCTCCCTGAAATCCAATGGAAGTAAGGATGGTTGGGGAGAGTTGTAGGCCAAGCAAGCTTGCAGGAAATCTGCATGTGTGCCCAATTTTATTAAATTCTTAGAAAAAGTGAGGGCTTTATTATCATGGTCTACTCAGGGGTCCCACATGCTGTTCTTACCTCTTCTGCCCTGTATTTCATTAGGACTGCAAATTGGCCTGATCATGGAGCATCATGTCATCAGGCTTCTCTAGGAGAGCAGTCAACAGCCTTTTCAGGTCCTGCCTTTCAGCGGCTCCATGCCCATCCCTTGCCCACTCAATGCATCCGTCTTTCTTTTTCTGCCAGGAAACATGGATCTCCATCTCTGCTGTGTGCTCTTCTGATGTTACGTTTGTGCTTTTAATGCACGTTATAGAGTGGACATACTTTGTTTTACTCAGTTACTGTATTTTCTAGCTTTGCATTATCACATATAATATTTGGTGATTTTTTAATATAATAATATTGAGTTGGTAAACTGAAAGGCTACAAGAGGAATGCCTTTTAAAAGATAAAGGGTCAACAAAAATAAACAGATTGCAGCTGCCTCTATCCTTATTTGGTGTGTGGTATGTGGATAGATAAAACTCAGGTTTGAGAAGACTGTTAATGTTAGCCATAGGTGGTTGGGAATATGAATTGCATTTATTTATTCAGTAGACTATACCTCATGTAGAGTTTTCTAGACAACTGACGAGGTAATTCTGGATGGAGCTCTGGCTTTCATTATAATGAATGATTATGATTTCTCTTCTTGTTCCTCTTTTAAATTTGCACACACTTTGTCTTTAGATTGTGAATGATAGGACCTGATTTAAGATTTAAGGTAAGTTGTAGCTTGTTTGAAATTGAGATGTTGTCTCTCTAATACCCTTACTTTTTTTTTTTTCCTGAAGAAAACATTACATTAGCAGAATGTACTGTTATTTTCACTGCTTCGAAATGATCTTTTGCTGATGGTCAGGAATAGAAGTCATTTCTGATATTTTGAAGAAAAGGTTACTTTTTATTTTAATATTAATCCAATTAAAAATGATGGATACTTTTTCCACTAAGGGCTCTGAAGAGCCCAAATTTGACCACCCAAATTTGGTCCTTTTTTGAGTTTGTCATCAGTGGAGGAAGTATGCATGTCCTCTCCCCTAGTATGTGTTAATGTAGTTGAATAAGGAGAACTTTGTTAACTGACCTCTAGTTTTGGGACTTGACACTTTCTGAAACTAGGCTTCATGCAAAAAAGTAAGAATTATTTTGTGGTTACTGGTGAAGGGGTTGGGTTGGAGCCTGGGCAAACCAATCAGAAGGAAAGGAGGAGGTGAGAAGGAAATAAAAAGTGTTCTTCTTGGTCCTGTCTATGATAATGTTGGCCCAGGCTGGAAGATCTGGCTCCATTATCTTGCTGCTTTTAAATGAATGAATGTTCTAAAGGATGTGAAAGGTTTGATAACTTCTTGGATCAGTACAAATTGCTTTTTTGTAGAGAATGTATTGAAGGTAGGAGACTCCTTTGAACATATTATATATTTTGAGAAATGCTTTTATTCTCTGTAAAATATAGTATAATACATTTGGAATTCCCAGCTAAATTGCCCACACCTCATTTACAATGTCGTTTAAAGCCTTGCTCAGTGAATAGTTGGTAATGAAGCCATTGACATATTCTCCCACCCTGCAATCACACATGCCAGTAAATTGCTCCGTGTCATCCAGGTGCATTTCCAGGGGCTGCTTCAAACTTTGTCCAGTAAATGTTATTCATTAAATCTGTAAGAAGCTAGAGGATATTAAATATTCACACGTTTCCTAATTAGGTACCCTGAATATGTGATCTTCCTTCCCAGAAATTACCTTTAGCTCAGGGAAAGTAGTTCAACTTCATGTAGCCAGGTAGGACTATTTAAAGTGTTTTAATCCTTAAGCCATTCAGAAATATTAAATTTTTCAGGCATTTCTATTTTGTACAGGCATTTATAGTAGGACAAACCTTTGTTTTTGGTAAGTGGATTCCTCTCTCATTGGCAATATATCTTATCTGTTATAGTATTATAAGATTTGCATAATTACATAACACTATTACACAGTTTTTCATAATATATTTTGTAAAATAATAAAATACAATTTAAATAAAATTAATATGTATATCATTAATATCTTTTCTGCATCTAAAATAATACTTAATAAATCCCCTCAATACTTTTTGAGACAGGGTCTCCCTGTAGGCCCAGCTGGACTGGAACTTGCTACATAGACCAGGACAGGATGGCCTCAATCTCATAGGATCCATCTGCCTCTGCCTCCTGAGTGCTGGGATTAAAAGCATGTGATGCCGTGCCTGGCTCCCTCAATGCTTTTTCTAACAATTGATGTATAATTTACAAACAGTAAGGTATATAGATTTAAGTATGTGATTTATAGACAATTTGAATATACATATACACATATTCATGTAGCCTATACTCCCGTCAACAGATAACAGGCAATTCAGACAGTCCTCATTCTAAAAGTAGCAGAACTCTACCATCTGATGAGCAGGAAAATCATTTCATCTTTGGCAGGTGTTTACCAGGTGAAAGAATGATGGATAAAGACAGATATAATTAACAACTAATAATTGTTCAGACCTTTCCTGTGTCACCTGCTTCTAGACACTAGAATAGGTCTTCTATTACTTATACTAAGACTGTGTCATTCTAGGTGATAACATCTGCTCCCTTATCCTTACAAAGAGGAGGAAATACAAAAAAGTTTCAATTTAAAGAAAAGGTTAGGTAGAATATCAGGTCAGTTAAAACACAAGAAAGCAAGGATTACATTATCCCTATCAGAGATATAGAATTCAAGATACAAAATTAAAGGAAATAAGCTTTATATTTTTTCTTTTTAAAATTTTATCTTATGTGTATGAGTGCTTTGCCTGCCTGTATGTAAGTACACCTGTGTCATGCAATGCCCACAGAGGTCAGAAGAAAGCATTAGATCCCCCTGGAACTGGAGTTAAAGAAGGTTAGGAACTGAATCATGGTCCTCTGGAAAACCCCAAACATTTTTTTTCAGTTATTTTTGAAACATTTACCAAAACTAAGGCCTGGTTGGTCTTAGAATGCTGTGGCTCAACCACACTTATTTAGGATCTAAGAAATTAACTATTGTACTGAAATAGACATTAAAAATTTTGACGTATTTTTATTTTCTGTGTATGAGTGTTTTGCCTGTTTGTATGAAGTATACCATGTGTGTGCAGTGCCTTCAGAGGTCAGAAGAGGGCTTCAGACTCTGTGGAATTGGAGTCATGGATGATTAACCGCCGTGTGGGTGCGGGAAACTGAACACTGGTCCCCTGCAAGATGAGCCAGTGCCCTTAACTGCTGAGCTATTTCTCTAGCCCCTAAAATGGTTTTTACATATGTAGAAAGCAAACAGAATTATACTCGGAGAATCTGATTTCCCTGTTGAAAGCATAGAAAAATATTTTCCTTGCTTTGAGAAAAAAATTGGATATTTGTTTTGAAAAATACCATGCGGGGCTGGAGAGATGGCCTAGTGATTAAGAGCGCTGACTGCTCTTACAGAGGACCTGGGTTCAATCCCCAGCACCCACATGGCGGCTGAGAACCACCTGAAACTCCAATTCCAGGAGAACTCCAGTTCCAGGGGAATCCGACACCCTCTTCTGACCTCTGCGGCATTGCACGACACGGGTGCACAAACCTGCATGCAGACAGTACATTCATACACATACAGAAATAAAATAAAATAAAAAAAGAAAGCAAAGTTTAAAAAAAAATACCATGCGTATCAAAACTCAAAGCCGTCTTGAAAAGAACCTACAAATACCAAAGAAAATGCAAAGAAATCTACACACCTTCATAAATATTGAAGATTAATTGGGGAGGCATATGGTACATATAGATAAGGCCAACCATTGTATGATGCTAGAATTTCTGAAGTACATTTTTGGGTGGCATTTTTCCCCCAGATAAGTGTTTACTATTCATTTGGAAGAATGCATCTGCAAGACAGTGTACACACGGAATCTCCAAAGGAGATATTATAGCTTGTAAATATGTAACAGGATTTAATCTCACTAATAACCAAAGAAAGGCAAATAGTGAGGTGCCATTTGGATAAAACCAGAAAGAAATGTTAATGCTCAAAAATTGACAAGAACTAAAATGGTTACATCCAGATTGCTATTGATTTTGTATAAAATGGTTTATATTTAGAGACATAAAATATTTGGAAATATTAATAGTTAAAAGTGACTAATTCAAAATGATCTTTGTTTCATATAATTATAGTTTTTTAAAATTTATTATTTTTATGTTCTTTTGTGTGTTACGCCTACATGTATGTAAGTGCACTTGGGTCATGCAGTGCCTGTGGTGATCGGAAGATCCAGATCCCTGGAGCTGGAGTTACAGACAATTTTTAGTCTCCATATGGGTCCTGGGAATCAAACCACTGAGCCATCTTAACCACTGAGCCATCTCTCCAGTCCCATAATTATAGTTTTGTAATTGCCAAAAGTTTCTGTAAAACAAAAGTAGTTAAATAAATTGTAAGAAAACAGGAATAAGTTATAAGTAATAGAAATAGAAATTACATTTTCTGGGGGGAAAATAACCAGAAAGTAGTTGAATATTATTTGAATAGCAAAATTGATTTATATATGTTACATACCAAAATATATTAGGTAGAACAAAATCAACACCATAAATTCTTCATTTTAGGATACTGCAAAATGTATTGTTTAATTCTATTTTCTGATAATCACTAAGTATTCAAAATTATTTTTAAGCTGTAGTATATAAAATTCTGTTTGTTTTTACTTCATGTTATATGTTTATTTTTTATGATGTTTGGAAAACAGAAATATCATGGCATTCATGACCAAATTGCAACTAATTCTAGTTATTATATAAACTTGGAAACAAAAATTATTTTCATATTTCTGAAAAATAAGCTTAATGACACCCCCCCCCTTTTGGTATTTTTGAAACAGAATCTCCCTTTAGTCCCAGAGTGCTGGGATTAAAGGTGTGTGCCACCATGCCCAGCACTAAAGATGGTTCTTGGCCTCCAGGTGGGTGCTGGGAATAGAACCCAGGTCCTCTGCAAGAGCAGTCAGTGCTCTTAACTGCTGAGCCATCTCTCCAGCCCCAGCCCATTTTTTTCCTAATATGTCCAGCCCATTTTTTAAGAAAAGACTTGAAATTCATTTTTGATTCATGTGTATGCGTGTGTGTGCCCGTGTCAGTGCATGTACAGCATGTGCATTGTGCATGCAGGAGCCATAGGGGCCGGAAGAGGACATCACATCCCCCTGGAACTCAAGTTACAGGTGGTTGTGAGCCACCTGATATGGCTGCTGGGAACAGAATACTGGTTCTCTGCAAAAACAGTAAGTGCTTTTAACTGCCAAGCTGTGCCTCCAAGCAGCCCTTTTGTGGTCCATTAAAAAAAAAAAAACACCCCTCAAATTTCTTTGTGGTATCCTTGAAATTTACACCCAAGCTCAGAATGCCTTTTGCTATGCATTGCTGTTCTGCCTGTTAAATATTCTTTAACCGTGATCTAGGGAAGCAAAACACTTTAGTGACAAATCTAGGACTTACATTTATTTGTTGTTCCAGGAATATTATTTTGTGTTTTAGAAACAGGTTATAATTAAGATTGTCCATTTCACATATGTTATTAGAAGGTTTTCAGAAAATGTCTTTTGCTCTGTCACTGAGTCTCACTAATTTCTCTTCTCTCTACTTGGAAAATTAACCGTCATTTTTCCGCTAACTTCTTGCCACTGCTTCCATCTTTTCCATTCGTTCCAGTATTAAAAATAAACATGAACTTACTCGTGACTCCAATTCCTTGGCATCTATCCTTTGTAGAATTCATATATTGCTGTCCAAGTTAATTAGTATGTCAAGGTTTAAATTTGATGTTGGAAGGGGATAGGGAATGGACAAGGTTTTAGAAATCCTGTGCTCCCTCAGGAATTGAAGGGAAGCGAGAACTTCATTACTTAATAAAGCATTGCAGAATGACACAAAAATTACAGGTATGAAATTGAATTTGGGGAATTGAAATTTTAATTGGACAAGAATATCAAAAGGCACTATTGAAGCTCTATCCTGGCAGACTATTTGCCTGTGAGATACAGAGTACATTGGATCACGGGGACTTGGTACATTGACATTGATTGGTGTTACGTATTTTACTGGCCACTCCTTTCCAAAGATGACCCTGTCCATAATGACAGCAAGGTGGACTCGTAAAATAACACTTTTAGGCCTGAGCAGGTGAACTGCTTGGCAGGTTCCCAGTGGCTGTACTGGATTTGTTCCTGTGTATAGAAGGGAATGGATATGGGTATTTTCCACCTTGCATTATGTTTTGACTCAGGTATAATGAGATATTGGTGTTCAAAAGAAATCACATGAGGGGTTGGAGAGATGGCTCAGTAGTTAAGAGTGCTGGCTGCTCTTGCAGAGGACCTGGGTTTGATTTTCAGCACCCACATGGCAGCTAAGAACTGTGTTTAACTCCAGTTCCAGGGGAATCCAACTCCCTCTCCTGACCTCTGCAGCATTGCACGACATGGGTGCAACAACCTACATGCAGACAGTACATTCATACACATAAAAAGTAATAAATAGGGGCTGGAGAGATGGCCTAGCGGTTAAGAGCGCCAACTGCTCTTGCAGAGGACCCAGGTTCGATTCCCAGCACCCACATGGTGGCTGAGAACCGTCTTTAACTCCAGTTCCAGAGGAATCTGATGCCCACTTCTGACCCCCGAGGCATTGCACAATACAGGTGCACCAACCTACATGCAGACAGTACACTCATACACATAAAAAAAAAATAAATAAAAAGTAATAAATAAATTTAAAAAATTTTAAAAAAGAAATCACATGATAAAACACAGAATTCTAAACTCCATCCTTTTTTATTGCCCACAAAGTGTCTGTTTTTGAGCCTGTATTTAACTTTCTGCATAGCTACGGGTTCTACCTTTATAAAAGCGTAGGGATGCTTTGTCATTTGTGTTGGAAAGTTTGGTAATAATGGCATTTTGTGTAACTCTCATTATTTTGAGATACTTTGGTCTTAACATGAAGGCAAAATCCTGTGGCTTCCTCTCTGAAGTTTTTCTTTTTCTTTTTTTTTAAATTTTTTATTTATTTACTTATTTTTATGTGTATGAATGTACTGCCTGCATGTAGGTTTGTGCACCCATGTCGTGCAATGCTGTGGTGGTCAGAAGAGGGAGTCGGATTCCCCTGGAACTGGAGTTAAAGACGGTTCTCAGCCGCCATGTGGGTGCTGGGGATCGAACCCAGATCCTCTGTAAGAGCAGTCGGTGCTCTTAACCACTAAGCCTTCTCTCCAGCCCTCCTGAAGTTTTTCTTATTCTCCCATGGCAGACCATGATGCGTGTTTCCCATCTATATGGAAATATCCATGGTAGTTACATGAGGCTGCTATTTGTGCATTCCTTTACTGATGTTTAGAAACATTCTGTAACTTTTATTGTGTGTCAGACATTATTGTAAGTAAGTTACAGCAATTAAATTAATATCCACCACACAGCCATGAGATTTACTAGTAATACTTCATTACAGGTACAAGGTCTCCTAGTGCCTGAGTCACAAAATGAACCTGCGCAGGCAGGGGATCATAACAGAACCTCTCAGCCTCTACAGGGTTAGCATCTTGTTTTTCATTTTTAGCAGGCAGTATTAGAGTGAATTGCTTAATAACACCTGACAAACAACCCAGGGAATCAAAGGCACAGGGCTTGGCAGGCATGTCTCTAAACACATACACAGCTGGCCACACCAGCACAGGAAAAGATGAGAACTGCGGAAGTGCAAGTCAGGACTACAGTGATGCACGTTCACCAGGGTGGCTGTGCAGCAGAAAATGGAAGACCAGTGTTTGAAGGATGGGAGAAATTCGAATATACTGTTGATCAGAATATGTTGCAGACACAGTGGAAACAGTTCCTCAAAGACTAAGTCCTGGAATTAACATACAACTTAGAAATTCCACCGTTACATATACATAAGTATATACACATACATCTGAATATTTGTACCTTGTGTACAGGTATGCATATGTTCCTTGCAGAATCTTTGTGAGAGCCAATAATCCTATTGTATGTCTATGCAATGGAGTACTTTTTACTTTTCAGTTATGAAAAAGAAGGAATTACTCATGCAGGCTGCAACATAGATGAACCTTAAATGTATAATATTAAATAAAGAAGCCATGCAGAAAAGATCATGCTATATGGTTCTATGTATATGAAATAGGTGACTTCATAGAGTTTCCAGGGGTTGTGGGGATGCAGGATGGGGAGCAACTGATTAATGGTATAGGCTTATCTTTTGGGGTAAGGAAAATACTTTAGAGCTGGAAAGTGTAGTGGCCACACAACATCGTAAATGTGCCAGGGGCTACTCAGCTGTTACTATTAAAGATTAATTTCACATTATGTAAATTTCACCTCAGTAAAATAAAAGTAGGTAACTATTATCTCATGTCAGGTAGCTCATGAGTGCCAACTTTTTGAAGACTTTGCATTCACAGGTGATATGGCAAATAGCAAGTAAGCAAACACATCATTAACGAACTATTTTGAGTACTTAACATGTTCAGTGAGCCGTGATTGGCAGGGTCTCCAGACCCTGGGAGCTCTCTACCTCCAAGAGTTAGCAAGGTACAGACAAGAGTATGGAAGCTCTGTAGGTGGAACACTCAGTAAATAGAGGGCTTCTATTTGGGTTAGCCCAGGGATTAAGTGCCTTTTCACCCAGCGAGTAGTCAGAAGGGAGTTACCAAACTACATACATGTTCAGGCAGCATGACGCTATCCTTTTCCCAATTAGGAAACATCTCAGTCATGCATACTGGCACAAATGGTTCAGGTGAGATACATGCTCCTAAAAGTCCCTATCCAAATATGTGCACAGAACATGGCAGCCTGTGGCCTGTGTGGCCTGTTCCCAGTGGATTCTCCAGCTCAGTACAAACCTTTGATGTTCTCAGCCTATTTTCCAACTTTCTGGGAAAGAAGCTTTTAAATGTGTACTTCTCTCATTTCTGCAGCAGCCTTGAAGGAAACAGCCTGAGTTCCTCATTTCGGGCGTTCTGATGGACACATGTAGATCAGGTTTACTTAAGAGTCCTCTTAGGTTATTGGAGTTGTCGATTCAGTGGTATCTGCATTTTTGGGTTTTCCCTCCTGGTCTTGGAGTGAAAAATAGAAGTAGTAGTCTAAAATTTGTGTGAACTGTTATTATCCAAGGTTTTTTCTTATTCGGGGGAGGGGTGGTGGCGAGGATGGAACCTGGGGCCTCGTGCATGCTAGGTGTGTGCTGTATGACTGAACTACACTCCCATCCCCGAAGGTAATTCTTTTCTGCTTGGTTGTACAAATTGTATGTTAATTTTGTAAGTAAACCTAACAAACAGAACGCCCCTTCTCTGATACTCACTTTTCCCAGTGACACTCAACCTGAACTAACCTTACCTGCAAAGCCTAGCGGAGGCTTGCCAATTAATTGCACTGCATCTTGCCTGGGAGATTTTGTGTGTGTGTGTGTGTGTGTGTGTGTGTGTGTGTGTGTGTGTGTGTGTGTGTGTCTGTGTGTGTGTGTGTGTGTGTGTGTGTGTGTGTGTGTCTGTGTGTGTGTGTATGTGTCTGTGTGTCTGTGTGTGTCTGTGTGTCTGTGTGTGTGTCTGTGTCTGTGTGTGTGTCTGTGTCTGTGTCTCGAGGGCATCAGGTAAGTTCTTTTAGCTCATAATCCTCAGATATCTGAAAGTATCAGCACCTTCCTCTTCTTGTCCCTCAGTCCTCAGTGACAAAGGCACGGTATCATACATTCCAGACATGGACCTCAAGCCGCCATTTACTGTGCTCCCTGTATATTCACGATTCTGACCATATTGCTTTTCTCGTTGCTTTGACAAAATGCCCAAGTGAAGCAAGTTAAGAAAGGAAGAGTTTCTTTCATCTCACAGTTTGAGAGTCCAGTCCATCTTAGCAGGGAAGGCATGGCAGCCGGGTGTGCAGCAGCCTTTGTATCTGCAGTCGGGAAGCAGAGTGAGGTTCTGCTGGTGCTCCTCTTTAGCCTGGGACCCCAGCCCATGGGACGGTGTTCTTCACATTGAGGGTCTGTCTTCTAGGAGAGTCTAGATCCTGTCAAGTGAGAGTCAATATTAACCATCACAGGGCTCTTAGATGTGGTTAAGTCTCTTCTGTCATTTGAAAAATAGGTGTGCTTGGTGCTGGGCAGTGAGTAGACCACTCAGGAAAAGTCTGGCGCAGGGAAACATTCCCTCCTTGGGCCTAGATTCCTCCATTTACCAGCTTGTCCCTCTTCTGTTGTACAACACACAGAAATGGCCTGGGCATCACAGACAGCCACGGCCACTGAAAGGTTTCCCTTACCCCAGTCCACCAGTGTTGCTCCTGCCCATGTCAAGTAGATAATTCTTCTGGGAAATCTGCCTTCTCAGTTGACTTTTCTCCTCCTCTGCCTTCTGCCTCTTCCTCTCCCCATTTTGTCATAGTGAGAAGAGGAAGAAATGAAGCTTTAAGGGTTTTGCTCACTGGGGCCAGTTCTGGTTGCTTGGAAATGCCAGGGTCTCTAGGGAAGTCTCTCTGCCTCCTGAGAATGTCATCTCTCCAGAATATTCCTTTTACTAGGAAGGGCTTTTCTTCCCAGCTCTAGAAACTGGACTTAGATTTTTTGATATTCTGATTTTCTCCACACCTTCTATGAGCCTCCTGTGCCCTAAGGTTCCAAAGACCTTGGCCCCTTTGCTCCTCTGTTGGTGTACACTTGGTTGTGCACACGAACCTGGTAGCTCGGGGGCTTCTATTTTCCTTCCACATCATTGTTTGTTTGCTGTTTCTCTTTTGATTGTACTTATTCTTTTTATGAAGTGACAGCAGCTACATTTACTGATCAAGATGCTTACATGTTAGAGAGCATCTAAATTAATGAACACGGAGCATGCAAACCTAATCTGAATTTGTGTTTTTATTGAAAGCACTCTAATTAAACACAGGCTTAAAAAATAATCAAGCAGACCATTCTGCCTCTTGCAACATCTGATCTGTTTCCCATCCTAGAAGGCCAGGTCCCGACTGCTTTCATTTCCAAGTTCAGGGTCATCTAGGAGTTTACAGTGGCCTTGGAATGAATATGCATAAGCCTATAAAATACATGTATACATTGGTTAAAGAGCAATAAAATTTCTATTTCCTGATTGCTTGGCAGTGTTATCGAGATGTGAACATATTGTCATATTGCAGCGAGCTACAGGCCTACTACTTGGTATGCTTAATTATTTTCAAGGTCATTTCTTTTTATAGACATCAAGGCAAGCTGGAAAACATCAAGCAGCCTGCAAGTACAGACGTCCTCTTCTCATTGTCAGTTTGTCGTGTATAGTTGTGGTTTTGAGTTTATTAGTTACAGGTAGTCATTGAACATGAAAGTCATAATAATTTTTAATATTAGGAACATGACATTCATTATCATTCCAACCATCAAGGATATTTTTCAAATGAAATAATTGCAAAAAGTAATCGATGTGTTCTGGGCACATTAACATCGAACTGAAAAATTATTTTTCCATACGCAAAGCAAATGTCTAGTAATATAAAATACTCTAAGCTGTCTAGTAATATAAAGTGCTCTAAGTTGTTTATTATGCATATATGTAGTATAGTTCATATCTTTTTATAGGAGCCTGGCATACCAGTAGTCTGTGCACCTGGATAGTCCCTGAATGTTAGTATGCTTGAAGGTTTTAGATGATTCTTTGTTATGGATCAAAAAGAGATCCTATCTTGTATGGTGTCTGAGTTTTGTAATTGCAGTATTCAGGAAGCTGAGGCAGGAGGTGTGCTGCGAATTTGAGGCTAGCCTGGATAGTAGAGTAAGACCCTTTTTCAACAAACAAACAAACAAACAAACAAAGACTAAACTCCTTAAGAGATCTGATCTCATGTTTCAGAATTTTGCTGCTCCCAGCTCTGAGGAAGTGCTGGTTGCTTGGTAATGGTTCCCCAAACCCATGAGCTTTCTTCATCATGAAATCTGGATTCAGAGTTAAGACAAACAAAAGCTCTAGATCTTTATAATTGGAAGATAAAACTTTAAAATGCCCCAACAGTATGTGTATGCCCATTCTCTTAGTTTCAGAAGAATTGCTGTGCTTCGAGTGGCTGAGTGGCAGTGGAGAGTTCAGTTTGTTGTAGTTCTCAGAAATCCTGTGTGTGGCTCTAGCTCAGGCTGTCCCTGAGGCAGATTTCCATTTGTCATTTATCTCTGATGGTCAGACTTATTTTCCCAGAACTACACTCCTTCCTCATGTCTAGTCTGGTCAGCTTGACTTAGTTCTGAATGTTCTTTGATTTTACTTAGAATAGGGCCTATGCTTAGCCAGTGTGGAGGGTTGGGCTGGGGTCAGCCCGAAGAGCAAACCTGGAGTTCCAACGTGCTTGCTGACACCATGGCCACGGGGCTGTTTGCAGTAAAAAAAAAAAAAAAAAAAAAAGTCACCCCCTCCCCCCCACACACACACCAAGAAGTTACCTCTCTGGAGCCCTGTGACTCTCACTGTGAACTGTGAACTCATTCAGTTGAGTGTGTGTGTGTTTCTCTTTTTTTTTTTTTTTTTTTTGAGACAAGGTTTCCCTTTAGACCCAGCTGGCCTTGAACTCACAGAGATCTGTTTGCTTCTACCTCCCAAGTGCTGGGATTAAAGGTGTGCACCACCATACCCAGCCTGTGTGTGTTTTTTTAAGAAAGGGACTCGGGCTGGAGAGATGCCCTAGCGGTTAAGAGCTCCGACTGCTCTTGCAGAGGACCCAGGTTCAATCCCCAGCACCCACATGGCGGCTGAGAACCGTCTTTAACTCCAATTCCAGGAGAAGTCCAGTTCCAGGGGAATCTGACACCCTCTTCTGACCTCCGCGGCATTGCACGACATGGGTGCACAAACCTACATGTAGACAGTACATTCATACACATAAAAATAAATAAAAATTAAAAAAAAAAAGAAAGGGCCTCATGAATGACTTAGAATTCCTGATTCCCCTGCCTTCATCTCTTCAAGTATCATGATTTTAGGCATGAGAACCCTGCCTGGCTCTGTTTTGTCTTAAGATGTTGAAAGTGGAAGTTGAAAGGTATGCTCTGTCATATATCTCAATGGCTTCCTATCAAAACGTGCAATTTTACATGTCAAGATGGTCTTCATCCTGTGCTGGGCATGTCAAAGGATGGTGGTTCCTAGATGAAATTTTAGCACCAGACATATCAGTTACAAACCAACAGAGCTCTGTCACTTTCAGGAGTGAGGGAGACGAAGAGTCAGGGGAGGAACAAGTCCATTTTTACGTTAAAGGAGCAGCATTTGGGATAAGAACCTTCATTTTAGAAGTCAGCTGTTCTCACTATAGACCATTGCTGGCTTTAATAATTGATTCTGAAACCTGGGTATTTGTAGGCAGTGCTTCTGACTCTTTATTTATTTAGAGCTCTGTTTCCCTCTTGGTTTGCACCTGCAACTGCCCCTTCAGTTTTCTGTGCATAGCCAGGGGGAATAATCCATTAGCCAGAATAACTTAAGCCCCCCAACTTCCTGCGATCTTTAGTCTGTTGGGATCTTGCTGGCAGCATATTTCTTTATAAAGCTCATCTTTCATCTGAACCATAGGTCCTGGTCTATAAATGCAGGAACCAGAAGCTTGTGGTTCTGTGATGCTTGAGAATTTCAAAGCCTCACAATATATTGCCTAGTTTCCAGATACAACTTGGCTAAGAGATTGATAGAGTTATACCAATCTGTTGTATAACTAACTGGAACATTGGAATACCTAAAAAGGCATGTGGGCCTGTGAAAAAGCCAGAGAGTTGCCTGTTGTGGCAAGAGGAAGAAGGACTCTTTTCCTTTAGGGTTACCCAGTGACGGTGTCATGGATACAGAGGACTCCTAGTGTTAAAAAGAGGTCTTTTGCATGGAACAGAGGACATGGTAAAAGGAACAGCTTGAGAAGGAATGTATTTTAGCATCTGTTTCCTTGATCTACATATGATGTCTGACTGAATAAAAGCCTGACTTTGAGAAGCATGACTTCATAAGAAAAATAATTACTGCAGAGTGTCTGTGTATGTGTGTATGTGTGTGTGTGTGTGTGCGCGCACGCGCATGTGGAGACCAGAGGTTGTTTTCAGGTGTCTTTTTTGATTGTTTTCCACCTTACTTGAGACAGCCTCTCTCAGTGAACATAGAACTTCCCCATTTGGATAGGCTGACTGGCCAGTGAGCTCAGTGGGCTTTGCCCCACCCTTCTTCAGCACTGGGGTTACAGATGTGTTGACACACCCAGCTTTTTATATGCCTGCTGGAGATCCAAACTGAGGTCCTCATTCTTGTATGGCAGGCCACCTCCTCAGTCCCTGCAGCAGTTTCTTAGCTAGGTGGTACATGTTGTGACAAAGCACATGGGCTCTCGGACAAGAAGGCCTTTTGCCCCTTGTCTTCTTTTGGGCAAGTTAGTCACCTCCTTGCCTTGGTTTTCTTATCTCTAAACTCTGGTCATTCAGAGCTACCTGTAGCAAAACCACAGCATAAGCTGCAAATAGCCAAAAATGCAGCCAGGAGACACTATGGGGAGGACAGGGACATGATAGGGAGCACTGGTATTGTGCAGCAGGGCCCAACGCAGATGGTGTCCTTTGCCCCAGTCTGTGTTGTTCCTCTGGTTTACTAATATAAATGCTGAATGGAAAACATCTGTTGTTCTGAACAGATGAAAGGTAGGGGTGTGTGTGTGTGTGTGTGTGTGTGTGTCTGTGTCTGTGTCTGTGTCTGTGTGTCTGTGTGTGTTGTTATTGTTGTTGTTCTGAGACAGGGTTTTACTCTATAGCCCAGTCTGCCCTCAGACTCACAACCTTTCTCCTGCTTTGGTAGCCTTCCATATGCTGATGTAACTGGTGTAAGACACTGTGTCCTGCTAAAGACTTAAACATTTCATCTCTGTTTTCTTAATCTTAGAAATGCCCCTTCCCATATATACCTTCTTTAAATATGTCCACATTGATTCAGTGACTTGTAGTTCCCCTGTCAGACACCTGAGTCTTTTCTTTATGTTGCCTTTGTCATGTAGTCAACAGCTAAATGTAGTTCATTCCAAATCTTTTACCTATTACACGGTTGAGTATCCCTTCTGCTGCTAGACTCCAAGATTTTGTGTTTAAGTTTGAATTTGTAGCTCTAATACTCAGACACATCTCACAAAGAAAAAATGGTTTTTGAAGAAATCAAAATCGGTTTTTGGATCATGATAGGATTTCCATTATTCAACTCCCAAATAACATAAATTATAGCTTTTGAATGTTATAGCAGGTAGCATCCTAAAACTTTCAGTCTTCAGAGTCTAAGCTCTTTCAGATTCCATGTGGTGCTGAATTACTTTGGACCCAGAGCCTTTGGCTGCAAGAACATTGGCTTGCACTAAGGAGTAGGCCCAAGAAAGGTTTTATAACATGTAACCACACTAGATACGGGACATTAAAACCTAAATGCTAGCCTTTAACATTAAATATTAAAACTTCTGTCTTGAGAAGACCCATAGTTTAAGATAAACATGATTCTTTTTTTTTTTTTATTGATGCTTTGTGTATTTCATACATCATTATCCAATTCAGTTCAGGCATATTTCCCCTTCCCTTCCCCCTATCCTACCCCACCCCATCCCAGATCATGCATTCTGCCATAACTGTCCTGCATCTTTCTCTCAGTTTTTTTTTTCCATTTTTTAGCAATAGGTGATAATTTATGAGTACAAGCATCCTTCATGTAAAACCAATTTGCAAGCAGTTGTGCCCAAACCCACACAGCCCCTTGGTCCCACCATCCAGCAGGGGGGCTTGTATGTTCAATCAAGTTGATCAAATGAGTGTCCAGGCTATATTGCTAACAATATAGCCTAGATAAACATGATTCTTATCGCAGTTTTTTTGTGGTGATTCCAAGCCACATTGGACCTAAAATATTACCAGAACTGTTAGGGTCAGAGCTTGGGCCCTGAAACAGCCCTAAGAAGCTAGGATAGGTCAGCTGTCCTCCATAGGCTGATTAAACATATAAATAATGAAAAGCAGAGAAAAGGAACTTATTCAATGTGGCCACAGTGGGAAGAGGAATAAACAGAGGAATCTAGTGAGCCTTCAAGTCCACCTCTGAGGTTCTGATGTGAGGCTTAGGTTTAAATAGAAAGTAAGAAACATGCACAGCTATGTGGTCCTAGTCAACATACTCCATGTGGTTCAGGCTGTCACTGACCCATCATTACCTTGGTTCTGATCTGTCCTTCATGGGATCTGTGAAGTCGTCAGAACTGTGTGAAATCTCTTTCTAGAAGACAAATTACTCCTCTGGCTGGCACCATGCTTCAGCTTTTTTTCTCCTCCCAGCACGAGATTCCTGGGGAAATTTCAATATCTTGGACACCAGTGTTTCAGTGGACTGAGAGCTAAAAAGAGGGGTACCCATATTTCTCCCTAGAATACCTTCCCTCCTGCCAAGAAAGTTATAGTGGTTGCTAGTGTTTAGGAGCATAAATGTTGGTGAAAGCTATACCAGTGAATGGTTATACTTTCCATCTGTATTTGATGGTCAAACTATTTGATTTGATTAACTTTTTCATTATGAAGGTCATTTTTATTATTATAGAGTAGAATTGCTTGGTAGACTTGGAATTTTATATTTTTCTTAACCAAAATGTATATAGAACAGTAAAAAGACTGTTCTTATTGGTTTGATATTTTGAAACAAAATTACAAAATTAAGGGCTGAAAATGATGAGCTTTATATTGGTCTTGTGAAAAAGTTGGAATTCACTCTGGGGCTAAAGACTAAGGAATAGTTTTCATGAAATTATGGCAGAATAACTGGTGTTGTGATTATTATTCCATCTCTTTGTTGGGAGGTGAAATGTCAATGTGGCTTATTGAGGATACAGTAGACTGCAAGGGAAGAAAGGTAATTCCTGTTTTGTTTTGACAGTAATTTCATTTACTTAGTAAATTGGCATCATAATATGTTTACTGTGAGGACCAGGAACAAGGGCTGTTTCTTTGTTCTGGTCCTTATTGGTGAATGTGAGGGGGTTTTTATTTTTGATTTTTTTTTTTTTTTTTAGTTTGGGAGCTCTTCCTGTATTATATCTTTGAAAATTACAAGTTACTACTTTCCCATTAAAAAATTTATTTATTATTTTTTATGTGTATGAGTGTACTGTCTGCATGTAGTTTGGTGTACCCATGTCATGCAATGCCATGGAGGTCAGAAGAGGGGGTCGGATTCCCCTGGAACTGGAGTTAAAGACGGTTCTTAGCCGCCATGTGGGTGCTGGGAATCGAACCCAGGTCCTCTGCAAGAGCAGTCGGTGGTCTTAACCTCTGAGCCATCTCTCCAGCCCCACTTTTCCATTTTTAAAAGGTAGAAGAAAATAGTGAGATCTGAGTTCTATATCACAAGAAACTAGAAGAAGTGGCTCTAGTGTTCAATTTCTACCATTATACCACCATCAAAGGAGCTGTGTGACAGCCTGTAGTGTGCCATCTTTCTGTGCTGTGAGCAGGGGTAAAGCTCTGAAGACTCAAACCTGGACTCAATATATCAGCATAAATGCACCCCCCCCCCCCAGGAGCCAAACGCTTACCTGGATATGCATGGAGCACTAGCTGTTAGAAGTCTGGTCCTTCTCTATTGTACTTGCCAAAGAAGTCCACTCCCATAGTAAGAGGAATTGAACTCTTTGAATGTTATTTAGAGAGATAGAGTCAGTGAAGGTCCTGGGGCCACTGGGCCTCTCGTTACTTCTGTGATTCACATAATGGGCACGTGCTGGAGGCTTTGTCATGCTTGGCTGTGAAGATACAAAACCAGGTCTTTTTTTTTTTTTTTTTTTTTTGACCTTTTGTGAACTTGAATTATAGTGAAGCTTTAGCAGTATAGAAGACAGAGTGATTCATGTGTGGGGGCATAAGCAAAAAGGATTGAAGCTTAAAGTATACCTTGTATCTAAGAGGTCTTTAGAAATCTAAGCAACACAGATTTACTGCTCAATGGTGTGTTATAATATGTGTTATAAATAGCTGGAAATTTGAGAAGTAGAGATGATAGCTTATACATTTTTTTCATGTATCTGGTGCACAGTGGATTGTGAGTAGTTTATTAAAACTGTTTGGTCTTGACTGTCCTCTGATGAAGCTCACTGGCTGGCTGACTTGTCTAGCAGGGAGTAAAACAGAGGGGCGCTCACCTGGGACAACTGAACAGTGACTTAAATGGGTTATGAAGATGTATCACTACTGAATGATACTGGCCAGATTTTAAAAAAGTCACTTCAGCTCTGAAAGGATTTGGCAGCCATCAGGGACAAAAACTCACTCCTTAGCAGCTGAGGCAGCAGGAGAAAGCTTTAAACTTGGTTTCACTAGTAATCTCATTGCATCAAGAAAACACTACATCATTAAAGCAAAGCTAGACAACCCTGGATGGAGAGCACTTAGGAGGACACATGTCTTCACTGTTAACAAAAATTAATCATGTGATAAGAAACACTTAAGTAACAGCAGCACAAAAATCCCAGAAGTTGACAACAAAAAGATCCTGGCTTGTTATCTTTAAAAATCCTTTCTATATAAGCCAGAAGGAAATATAACTTGGTTAAGAAGAACAACAGAGGGGAAACAGGTTTTTTGTCCTCTGGAACCCTGCTTTGTTCCTGCCAGTCATGCGGCATGGCATGAGGCTTCGTCACAGCACTTCTGTGTGTCCTGTGCTCAGGACTGGAAAGCAGGGGAGCTCTGGCAGGTGCTACGATGCTCGAGCTCTCAGCCCTCAGGAGCCTTCATACATCTCAATAATACTGAATGCCCCAAGGATACATTCGTGGTGGCTCTATCAGTATTTAAAAATGCCGATTTCAAGTTTGCTAATTCAACACATGTATAAAGGATGAGTTAATGATCAAGTTAAAAGGTAATTAGCATTTCTTCCCCTCAAACTGATCATTTCTTTGTACCTGGAACCTTTGGACTCTCCTAGTTATTCGGGGCTTAGGCTCTGCTGATCTTACTGTGCTGGAACTGATTCCTCCCCTGTAACTGCAGTATTCCCATGGCAACGTGTTAGTGTCACACAACCGCTCCCAACCACCTTTTCCTTTGCCTCCTGCCCTCTATGAGTACTATTCTCCTCTCTTTACCATGTTAGAAATTAAAACTGAGGAGTTTAAGTGTTATCAATTTTAAGTAAGCCAATAGAGGTTACTGTAAATTGTTTTATTAACTTTTATGACTTTTCACAAAAATGGAATTACAAAAGTGGCATTGTTTATAGTTTGTAAATTGCTCTAAAATCTTGCTTGATGGATGACTCCCGAGTTCTCATAGTCCTCCTCTTCACTGTTCTCCTGTGATATTATAATGTGCACCCTCTGGAAAGCTGTCCACTTCTGGGGTAGTTGAGAAGGCTCAGTGGGTAAAGTGCTTACTGTGTGAGCATGAGGACCCGAGTTCGGATCCCCAGCACCCACATAACAGCTATGGAGCAGCATGCACCTGTTCTCCAGCACAGGTGGATCCCGGGGCTTGATGACCAGTCAGTCTAGCTGAAATGGTGAGCTCCAGGTTCAGTGGAAGACTGTCTCAGGAAACGGAGAGCGATGGAGTGTCGGCCTCTAGCCTTCACACTCACCATCTCACATGTGCACACAGAACATCAGGAACATGAGAGAGAGAGAGAGAGAGAGAGAGAGAGAGAGAGAGAGAGAGAGAGAGAGAGAGAGTTTTTTTTTGTCTTTTTGAGACAGGGTCTTCCTTTAGTCCCAGCTGGCCTGGAGCTCACTTTGTAGACCAGGCTGGCCTTGAACTCACAGAGATCCACCTGCCTCTGCCTCCCAAGTGCTAGGATTAAAGGCGTGTGCCACCACGCCAGGCAAGTTTTTTTTTTTTTTAGGACAACTTTTTTACCCAGGGCTTAGGGACCACTGCAGAGTTTTGAAAGATGGGGAGGAAAGATTGTAAGAGGCAGAGGGACGGTGCACTGACCATATGGAAATAAATCCTGCAAGCTCCTTGGACCCTGCTCATATGAACCCACAGTAATGGGAAGAAATATTGGCAGCTGATTACTGTTGGGCAAGGAAGAGCTGGTCTTCTTAAAGTGAGGGACTGTGGATAGGCTGAATAGACCTCAGTGGATGAACCTGCATGGTGGAGTGCCTGGGGAGATTAATTTAACTCAAAAGATAGAGGGTATGGATTCCAGTGAGGGGGGTGTGGGAGGAGCCAGTGGGGAAGGAAGGGGGTATAAAGGTGATTAAGACTGATTGAGATGTTATGTATGAAATACACAACAATTCAATAAAAACCCTTACTCTCTATTCCATGTCTTTAAAAAATATTTGTTTATTTGATGTATATGAATATCTTGCCCGTATATAGGTGCAACACAAGCCTGCAATGCCCATGGAAGCCAGAAGAAGGCATTGGCAGTGGAATTAGGAATGGGCGTTAGTTGCCATGTGGGTGCTGGGAACTGAATCCAAGTCCACTGACTGCAAGAGTAGCTAGTGCTCTTAACTGCTGTGCCACACATTTCCTTAGTGTTTGGATGGAGGGTTTTGTAGTACCAGGTGTTCTCAAAGGTACACACCAAAACATTATCTTTTTCAAATGAATCTGAAAATACTTGATGTGAATTTTAGGTGGTTTTATCTGTGTCATGATATTCTTGAGTGTAGTAGCCTAATCAGCACAATTAAGCCTATTTTCAGGCTAAAGCTTTTATTGATGAAATATATCTAATAAGGTAAAGGTCCTGGCCCCATCCCATTCCCTCTATGCTTTGTGACACTGGAGGTGATTAGGTCCTTTTCAAGTATTGTCACATTTTTCTTTCTTTCTGTAGTTTTGTAGGTAGCTTTACTATCTCTTTCTCTTTTTTAAACAGATGGGAAAACTGAAGGTTAGAGATATTAAAGTGCTTGAATTATCACATTGATTAGCAGAGCTGGGATTTTATGTGACTTGTCTTTAACCCCACTATTTTTTCCTGTTTTGTCTGAGAAAAGTGAGTTTGCTACACCCCCCCCACACACACACAGGAATTCCATTTGTTGTACAGGTAGAATGTTGTAGTGACATGCAAAGAGGGAAAGGTTATGGGGTGTATGGTATTCCCACCTCAAAGAATATTTTATGAGAAATCACCTCAGAAGTGTATCATGTGAAGGGGAAGTAACTCAGCCATTGAGGTATTGCCTCTCCCTCTTTGTGCCTCTCCCTGATGTTCATGGTTGGACAGCCTTAGTCCAACTCCTCTATGGCTACAGAGGAGAATCTTGGTTTGGGTATCAATCTGTCCATATGGGTTACTCTGATGCCTTATATAGATGGATATGTTAGCATGTCTAGTATAGTTAGCAGTGTAGTAATAATAGTCATTTGAACTACTGGGTGTAAAGTGTACACCATCATATTCTCTTTTGAGGCCTAGTTACAAAAAGAGGTGAGCTATTCTTTTTCTAGTGGTATCCCAGAACAACAGCATTATCCCACTGCACACAGTCCGTGATGAATAAAGAACAGGGTATGAAAGTGTGGGTAATGACCCCCCCAATGACAAAAGGCTTAATTAACAAGTCACTCACTCCTGTGATTATAGTCATGTTCCACTCTTTTACTTGAATATAGAATATTTTGTCAAATTGATGTTCTCTATTTGAGAGTAGATTTTTGCTGAAGATTCAGGGGTTGTTGAACATGGCATAATCATTTTATGAAAGCTGGGACAAAATTTTGAAATGATTTAGAGTAAGTAGCTTTAATCACAAATCCGTAGGAAGATCAATTGAATTCTTTTTCCCAAGTTTAATTATAACTATTTGCTGTGCTCTTGCTGAAATTAAAGCTGAACCTAAGATTGTTGACTTTCAAGTTTTTTTTTTCTTTTGCTGTTGTTATTCCATAATTTGTGTTGTGACTGAGCTATAGTTTTAAAAAATGCCAAAGAATGGAAATGCAATTTACTTGTCTTTATCAAACTCATTTGACCTAACGTGTCAAGATTGGGGCAGAATGGTGACAAAAGCCAGGAAATGTGATGTTTCGAGAAAGGATGGAATAGTATCGTCTTGTTTTCTTGGTGATATTTATTTCTTTGGATCTTTAAATTTTGGAAAGAAAAGACACCGCTGTTATTTTTTGTGTCTTAAGAACCTTAGCTCGGGCTGGAGAGATGGCCTAGCGGTTAAGAGCACCGACTGCTCTTGCAGAGGACCCGGGTTCGATCCCCAGCACCCACATGGCAGCAGAGAACTGTCTGTAACTCCAATTCCAGGAGAACTCCAGTTCCAGGGGAATCCGAGACCCTCTTCTGACCTCTGCGGCATTGCACGACACGGGTGCACAAACTTGCATGCAGACAGTACATTCATACACATACAAAAATAAAATAAAATAAAATAAAATAAAGTAAAATAAAATAAAATAAAATAAAATAAAATAAAAGAACGTTAGCTCTTGTGGCAAATGTGTGTTCAGGCCACATGTTGCTGTGTTTCTCACCAGAATCAGATGCACTGAAGTGAGTCAAAGTGGAACTGTTCACAGCAGCAAATGCAGAAGAAACCAGTGAAAGGAACTTCACTGTGTTTATCAAAGTAAATGACGGATTCAGTCTTCTTAGGGTCTGGAATAAATGGCACAGGAATATTTGGGTGAAACTGTAGATAGAAGAACTATCCTTGGATGTTCAAAACTTCATGCACATTCAGGTTAGACTATTGATCTCCATTTGAAGATGCTTAAGATTTGGAGTCAGTTTTAATATTGTCTATACTTGGCATACTTGGTATTTTTGTCTGATGTGGCAGAAATATTCCTTAACAGTAATTTTTGAAAGTATGATTATGTTGGTTAAGACAGCAGGCATATTGCTCATCTTAATAATTCTTCTAGCTTTTTAAGTCATTGAAATAATAAAAGCTTTTCTTTTTCTGCCTCATTATTTTGTTTATGCAGTTCTTTTATAGATTAGACTTAATCCCTTTGTTAGTGAAGATAGTTAAAATTTCCCTTCTGAAAGGAAAAAGAAATTACTTGCATGGAGGTGATATCTTCT
This sequence comes from Rhizomys pruinosus, assembly GCA_009823505.1. Classification (NCBI taxonomy): domain Eukaryota; kingdom Metazoa; phylum Chordata; class Mammalia; order Rodentia; family Spalacidae; genus Rhizomys; species Rhizomys pruinosus. The sequence continues at coordinate 284,820 of VZQC01001799.1, read as the reverse complement.
TCTTTGAGGTATTTCAGGGAAGACCAAACAAAACTAAAAACGAGTTTCAGATTCCGTGGACTGAGAGGAGTTGCAGCCTGATGGTAGTACATGGAGACAGGCCCCGTGACAAAGGGATTCCTGAACATGTCTTAGCTCTTTGTCTCAGACAGAAAACTTTCTAGTCCCTCACATCTTTTTTTTTTTTTTTTATTTTATTCAGCTGTTCCTGTTCCCTTTGCAGATATTTGTGTCATCTTTGAGAAGTATGGACTTTTATAATCTCACATCTTTTTTTTTTTTTTTTGTCATGTAGAAAATTCAGGGTTCAGGTTAGACCTCCAGGTTACTTTTTACTGCTCATTTAACATCATTTAATTGAAATATGGCAAGTAATATTTTTAAAGTCACAGTTTGCTTATGGTTCATAAACTGCTGCCCGCATCCACCTCTAGATCCTGCCTCATGTCTTCACTTCTTTTTAGAAACATTTCTAAGGGTAGTGTCTGTAGTCTATCCCTACATCCCATCTTCCTATTTTCTTAAAATTCACCGCCTACCACCACCTCACTACTCCAACTTTGTTTCCTGCTAAAGGAGCAGCATTACGAAGCCCAGCTCCTTGGTGTTGTTGTTTTGGGATTCAGCTTTATTTTTCAAGCACCCTGAGGTCTAGTGTTTCTCTGGTGCAGTCTGGAACTCCTTACAGGACTGGGGATGGGTTGTGCTGCAGGATCCCTGGCCTGGACTGATGTTGATGGCACATTTATGACAGATGCAGCTCACTCGACTGCTTATTTATGCTAGGACGTTATCAAGAATTGTGCCGAGTGGGAACTGAGCTTTTAATTGTGGGTGTCGCTAAACCGCGTTTTCTTCAGAATGTCCTGTGTAGCATGCCTTGCTCAATGCTTACTGAATATCAAGACTTAGTCCTGTTAGAGTTTCCTCCATTTTCTTCTCACATGCTTGGCAGTCCTTGCCTGTAAGCAGAAACTTGGAATCGTAACCACAGAGCGCGTCCTGAGTCATGGTCCTTTCAGCATGTAATGAAGCCGTATTCTTCATGGGGACTTGCCCAGCTTCTCCCCCCTGTCTCTCACACTAAATGAGAGCTGTTCCCCTGGCTATACCTGTGGCTTGTGACAGGAACCCTCTGGGGTATGGCCTTTCTCCAGCAATAAATCATCGGAGCTGCTGCTCTTCCTGAAAGACTAGTGAGCCTTTCCTTGGCCTAAGAAATGAAGAGTGCAGGAGCCTGTCCCTTCCTGCTCCGCTCAGGGTGTTTGCAGTAAGAAATGTGCCAGGAAGCTCCACTTTCAACTTGACCAGGGAACATATGGATTTAGGTGGCAGCAAAATGGGACATTATAGACACACTGTGTGCTTCTGCCACCAAAGCAGAGAAGAATATGTGTCGGGAAGTGTCTAATGACTATTGAAGAAATTATCCTCTGCCTGGAGTTGCCAATCCTAGTACAGATTATCAAGAAAACAGCTCTCTCCAAGAGCCATGTAGAGTGCTCTACAGGCCCCTCATCAGCTTGCTTAGTGATCGATGGACACCATTAGCCTTCTCTGAATACAGAGTAGCATGAAGGTATCTGGAAGGTTTAAGTTGCTTTTCTTTCTCCTCCACAATCCCCTGCCTCAGGTTGGATTGTACTTATTATAGATGAGTTTTGTGATCCTGGCCACTGGGTGTATAGATAGACTCACTGCTTCATCCCCATGGGTCTTCCACATCCTAGCTGGCTCTGTCTTCTTCAAAACTCACTAGAAGAGTAGGTCTTTATGCTAGAGCGCTTTTCCTCAGTGTTTATGGGTCACCATGCCTCAGGTCCCTAGATGTGTCTATCCTGAGAGCCATCGATGTTCATGGACACTGGAGGGAAGGTTTTCCCCCTTGTTAAAATGCTAACTCTTGTCAGGGAAGGAGGTATGTTAGATAGGGAGGGGTCTTTTTGTCATGCCCTGGGCCTTACCTAGCACTTAGAATTCTTGGCTTTCTTGAGATCAGACTATATGCATAGTCTTTGTTTGGGATCCATTTGTGCTGTTAGAACTGGAATCTTTCATACTCAAGTGTGAGTTGCTGGATATCTCTGAAAATTTTAGCTTGAAAGATTGTATGAGCCAGAAGGGTAGATGACCACAAGGAAACAGTCGTCTAGACAGCTGCTTAGTTAACTCATATGAACTCACAGCATTGGTGATAGCATGCGTGAATCCTATGCAAGCTCAAATCACACAAAATCCCAGCATAGACCTAGGGAAGTGGGTAAAAAAATCTGTACCTGCCAGGCATGGTAGTGCATGCCTATAATCCCAGCACTCAGGAGGCAGAGGCAGATGCAGGTGGATCTCTATGAGTTCAAGGCCATCCTAGTCCACATAGTGAGTTTCAGGACAGCTGGAGCTATAGGGAGACCCTGTCTCAGAAAGACCCCCCCAAAAAAAAATTTGTACCCAAACCTAAGAAACTTTTGTCGTACAGGGATGGAACTCTTGGTGGGCTCAGTGGACAGACCCATACTGAAAGACATTTAGGGACACAAATCAGACTCTGTAGGCCATACTATTTGTTTTTATACAGGCACATATACATATGTTAAGTCCATTAAATTGGCCAGGGGCAATGGAGGGAGGTGCTGCAGATGGGAGAGGGGATCGAAATACCATCATATAGTATGAAAATTGCAAACAGTTAATTAAAAAAATTTTGGCTTTAAGAAAAGATTAGAATGCTAGCTAATAAAAGCAGTTTTATTACCAGGACTCTGGAAAGTTCCATCCTTCTTCTCTTCCCTGTTTCACCTGTATGGCATTCTTTTTGCTCTGTTTATAATAGTCTCCCCTTGCCCATGACTTTATTTTGCAGTTTTCAGTTATCTCTGGTCAGTTGTGGTCCAACAATGCTAAATAGATAATTTTAGAAACAAACAATTCAGGAATTTTAAGTTACGTGCTACTCTGAGCAGCATGGTGAGAACTTCTGCTGTCCGACATCTGTCCTGACTGGGATGTGGGTCATCCTGGTCCAGCACACCCGTGCTTTGTGTATTTCCTGCCTGCTATTCACTTAACAGCTGTATTGCTTATTCTACAAGCCTTTGGGGTGTCAGAGTGCTCCTTTTCAAGTAGTCCTTGTTTTACTTAATAGCAGCCCCAAAGTACAAGAGCAGTGTTTTATTACAGTACAGTCTTAAAGTGCCCTATTTTACAATTTGATTAATCTCTTACTATTCTTAACTTGTAAGTTAATCTTTGTCGGAGGTGTACAGAAAAACCAGACACCTGAGGAGACCTTAGAACACATATCCTTTATGTAAGAGGTGACTCTTGCCTTTTCCTTATCTAAGGACATATATGTTATCTTGTGATGACATGTCTTCTGTTTCTTACAGATAAACTCCCTGAGGTCAGGGAAACCATTGACTTAGTTCATTATTGTGTTCCTAATAACTAGCTTGTTGATAGCACACTATTACTAGTCAAGAAATACACATTAGCAAATTATGATTGAAATTTCTCCACTTCCTATCTGCAGGATAGGAACAGTCTCCTCTGCGCACACACACATCTGCCCTATCATGTATTCTGTTTCACAGGATTCCAGAAACACAGAGACAAGTTCAGAGGGGGCAAAGCGATTGCACTATCTAGAAGAATGAGACAGAGGATCTTGATTACATTGTCTTCCTTCTGCACCCTAAAGATTCCACACATAAGTGATTAACACATGAACCTGGTTTATTTCACTTACAGTGATGGTCTCCACTTCCACCCATTTCCTGCAGATGACATGATTTTATTCTTCACAATGGCTGGATAACACAGCATTGTGTGTATATTTACCATTTATCAGTTAATAGGCAGTTAATAGCTGATTCCATAACTTGGCTGTTGTAGTGTTATGGTCAGCATGGGCATACAAGTGGAAACAAATGATTGGCCCTGGTTCAAGGGCAGTTTGGTAGCTAGGGCTAAAAATAAGCTTTAAAACAAGACAGTCCTAGAGTAAAATTCCCACCTCTATTCCGTTACTCCATAAAAGTCTTTCATCTTGCTCGGTCTCAGCTCCTCATTTGCATCAGATCTGATCTTGCATCACAATGAATTGAATAATATCCGCTAACAGAAACTCACTACTCAGTATGTGCTGAGCATATACCTAGCAGTTTGCATGAATGTTTCAGCCTCGTAGTGTTTGGGATGAACCCTGGTAGTATCATGTCTATTTTTCAGATCACAAAGTCAAGTTAAGGAGCTTAAGCTACTTGCCCAAGGTTACAAAATTAGAAGTAGACTGAGGTAGCACTTGGCCATCTAATTCTGGGGCCTGAGCTGTACACATTGCAGATCCTAGGCAAGTCTCTGCAGGGCTGTAAATGACACCTGAGTACTAATGCATAGGGACTGGATCAGATGCATGGCAGGAACTTGCCTTAAATCCAGTGATGCTCTGGTGCTGAGAGTGCTTCTAATTCTCCAGACATGAACACAGAATAATTTAATTTGGTATCAACAACTCACTGAGTGTGTTAACCAAACTTAATGTGTACTAATTATAAAATTGTTGCTGCTATTTATTGAGCAGCTATTCACTACTAAACACTTTACACAGGTGCCTGAAAACCTTGTAGATTAGGTGTTAATATCACTGTGTTCATTTCACAAATAAGAACCTGGAGCTCAGAGACATTAATTAACTCGATCAATTTCATGCTGTAGCTGAAGTGGCAGAGCTAAGACTGGAATTCAGATATGAATTCTAAGCCCATGTCCCTTCTACTGTATGCAATGACCACAATGACCACAATAGCTCTGTGATCCAAGAGCCTGGGTTGCTGGATACCCCGTGATGCTCCCTAATGAAACCTTAATGACAGAATCCTTTAAAGAAAAGAGAAACAGATGCCTGGACCCAACTCCTGGGCACCACTGGTCCTTCTACCTGGGCTCCCTGAGCAGATGGGACTATTGATGCATGCTGCTGCGCCAGACTTATGCTTTAGAAGCAGCTCCTTCTCCTCCAGACTTGCCTCACCCAGGAGCTATGCAGCACAGAGTGCTACTTCTATGGAGTGGTACGAAGTTGACTCTTGGGAGTTTTGTGCCACCTCTGGTAGTGGTTTCAAGCTTGTAGAGTAAGCTATTATCTGTAACTTTTCAGGGGAAAGTCCATGTCTCATAGTTTTCAGCAAAATGAAACAGTGACTGTGTCCAAATGTTTTGTGTCTTTTTCTGTAAGTCAGCAGTTTTCCAAAGGTCTTGTTTATGAAGGTTATTAGTGATGCAAAGTGGGCCTTTATGGATAGTTCTGTGAAATGATTCCAATTAAAAAGAAGTGGGTAGATTGCCCATCAGTGTCAGCTAATTAAATTATGATATGCTCCTGCCATTAACAAGAACACTGACAGGAGGGGGAATGATAAAAGCAGAATCTTGAAATTTGTTGGTAGGGAGGGTGAATTACTTTATCCATTTTCATATATTTAGAAGTATAAAACAGTGGCTTCCCATTATATATTTGAAGTTAGGAAGTCAGTTCTTACTTTATTCTAGGGTATAATTAGTCAGTTTCAACTGCAGTATTTTAGATGTTAGAGTGAAATGATGTTTCATTAAAAACTATAGTTTAATAATAATGAATCAGTCATACCAACAGGATTGCAAACATAAAAATGAGCTTCAAAGACCAAAATTATATCTTCTTCAGCATTTCCCTGAGAAGAAATTGAATTGAAAGGGAGGACTGCATTAACATTTTAAGGCTGGTTCTACTTCAGCATTTTTCTGAGGAGGCGGGGATTTTAGACCGCAGGCCTGCCTTGAAGAGTGCCAAGGACGCGGCAGATTTAGCAGTATCTCACATCTTCAAATCTTCAGTAAGTCTGCCTGTAACCAGTATCCACCACCACCACTCCTCAGCTCCACAGGGCAGCTGTTGATGAAGTGAGAGAGCCTTGCTGGGTTACAGTAAGTAGCTTATGAGTCTAGTCAGGGAATGAAGAGAAAATCTCCAGCTTCACTTCCAGTGAAGTCAGAAGTCTGTGCAGGAGCTTCTGGAAGCAGTTTGCTAACCACACTGCTGCTCTGTGAGGAAGAGAAGGCAAGGCTTTATTGGATTAGCGCAAATGTTCACTGCCATGACCTGTACCCTTGCGGTGTTGTCTAGTTGGCATTCTCCACACATAAATGATAGTCACTTACCAGATGGGGGATCCTGAAGAATTGTGGCTGGCTGGGAGAAGGCTTTGGGGAATCTCAAGCATAGTTTAAATCTTGAGAATTTATATTTAGCTAATTGGACATTTATGATGATTCACATAGGGATGCTGCGATTTCTTTGCTTTCAAAGTATATTATAAAGAAAACTTGGAAAACTATTGTATACCCCTGACTGAAAGACAGCTGTTAAAACTGGGTAGGAAAGACACATATGTTAAAGCCTTTGGGAAGTTATAAATCATGTCTGATTTAAGAGGGGTTCCTATTCCTTTTAGGCAAGTCCTTAGACACTCTATACTATTGTGTGATCTGAGGATGCATGTATTAAATGAGCTTATGTTGGTATTTCCTTCAAATAATATAACTCAGGCTAGCTTTTTGCCCATTGTCCAATTTAGTGAGTTCTGTTAGTTTGTGGTGGCAGTTCTTACAATGTGAGGATTCCATGAAGGTTGTACACGGAGATGTAGGCTGCATAGAACTTCCTGTCTGGCTTTCAGGAAGCCAGTGAAGGTTGGACTAAGACCATTCAGCACTCCTGTCTTCACTATCAACACTCAGGATATTTTGTCGCAGAGGCACTGACAGAAGATTGAGTGGACTCAGTGTGGGGGCTGCGAGGAATCTTCCTCTGGGAGTAAAGTCAGGACAGTAAGGGTGGTGTGCTTAGAGGTGCAGTTAGCAATGCATAGTTATTTACTGAGCGTTTTATTTTACTTAAGGTAATTCCTTAAGTAAAGGAGGAATACTCCGGAAATGTGCAAGAGTATACCTAAGCATGATTTTTCTTCTGTATAGGAAATTTTCCTTTGTCCTCAAATAGGACCATTGCTTTCATCTAAATTGTGCTTCTGTTGCATATATTGTCTTCTAATAAAAAACACAGGATATATACTAAGTGTAGAGTCTGAATATTTTAATTAAAGTGAGGTGCTTTCAAACATATGTGTTTACACTGGCATGCTAATCACTCACCTTAAAATTCTGAGAACTTTCAGGTCTGTGACTCTGCAAGGGACTTGCCACTATTTCCAGCAAAATGTGCACTCGAAATTTCTATTTTTCTTCCCCTCCCTCTCCCCCCATCCTTCCCCCTCCCCCTTCCCTCTCCTTCCCTCCCCTTCCCTCTCTCCCTTTCCTTCCCCCTGCCCCTCTCTGGGCTATAAGTGTGAGTGCAGCGCCCATATGCCATGGTGTTCATCTGTCATGTGGAGGTCAGAGGACAACTTTTTAAGATTTCTTTCACTCCTTCCACTGTGGGTTCCAGGGGTCAAACTCAGGTTGTCAGTCTTGCACAGCAAGTACTTTTACACATTGAAGCATGTTGCTGGCCCACAATGTGCATTTTTAATGATCCTAAGCTGTGGTTGCTTTTGTCAGCTCCCATGCAGTGAAAGAGAGCAGAGAGTTGTCTAGGAAAGTAGTTTCTAAAGTGGTTGATGGCATCTCTCAGCTGTGTGGCATCTCTCAGCTGTGTGGCATCTCTCAGCTATGTGGCATTTCTCAGCTGTGTGGCATCTCTCAGCTGTGTGGAGTCTCTCAGCTGTGTGGCATTTCTCAGCTCTGTGGCATCTCTCAGCTGTGTGGAGTCTCTCAGCTGTGTGGCGTCTCTCAGCTGTGTGGCGTCTCTCAGCTGTGTGGCGTCTCTCAGCTGTGTGGCGTCTCTCAGCTATGTGGCATGTTTCTATAAATTCAGTCTCATCACCCTTAGGATACAAACATAAACACAAACAAGACAACATTAGGGAAATAATTGCTTGCCTTTGTTTTACCTTGCTATTAGACTTCTCTTTTTTTGAATCAGGAATTCTCATGCAGCCATTCCAGCCTTGAACTCACTGTATAGCCTGGTGTGGCCTTGACTCCTGATCTCGTTGCCTCCGCCCCTGGCACACTGCCATCACAGGCGTAATGTGCAGCAATGACTGGCTTCATGATGCTTTTTTGTAGCAATAGCCTGTCACCTTGCCGGATACTTGGTGATGTACATTTAAATCTTTGGCATAGAGTCTAGTACTGAGCAAAATATGGGGAGTTAGAGGGAGAGCACTGATTTCAAAGCCAGGTGTGTTGAGATTTACGATGTTGGTTCCTGTAAATTAGGTCCATGTGATTCTGGATATTTAGGAAAGTATAATACTATATGATAATCCTTGCTGAGATTTCATGTTTCTGAAAATCACCAGCTTCAAGAAAAAGGCCTGGAAATTGAATGCATAGGGCATCTGAATCCTCCCCGCTTAGACAGCTCCTCACAACATCTCTGTGTTTGTCACAAGTGATAGTAACACAATAACTGTTGGCCTTAATGATGGCCCTAAATTACCAGGGAATATTCTATCCAGTCTGCTAAGCAAGGCATCAGGATGTGCATTTACAAAACATCCAAATGGATTAAATTAAAAGCTCTGGTACTTTATATTAGAAAATTTAGTTAACAGAAAAATAATTTGTGGTGATGGTCACTTGCTGCTGATGGTGACACACAAGGACTCACCACAGTAATTTCTTAGATTTTGTTGTACAGTTGGAGTACTAAATGGTGGTTCAACCAGTACTAGTACTGTTAATAAGACCTGACGTTTGTTGAGCCCACATTGTTTGCTAGAAAATATGCTGTCTTTGATCTGGGATGGGTAGGGGTGGGGTGGGGGAAGGGAAAGGGATATATGCCTGAACTGAATTGGAAAATGATGTATGAAATACACAGAGCATCAATAAAAAAAAACAAAACATTAGTAAAATAAAAAAGAAAATATGCTGTCTTTGGCATAGGTTATATTCTTTTTTGTTAAAATAAATTTCTTTTTTTAATTTTTATTTATTTTGGTACGTGTATGAATGTACTGTCTGCATGTAGGTTTGTGCACCCATGTCCTGAAATGCTGCAGAGGTCAGAAGAGGGCGTCGGACTCCCCTGGAACTGGAGTTAAAGATGGTTTTCAGCCGCCATGTGGGTGCTGGGGATCGAACCCAGGTCCTCTGCAAGAACAGTCAGCGCTCTTAACCGCTAGGCCATCTCTCTAGCCCCAGGTTACATTCTTTTTTAAGAACAACTGTGAGAATAGAACCAAGATTAGAGAATAGATTCCTGAAGAAGATAGCGCACGTTCAAAGTGCTGTGGTAGAACTCAGCACCTCACAGTCCACCTTCTTGCTTATATGACTGAACGTTTCAGCAAGAATCTGATACTTTCATCTCCTTTTCCACTACTGGCAAATCTTATTTTGTATTATATAAAATATGTAGGTATACATATAGGTAATATATAAAAAATACCTTTATAAAATATATTAGGTATAGGTAAGTTTCATATATATTAATTCTTCATTTAGCTCCTTTAAAAGAGAGATACTGGCTTTAAATATTGTTCTTATGTAATTAAAGAGTGATTTGCCCAATATTATACTTCATGCAGTTTTCTGACGAAGCAATAAATAGCTAGAGAGGTATTAGGGCAAGATGTAAGAGAGAACCATGTTGCAGAGTGGCAAGTACAGAAAATTCTTTCCCAGCAAGATTCTCAGTTGATTCCGCAGCATTGCACGACACGGGTGCACAAACCTACATGCAGATAGTACATTCATACACATTAAAAATAATAAATAAAATTTTAAAAAAAGAGTGGGCTAAATAATCTAATTAGGAGTGTTTTGAGTACAAAACCAGGTAAACTAAATTCTGATTGTTTTTCTCCACCGTCTTGAGCCGCCCTCCTGTGTATTGAAACACTCGTCTTAGCCTCCCATTTTCATTGAAGATGTTTTTAAACCATTTTTTTTAACCCTTGGGAAAAGGTCTTTGTAAACATAAGGTTAAAAGGTTAATTTTAGGTCTTTCATCTATAAAAAATTACATTTTCTCAGGAAGCCAGATCAGATATTAATGCAACACCCTACCAGTCCTCTGGAGCCTGCTGTGAGCTGGGCCATTACTTCTTATTGATTAGAGCTTGTGCTTTCTGCTGCTCCTGAATTATTTATGGCTGCTTCCCTGGGGTCGGGCATTGTGAAGGCAGGAGATGAAATCCCTCAGTCTGAATGGCACAGGCTGTGTGTGTTGTGGTTCCTCTTGTGACTGACCTGAAGGCCAGGTCTCCTGGGTCCCTGTTTTTGCAACTACCCCACAGCACAAGAGGAACTACAAAAGGATGTTTGTGACCAGCAAACTTGAGGGACATGAGCACTTTATAAAATGTTGAATTTTCAAGTGACTTGTCTAGAGAATAATCCTCAAGAGATGTAGGTACTACGGGAGTATTTAAATTTAAAATAGAGGTGTTTTTTTGCATAGTTAAATGAAAAAGGTGAAGAATTTACTGAAATAAATTATTTTCTTTTTTGTTTCTTCCCAGAAGCGAGATCCCTTGAGAACAGTTGTTTTACTACTAGTATCTTTCAGAAACAGGGTAAGGATAGGTGTGCAGTAAGGTGTCAAGAGTGTAGCATCTGGAGTCAAGGGTAGAAGTGACAGATGAAGGTTGTGTACATTTGTACTATTTATAGATTTAAGTATCTTGAACCATACACATAGGATAAGGAAAGAGAGTGAGAGAAACACGTTATTTTTGTTCAGCTAGATTTCGCTGTCTTAAGGATATATTGATAAAAACAAAGGCGTTTTGGACTTCCAGAATAAATCAGAGAAGAAAATATTATGGCTGTTTGGTAGAGGAGAGTCCTCAGAATCCCAATAGGATTTCATTCCAAAGTCAGTATCATAATCATCTCTGAAAGGAATTAGAAGGTTTTCTCATTTCATAATGTGCTGTTGTATACCAAAGAGACATCTTGAAACACACTAGTAGAATTATATATAATCCTGAGTATAAGTACATAAGAGGTTCACCTCAAAGTAGGAAAAACGTCAGCTAAACTTATAATCCACTGCTTCTATCTCAGAACTGGCAGAGAAGGACATGTGATTTCTCGACAGAACTCTGTCTCACTCTGTGGCTTAAAGGAAAAATCAATTATGATCTGAGGCTGTGGAGTGAATGATTAGTTGCATGCCATCTACTTAAGCCTTCTTTTGATCTGGCCACTATATTTAGGTTATTATGGTATCAAACGGGGAGAGAAACAACTTAAACTTTAGCAGTTGGGAAGCCAAGTGATACTTTAAAAAACTTAACGAACCTTGAAAAATTGCTACTCAGGAAGTGAAAGTGAAAACGCCACATCAGGCAGGTGGAAAGGGAAATGGCCTGCGATGTGGCCCGAGTTCTGGCAGGTTTTCTTTGGCACATAATCATTTATCTTCTGCCGAGGGTTTGCTACGTGCACATATCCATATGTATTTACTTTGGGGCAATATATTTAAAAAGACATTCATATCAAGACTGAAGCATGTTAATTCATGGACTAGTGCGAGAGGACGTGGGAGGAGACCGCCACTAGGTTCAAGGTTTCTCTTTGGAGCTGCACATATGTTTTGGAACTAAGTGGCAACCATGATCACACAATGCTGCGCATATATTAAAACCTACTAAACCACACACTCTAAAGCATAACTATTATAACTTGTGAATTATGTCCCAAGTTTTAAAAAGCTCATTAAGTCCCAAAGTTCACATCCTATGTTGGTCTCTTACATTCAAAAATAACAACTTAGCTACTCTTGGCTTTTTTTTTTTTTTTCTGCTAATTCCTGACTGATCTTCAATTACATATTTTATAGTAATTGAAATATATAATTCTCATTGTTTGGGGGCAAGTTTTTGTGTGTAGTTGGAGAGAATTTTCAATGCATAGCTCTAAGGGAGGATATGAGATCTTTTGTTGGTTGGTTTTGAGACAGACTTGTTGTAATAGCCCAAGCTGTTCACAAACTACTGCTTCTGCTAATGTTCTGGGATTCTAGGTGTGAGCCCCTAGGGTAGCTGATGTCCTCTCATCTTGCTTTTCAGAATGGATTCATACTCATCACTGACCATTTAAGGGTATCTATCCACCTAGCAACTTCTCTCATTCATTTGTTCGTTTATTACTTGCTGTGTTCACAGTCTCCTTGGTTGGTTCATTCATCTGTTTTTCTCTTCATTTGGCAAGCCAAGCTAGTTGTTTATTGGTTCGTTATTTTTCCTCTCCTTGTTTCACATCTTCTTCCCCTCCTTGATGTTTCCAGGTTCTGCTTTCATCTCATCTCTTTGCAACTCTGTGCCATTGCAGAGCAATAGTTTTCCCCTAAGTGCTCAGAACAGAACAGAAGAAACTGCTATCCCAGAGCAGGTGGAGGCCAATAGGAGATTCATGCTTCCCGCTAGATGTCCAAAATGCCTACCATGCTTTCAGTGCTCAACTTTGAGCATGAGGGACTTGTGCTTTCAGAGTTAACTGACAGCACACACATTGAACATGGGAGCATGGGTAGGCAAGATTGCTCAGAGGGTAAAGACACCTGCAGCCAAGCCTGATGACCCGAGTTCAATCTTCAGAACCCATATGGTGGAAGAAGAGACCTGAATTCCTCCGGTGGTCCTCTGACCTCCATATGTGTGGGCCATGGTATATATTCCACACACAATAAATAAATGAAATGGGAGCACTTCTTGTCCAGATGACTGCCTTTTGTGTGATTGCAGGACAGTGATTACAAATCAAGACAGGTATACATATTTATCAGAGTTGGTTTAGCATAAATTCTATTGGAGCTTCAGTTGAGATGGTGGGTTGGGAACATGTATAACTCCTGATCTACCTGAGATCTCAGGATATGAATGACAGAGTTGGGACTTCAGATCTAACATGCTGTTGTCACAGGGCACTGCCACACTTTAGAGCTCTGTTTTTTTCTCGTTCAGGTTTTCTTGTTAGCATAAGTGAACAAAGAATGCTACTAAAAGCCATCTACTGCTGTTCGTTACATAATCCTACAGGACTTTAAAAAATAGGTGCAACCTAACTGAATGGCAAAGGGCCAGATTAGAGTTGAAATTAGATGGCTCCTCATAGACCATTGTGCTGATTTTATGTTTCTCTTTTATTTAAATAAAATTTTGATTTGTACATGGAAGTAATTTCAGATGGGTATGTATATATCATGGATGTGTGACTTTTTGGTGATAATAGCCAAATTCATTTTAATTAAGAAGCTTTAAGATGATTGATGTTGGGGTGAAACATTGCTTCTACATTCTAAGCAAGTTTATGTTCTTTGCCTCATTACTTCTGTGTTTATTAGCATGGGCTTCTTGGGGGGATGACCAGAGAAATGTTCTTAGAGGTGATACTTCTGTAGAAGAATTTGACACATACCACAAAGATGACTTATTTATGACCCTCTATATCTGAGAGCATATTTAAGTTACGCAAATTAGGATCACTTACAAAAGTTCATGTGATAGGATTTAATTAGCTCATATGTTAATTAATAAAAAATTGTATTGCCTTAAGTTACTAGACACTGTGTCTGAGTCTAGATACAGAAGGATGGTTGAGATTGAGGTCTCTAAGCAGTTCACAGAGAGCAGTTGAAACAGACATTTTTGAGAATCTGAAATGAAAGGCTTTCAGGTAGACGACTGAGCCATTGTAGCTCACCAATATATCATAACAGAAAAGGCACTTCTTGAATTTTTATGAGCATATCTTAAATAATAGTAATTTTCTTGAACTGAAATTTTAATGTTGCTGTAAGAGAAGCCTCTTTGACATTTCAGACACTATTGTGTACTGCAGCCCTGGCTGAGGAATTAAATAGCACAGCCGTAGCACATGTTCTACATTTTCTTTGTGGTTTGACTATGTTTTTAGGGGTTATAATTTTTGTATTGGTTAAATATGTAAACAGGCATCCTGTAAAAATAGTTACTGGGGAGATAGCTCATTCATTAAAACTGCTTACCATGGAAGCATGAGACCTGTGTTCAGTCCCTAGAACTCATGTAAAAAGCCCTGGCTAGTAGCACACTGTATACTCTGGAGACAGAAAAAGGCTGATCCCTGGAGCAGCTTAGTCTAACTAGCAAACCCTAGGCCTTTGACAATCCCCGTTCCAAAGAAACAAGGTGGTTGGCTACAGAGCAATGACACTTGAGGTTTGTCCTCTGATATCTATATGCAAGTATGTATATATTCACATACAGCCTCACACACATGGATTTAGACAAACACACACACATGCATATATACACAGACACACACAGACACACAGACACACACACACACACACACACACACACACACACACACTTAAAAGGATACTAAAATGAATCAACCAAAAGGAGTATGAGGAATTCAGCTGTCTGTTGGCATAGAAGAAGTGATAACCTATCTAGTTACTTAAGCCCTCTTAAAGTGAGATGCTCTTACATCTTTTGCTCAAAGATGCTGCTTATACTTAAATAAAATGATGGTCCTTAGAGAATACATCAGCACTTTCTTAAATGTCTTTTGGTTGGCAGACATGCTTGATAAATGGTTGAAATACAAGCATATGTGCACACACACATGCATAATTTGCATATTATTTCAAAGCAGCCACAGATCCTGAAGTACATCAGTGGACCTGCTAGTGGCAAATAAATAATGTTAGTTTGTCTCAGAAAAGTTATAGGTGTATAATTTAAATCTTGCCAGTAAAAATGTAAGTTTTCTAGATTACTTATATGTTGCATAAATGACCTAGTTTTTTAAAGCCTTGAATAAGTAACAAGCTCCATTTTTTATTTTTAAAATTTTTATTATTTATTCTTTATGTGTATGAATGTATTGTCTGCATGTGCACCCATGTCATGCAATGCTTCAGAGGTCAGAAGAGGGTGTCAGATTCCCCTGGAACTGGAGTTAAAGATGGTTCTCAGCCGCCTTGTGGGTGCTGGGGATCGAACCTGGGTCCTCTGCAAGAGCAGTCGACGCTCTCATCCACTAGGCCATCTCTCCAACCCCCACAAACCCCATTTTAAATTAAGCCTTAGTTACAGACAGGTATAACTTTTGGGGAGTACTTTTTTTTTAAAGAATATTTCCAAAGGCCATTCTTCCTGAAATGTCAGTGATATGGCACTTCTAGAAGAAAAGGCGGGAAATAAAAACATTTTTCTTAATTAATACAGCAAGTGACAAGGTGAGCTGACATGCTTATGAACATAGGTAGGAGATGTGGTTTGTAGAGGAAGATTAAAATGTCATTTTTATCCAGAAGTTCACTGTCACTTCCCCGGGGCTGCTGTGGCTATGCCTGGAAATGCTTGCCTCTGTCTAAATATAGCGAGTGCGTCTTTAATTAGTTGATCATGTTTCTTCGAAAGAACTTTGAGCCTATAGATAGCAATGGCTTAGTTACAGTTTTAAAATGAAAACTCAAGTTAGGGTATGATTTTAAATTACAATAATATCTAATTGCTAGCTTAGCTGTGGCTATTATTAAAACATTGAAATGTTTCCAAGCATTATTTTGACATCAATTGAGTTCATTCCTTCCTCCCTTTCTTTAAAAACGTATTCATGAAAGACAGTGTTAAATTCCTTGAAGCATTTCCCCGACTCTCCTTGCTGAAGCCACCCTCCCCTTCATGCCTGCTAATTCCCTTATTCCTATTTTTGTCATTCTGGCTGGAGGTCTGTGCTCGTTGTCTATACTTAGAGCTGTGTTGTTTTGTGAGTCTCTTCATTGTTTCCCTGTTCCGATTTTCATCGATTTCTGTTGCTGTCTGCATTATTTCCTTCCTTCTGCTTGGTTTTGGGTTATTTTGCTCTTCTTTTTCTAAGTTTTCATGTTAAGATCTTAGATTATTGATTTAAAGTCATTTCTGTTTCTCTTTTTTATTTTTTCTTTTTATTTATGTGTATGAGTACATTGCCTGCATGTATGTAAGTGTACCATGTTGTGCAGAGGTCTCAGAGGTCAAAAGCCGGTGTTGAATTCCCCTGGAACTGGAGTTATAAATAGTTGTTGGTTGACATGTGGGTGCTGGGACACAAACCTGGATCTCTTCCCATGCTCATGCACTCTTTCTTTCCACCATGTTTGTTCTGAGTATCCAATTCAGGTTGTCGGAGAAGTCCCCTTATCTGTTGAGCTGCCTCACCAGCCCCACCCCCTTTCTCTTTACAATGTAAGCATTTAATTTTATGAATTTCTCTCTTAGTCCTGCCTTTGGTCTGCTAGGTCATTTTTGATATGTTGCATTTTCATTTTTATTTATACTACCCCCCATATATGTATATTCATATTCCCTGAGACTATCTTTTTTTGTTTTTGTTATTGTCTTTGAGACAGAGTTTCATATAGTCCAGAATGGCTGCTAACTCATTGTGTAGCAGAGGACAACCTTGAATTCTTAATCCACCTGCCTTCTTGAGCTCTGGGATTACAAGTGTACACCATCACTATGCCTGGTTATTCAGTGCTGAATATTGAACCCTTAACCTCGTGTAAGCTAGGCAAAGACTTGACCAACTGAGCTACCCTTCCAGCCCAAGACTTCCTTTTTAACACATAGGTTATTCAGAAATGTGATGATTTGTTTCCAAGAGTTTGGTGAGTTTCCAGTTAGCTTTCTGTTCTGGGTTTTGAATTTAATTTCCTCGTGGTCAGAGAAAAAAAACGTATCTGATTTCAGACCTTTTAGGCTTTGTTTTATGGCATAGCCTATTAGATTTGGTGTAAAATCATGGTCACTTGAACAGAAGTATATTCTCTTATTTGGTGAGTTGTTCCATAAATGTTGATGAGATCCTGTTGCTTAATGGGTATTTAAGTCTCCAACAAGGATTATGAATTATCCATCTCCCCTCTCCGTTCTATTAGTTTCTACTTCAGGTATTTTGTAGCATTGGGTTTGGTACATGTCTTCTTTGTTTGTTTAATCATGTGATATCTCTGTCTCTTGTTAATTGTCTTTCCTCTGCTGTTACTTACCTATTACAGCCTTTTCTGCTTTCTTTGAATTATATGTATATATGTGTGTATATCTATAATTTACATATGCATACTATGTGGCATCATTTTCTCCTCCATTCATTTATAAATATTGTTATATGTGAAGCAAGTTACTTTAACAGTGTATAATTAGGACAGGTTTTAAAATCCACTTTGTTTCTCTCTCACTGAAGCATTTTTGTAATTTCTGATTTGACATTCTCTTCAGATAATGCCAGCATTTGATTTATCTCATGTTGGCTTATTCCGTTTATCATTTCTTGTTTAACTTGACACTTCCTTAGGTTTTAGTGGGAGTGTTTTTAGCTGTATGACTGGATGTTCAAGGTCTTATGAAATGCTGGATCTTACTTACATGCACTGTCTTAGTGGTTCCCTCTGACACTATACCAGCAGGGAAGGGAGGAGCCACCTGGTTGCTGTCACATGTGGGCAGAAATCAGGCTCTGCCCTTGGCTTCTGCCAGCTCTGAGGGTCATCCGGCTAATGTCTGGTGAGAGCACATGTTCGGGCTCCCTTTAGACTCTGCTGATGCTCCCCAAGTGGGCAAGGAAGGATTGCCTTGTTTCCAATTCTCACATGGCCTCCACTGATAGTCAGGTGGGGTGTGTGGTAGTCTTAGTGGTGGGTGGTAATGGGCTTCACTCCCCTCTAGGCTGGCTCTGAGGGGGGAGAGTAGAGCCCTCACCTCCTTGCTATGTAATGGGGATGGATGTCCAGCTTCCCATGTTCCCTCACAGTTACCCCGGAGGAGGGAGAGCATCTTACTACTCAGCAGTGATGTAGATCTTGGCTCTCAGCTTGAGCAAAATTTGAGAGCCTTTACATAGCTCCTACAGGGCTGCCTAGCAAGTGAGGGCCTCCAGACACCTTTCAGCCTTCATTGCATAGGTAGGGATAGGCCTGCAGGTTTTTTTCCCCATGGTATTTTGTTGGATTATGTCAATTATTGTCTAAAAGTTTTCTTACTACTATGTTTCTTGTGTGGTGCTTAGGTTAGCGAGAGCACGCTTGGCTTCAAGTTGTCTTTGCTTATGGGCAACATTATGTTTTTTAAAGAAAAAAATCTTATTATATTTTATTTATTTTGTATGTTTTTGTGTCTGGAGGGAGGTGCCACAGTGTGTTTGTGGTAGTCAGATGTTGACTTTTTTTTTTTTTTTGGTCTTTTCTAGACAGGGTCTTCCTGTAGCCCCAGCTGTCCTGGAACTCACTCTGTAGACCAGGCTGGCCTTGAACTCACAAAGATCCGCCTGCCTCTGCCTCCCAAGTGCTAGGATTGAAGGCGTGCGCCACCATGCCTGGCCAGATGATGACTTTTGACAGCTGGCTCTCTCCTTCCGTCATGTTGGTTTTTAATATCCAACTCAGGTTACTGGGCTGGACAGTAGTACCTTTACCTGCTGAACCATCTAGCTGGCTCTGTAATTTCTATTACTGTAGCTTTGCACTAAGTTGTGAAATCAAGAGGTATTTAATACCTTTTATTTTAATCACTTTCAAGTTGGTTTTGGCTACTGGTAGTTTTGTTAGATTTCATATGAATTTTATAGATTTTTTTTAATGTCACAGAATACCAGAATACTTTATACTTTAGTGATTTTGTTGTTGTTATTGTTGTTGTTGTTGTAGTTCTTTCTTTCTTTTTTTTTTTTAGGCATGGTCTCCCTGTAGCCCCAGCTGGCCTGGAACTTAAAGATCAGCCTGCCTTTGCCTTTTGAGTGCTGGGATTAAAGGCATGTGTCTCCACGCCAGGCTTTGTTGTTTTCGCTCTGACTGGCCTGGAACTCACAGAGCTCTGTCTGCCTCTGCCTCTGCCTCTGCCTCTACCTCCTGAGTTGATCAAATTATAATTGTGCCCCACACCCACCTACTATTGTGATTTTGATAAAGATTTCATTGAATTTGTACATCGCTCTGTGTTGACATTTTTATAATACTAAATTCTGCAATCCATGTACATGGATTATCTTTCTTTTGTTCAATTAATTTTTTTGTGTGTTTTTGAGACAGGGTCTCTCTGTAGCCCCAGCTGGCCTGGAACTTGCTCTGTAAACCAGGCTGGCCCTGAACTCATAGAGATCCACCTGCCTCTGCCTCCCGAGTACTGGGATTAAAGGCGTGCACCAATGTCTTGCAGTGCCCATAGAGGCCAGAATAGGATGTCAGATCCCCTGGAACCGGAGTTACAAACAGCTGTTAGCCACCATGTGGATGCTAGGAATTGAACCCAGGTCTTCTGGAAGAGCAGCCAGTTCTCTTAACCACTGAGCCATCTCTCCAGCTTTGTTCAGTTAATTTTAAAATATAAATTTAGAAATTGGAATTTAATACTGATGAGTGTAATCTTGTATATTTATTTCCATCTTCTAATTTGATTAATTCTTTTCATTCAAATTTATAAGTCCAATGTATTCACTGTTTCTGTCACTTATATCATCTCTAAGTACTAAATACCTTCAGTGACCAGCCAAGTTACTGATCCACATTTTATTTTAAGACAGGTTCTTACTATGTATCCCTGACTAGCTTGCAGCTCTCTCTCTCTCTCTTTTTTTTTTTTTAATCTTTTTCGAGACAGGGTCTCCCTGTGGCCCCAGCTGTCCTGGAACTCACTTTGTAGACGAGGCTGGCCTTGAATTCACCAAGATCTGCCTGCTTCTGCCTCCTGAGTGCTAGGATTAAAGGCCTGCACCACCACACCTGGCATCTCTTTGTAGACCAGGCTAGTCTGGAACTCACAGGGATCCTGTGGTACAGATGCTTGAAATCCTGCTTTTCCCTGGAAGCTCCTGCTTTTCCTGATTCATTGATTGGAAGTTCACATGTATGGGGTCCACAACAGAGCCATGCTGGTGCAGTGGGCGGGTTACCCAGATGTGTAAGAAAATCCCCAGTGATGGCTTGTGAGATATAAAGCTTCACTGGATGGGCCTGGCGGTGGCCTTTCTGCTCATCGTTTGGCTTTTCTGCCAAAGTGCTGAGCAGGGCTTCCTCCGCTGTATTGTTAAGGTCCGATGGTAACAGGACTGAACAGGCAGCACTCATCTCTCTTGACATCTCTCCAGTAGTGCTTATCCTCTTCACAGTGCCACCCCGGAGACCCAGTGCTTGGACCTGGAGCTGTTGTTCTCCCCTCACCCGCCAGTGTTCCTTTACCACACCTTGCTATGGAACCTTGTAGATTAAACAGAGCCCTGGATCCTTAGCTTAGCATGCTTTGTCCTGTTGAGCAGCTCCAGGAATAGCTGACTTACTGTACAACATACAGATAGCAGGTCTTCTTCTAGATAGACTCATTTTCCTATTGCCCAGTACAAATGAGAGACAGTCAGTGTCCCCCCAGGTTTCCCTGGTACCAATGTTCTGGTCTCAGCCATTTTCATTTTCCCCTTGACTCAAAATGAATCTTGGAAATGGAAAGGGGCCATTCAGGGACATGGTGTTTAATGCTTCCTTTTTCTCAGTAAAACATGACTCGCTCTTTCAGAAAACATTCACTGAGTAGTCACCATGCCTAGTGCTTTGTGAGGTTATTCCTGAGGTTATTCTACTAATGTAGTGTTAAACAAGACAGGATCTTTGATGTTACAGAGGAAAAGAGAGATGACTGCCCATAGTATTAATTATGATTAAATAAGCATCATTCTGAAGGGAAAAAACCCTGTGTATGGTGGGAATATACTGGAAGGACAAATTTATTACCATGAGTACATAGGCTATGTCCACACAAACCAAACTTTAAATGTCAGAGGCAGCCAGGTGGAGACACTGAGGAAGCCAGATGAATAAGTTTCCCATGCCCATGGAAAGGACCGGGTCTGCTCCTAGACCTTGAAGTACAGGGGTGTGTACAGCTTTGTTGTGGTACAGTGGACTGCAAAGGTAACCCAGGTTCAATTATGGGGTTTCTTGAATGCTGTGGTATAAAGTTTGGACTTTATTCTGTTGTACATAAAGAACCCCTTAGAGTTTCCAAGCACGGGATAAATGATTGTGATGATTTGGAAAGATAATTCTGGTAATAGTGATCAAGATGGATTAGGAAGTCAGGGGAACAAAGGAAGGAGCCCAACAGTGAGGACAACACAGTGGTTCAGGTAGAAGAAATGAAACGCAAACTTGGTCCCTTTCAAAAGGTCAACACTGGGGCTGGAGAGCCGGCTCAGCAGTTAAGAGCACTGGCTGGTCTTGCGGAGGATCCAGGTTGGATTCCCATCATCCACACAGCTAACACCCACCCATAACCCCAGTTCCATCAAATCGGATGCCCTCTTCTGACCTTCTCAGGCATTGTACAACACAGGTGTACTTACACACATGGAGGCAATGCATTCATACACATAAAAATAACAAATAAATAAGCCAGGCGTGGTGGGGCGTACCTTTAATCCTAGCACTTGGGAGGCCAAGGCAGATGGATCTCTGTGAGTTCAAGGCCAGCCTGATCTACAGAGTGAGTTCTAGGCCAGCTGGGGCTATAGGGTGACAATGTCTCAAAAACAAACAAGCAAACAACAAATAAGACATTTTTTAAAATGTTATCCCCATGCCAGGCATGATGGCATACTCCTTTAATCCCAGCACTGGGGAGAAAGAGGCAGGCAGATATCTGTGAGATCTAGGCTGCCCTGGTCTACATAGCAAGTCCCAGGCCAGCCGTGGCTATAGGAAGACCCTGTTTCAGAAACAACAAACAAACAAACAAGCAGGTCAACACCATCTTCAGTGCAGTGAGTCACACAGTTCTGCCTTTTCTTCTTGTGATGAGTTCAGCCTTTTTCTTCTTGTGATGAGGAAGAGATTAAAATTCTCCCATTTATAATTCTCTATTAACAGAAGAATTGGACTTTAAAACAAAAATGCCCCCCTTTTCACCAAAGGTTTCTACTGTGTTTTGAAATAATACATTTAGTTTCTAATGTTCTTTGAGTAATACAATTTTAATTTTAAAAGAGCAGAAACTGTAAGAATCAGTATGTTTTAGCATAAATGAATGTTCTTCCTTATGGAGGCAGCCACTCTTGAATTGTGTCTTAATTTAAAATTTTGGGGTTAGGGAGTACAAAGTGAGTTCAGTATGTGTAAATGGGATCCCAGCTGAGAACAATGTCATAACACTCTTAACAACACTGAAAATATGGAAGCCTGGGGACTTTGTGAAAGGTCAGGCAAGCCTGAGTGGTTTTGCTGAAAATTGTGTCTGTATCTGAAACATTAATGCTTTAATCTAAGTGATCTGCGGGCTGCATCCATTCCTGACTTTAGCAGATCCTGTGGTTCTAGAGGATTAAACAAGGCATTTACCTGCTGACTTCCTGATGCCACTGAAGAGCCTATTTTCTGGAGGATTCTTTTTGTACTTTACATTCATTCTGGAGCTTAATGCTTCAAGTTTTCTATTCTTGCTGACTTTGAATAGCAGACATGGCTGCCACTGTTGACTGGAGTTGCCACGCTTTTGAAAGTACTTTAGATGAAAGATATAGGAGCTACTCCAGTTAAAGGGCAGGCTATGGAAGGACGTCCTGGGAAGGGGTGATGGTGCTTTCTGTGGGAAGAGTCTAGTTGGTACACTCTGTTACAGTGACCTGGTGTGCTCTGTGGAATTTATATCTCTACTTTCAGTTTCCTTAAAAAGAAAGAGAGACAGAGAGAAAATAGTATATTCAGAACTTTCTCAGTCTTCCCGCTTAAAGAATGCATCTGAGGTGATGGAACGAGTCCTCTCCCCGCAGCGTCTTTCACATGCCCTCTAGCGAGACCCTCAGCGCGCTTTGCTTGTTTTATGTGCACAAACACTTTATTTGGATTTTATTCAATGGCAAAATAATATCTGCAGATATTGTTCCCTTTGGTCTGCTTTGAACCATGAGGATGCGATAGAAGATGCTGTGAGTTGAAATGGCACTGAAAGCCAAAAGGTCGGTCCCTGGAAAACAGTTTGCTCGAATGAGAAAATATAAGTGTCACTTTCCAAAGTAATGATCAACCATGCTCTGTTTTGTACTTAGATTTTCATTTTTACTGCAAAAGAAACTTCCTTTTGTCTTGTGGAATGTTTAGGTATATGTCTTTCTTGTTTTTAAGGTGTAATGTCACAACTGCCGAGTACATTTCTCTTGACTCCCAACTTGAGATATTCAGAAAAGTAGATAAATACAAGAAAACTAAAGTCTTAAATTTCTTTTTAGCAATTATAAGTTCACAGAAAAATCAGAGGAAGACAGACTTTCTGTAAATGGCCTGCCCCAGGTAATCAATACCCATCTTCATGTGTATCTTGCTGATGATCCCAATAAGCAGGAAGGGGAAACACAGTGGGATAAGTAATCCAGAGAGTTAATTCCACAAAGAATGAAATAGTGAGCATATGATCTCTACTAAGGTTCTGAGGGTAGTGATGGTGGAATAAGTTTTTCTGGGTAGAATGCCTGTGCTTGGGAGCCAGAGCCGCCGATTACTAGATGCACTGTACCAAGACGATTTCTTAATCTTTAAACCCTAATTTATTCACATATAGAATAGAGATTGATGGTAGTTACCTTATAGGCCTCCATAGTAAGAATTAAGATCCTCTATCTAAATACTTGGCAATATGGCAGGGTCCATAGAAAGCATTCTATAAATATAAATGGTAGGTGATGTTTTCATTCTTCCACAAATTTAAACTGGCCACATGCGATATTCCAGGCATTATTTGGCATCCTGGGTGTGGGGGGGGGGAAGTAAACTGTGCATGAAGCAAGAGACTGTTGTCTCCTCATGGGTTGTATGTTAGTGATGGGAAGTAAAAATTGTCATAACAAATGAAGAAATTATGTAGTGTGTAGGAAATGTACAAAGTATGGACAACATGAATATCATTACATGAACTAGGAGCAAGAGTGCAGGATTGGACAACTCATGATTTTAAGTTGAGAGTGACCTCAGGATAATTTAACACAATGCTTGAACAATAAGTTGGAGGTACTTGATGTTACTAATTTTACAGGATTATTTTGTGTAGTTATTTCTACTCTTACCATATGTAGCAAAGCTTCAGATGACAACAAATGAATTTTTTTAATTTTTTAAAATTTATTTTTGTATTGTATGAATGTACTGTCTGCATGTAGGTTTGTGCACCCGTGTCGTGCAATGCCGTGGAGGTCAGAAGAGGGTCTCAGATTCCCCTGGAACTGGAGTTCTCCTGGAATTGGAGTTACAGACAGTTCTTAGCCGCCATGTAGGTGCTGGGGATCGAACCCAGGTCCTCTGCAAGAGCAGTCAGTGCTCTTAACCACTAGGCTATCTCTCCAACCCCAATAAATGAATTCTTAATAATAATAATAGAAATTATAATAAGCCCTGGGAATGCCTGTCTTATTCTTCCCTTTACATGATTTGCTCTGTTACACTGCAGTGAGTCTAAGTATTAGGGTGGCTGGGAGCGCCGACCGCTCTTACAGAGGACCCGGGTTCAATCCCTAGCACCCACATGGTGGCCGAGAACAGTCTGAAACTCCAATTCCAGGAGAACTCCAGTTCCAGGGGAATCTGAGACCCTCTTCGGACCTCCGCGGCATTGCATGACACGGGTGCCCAAACTTGCATGCAGACAGTACATTCATACACATACAGAAATAAATAAAAATAAAAATAAAAAAAATTAAAAAAAATTAGTTTGTTAATCTAGACGTGGTAGCCCAGATTAATTCCAGCACTCAGAGGCAGGCAGATAAGATCTCTGAGAGAGCGTGCTCTACACAGCAAGTTCCAGGCCATCTGGGGCTACAGGGAGGTCCTGTCTTACCCTTCCTCCCACTTAGTTTGTTAAGAGCAGAACAAAGCAAAATACAGAATTCTTCTGTAGATTAGGATTTTCCCCTACTGTCTTGGATCAACTCACTCCCCCTTCTGCTATAGCATCTGAGATCAGCTCATCTCAGCTGAAGATATTGACAATCTTGACTTGTCTGCGAATAAGAATCAGTCAGGTGTTTAGGAAGACTGGTTTGTCATGTGCTTCACTGGGCTCAGGTGGTATGGGATATAGTGTGCTGTTACCCTTTGCAGTGACTGAGCATTTTAAAAAAAGGGAGGGAAAGCTGCCATTCTTAACCCAGGAATGCATAAATCGGTTGGTATTTCCACATCATCATCATGAGCTCAGGATAGTTAATGCTAGCACCAGTTGTGGGTACCTTTGACCCTTTGCGCTTCTGTGTGGGGACATAGGAAACCGCAGGGTCTTGGTCATGCTTAGGGTATAGTGGTTACTAATGCTATTACATTCATTGCTCCCTTCTTCACAATATATTTTGGAATACCTCATTTACTTCTGAAATGAAATATAGTAGATAATACAGCTTAAATCTACACATAATCTAAAAAGTTGAAATACTTCTGTAACTGTAAGTGTGCTTATGCCTGCTTTAGTGTGAAGTTCAGGGTTTCTCTGTATTCAGATCTACTTATGGACAGGTTTGGATTAATGAGAAGTATATCAGTACTGGCAAAAGTTTCCTTAAAATTTGAAGTTTGGACATAAGTGCTAAATGAATAAATACTTCAGTACGCAGACTGGCCATAAATGGGTACAAATGCATATTATGCATGTGTGTTGTGTTAGTAATTTAAGCACCAAAGGACTTGATTTTCCATAATGGTGAACAATTCGTGACCTGGATCCAAACAAAGCAAAATACCTCTCTTCCTGTTTACAATGAAAGAAATTTCATTCTTTCCAAATTCAATGTATTTAAAGTTGTGCAAGAAGACATGTGCCAATAAGTAAAATAGAGGTAGGCTGTAGGGTCAGAGAATTATAACTAGGGTATTCCCTGACACAAAAGCCAGAGAGTCAAGTGGGACATTTTAAGAACCTGCTGGATGTAGGATAATTTTTTTCTTATCCAAGACTGTCCTGTTTAGCAGGCCTGTCTGCAGTCCTCCAAAATGGTACTGTGATAATTGAAAACATTCAAATGACCCCTAATGCCTCCTGTCCACCTCATTGTAAACCATTGGTTAAATTCTTCTGCAACAGTGGTGCCCGTGTGAGGCCCCATATACAGTGCAGTGCCCTGTTCCTCATGGCTGCCTGGCACCACACCTTGTATCAGGCACACCCTTCAAAACTCTGAGCTGTTCTACTTGCAGTGAGTTCCAGATGGCTACCTAATGACTTCAGGGGACAGAGCAGTGCTGTCCAGATGGCTGCCTAATTCTTCAGTTCCCTTTCAGATAGAACTTACATTTCCTCAAAGGACATTGGATGTGAAAGGGATACGATCACATGCCACTTCTTACTGTTGCTTGGATTGCAGAAGCTGTGTTGTTGATGGGTTTACTTTTGATGGGTGGACTGGCTGATGAGCTGCTTTCTCTCTGTTGTCATCTAAACGTTACTAATAGGTACTGCTGTTCATTCAGAATCCCTGCTAGCACTTCTGATAGCACGTGGCTTGTTTTTCTTTTATTCCCCTTAGCTATATTAAGTGCTGTTTATCACACATCGACACTCCATCAACACTTAATAAAGCATGCTTTCCACTTAAGATATTATATCCAGTTGTCACATTGTGTGTGTGTGTGTGTGTGTGCCCTTAAGACATTGTATTCACTTGTTAAATCATGTGTGTGCATGTGTGTATGTGTGTGTGTGTGCACGCTACCTGGATTACTTTCTACTTTATTTTCTGAGACGGGGTCTCTCACCGAACCTGGAGCTCATTGATTAGCTAGATTGACTGGCCAGCTAAGTTTCTGTCATCTTTCCTCCTCCAACTCATCTGTCAATCACTGTGTTCATCTGTCCTTTAAACTTTTTTAAGCGTTACGTATTTATTTGGTTACATATTTAATGTTCAACTTAAATTTTTCTAAAAATTTACTTGTTTTAGATCTGTCTGTATGAGATCATGAAGTATCTGAGAGACTTAGTTTCTAGAAAACACTAGCTTCTTTGATGGAAAAGCCTTTTGCTTTAGTTACCACACTTACTACATGGTATTGGTGTCATTGGGCCCTCATTGAGAAAATTTGACTTCAGTGTGGTGAGCAATAAAAAGCTGGTTTAAATTCTTGAGCTAAGATTAAAATGATGAAAGTTTAATTGAAGTGACTTAAATAGTGTCCATTATGCAGCATTTTTTTTAAGAGAGAAAAACTGGATAAAGATCCTACTTCAGTTTATGGAGTAGTAAGGAAGATTATTCAAGGTTTTAAATAGGCTGTCATCAAAATTTCTACTAGTGAGAATAAGTTCCACAGTCATTGACACACCAGAAATTCATTAAAGGAATATGAACAGATTTTGTTTGCATAGAGAGAGGCTTGCCAAGGTCTCTGCATGTGAACATATGGTATATTTGAGAAGTGGGGCATATTTTCATTTGAAATGTCATATCCAGTTGTTACACTTGTAGTGTGTGTATGTGCATGCATGTGTGTGTGTATGTTTGGGTAGTTGTGAGTACACATGTGTGCACGTGTATGTGGAGGCCAGAGGTTGGCGTTGACTGTTGTGGTGGTTTGAATGAGTGTCCCCCATAGGCTGTAAGTATTCAGACATTTGTCTCCAATTGGTGGCACTGTTTTTGGAGGTCTTAGAAGGTGTGGCCGTGCTGGAGGAAGTGCATTGTTGGGGGCAGGCTTAGTAAGTTTTAACAAGCCTCGTGGTCTACAGTTGCTCTCTCTGCTTCCTGCACTCTTTGCGAGATGTGACCCTCAGCTTCCTGCTTCAGATCCAGCCGCCATGCCTCCCACCACAATGGACTCTAATTCCCTAGAACCGTCAATCGTAAGCTCAAATAAACTCTTCCTTTTATAAGTTCCTTGGTCATGGTGCTTTATCACAGCAACAGAAAAGTGACTAGTACAGGTGTCTTCTCTGATCATTTTTTCTACCTTATTTTCTAAGACAGGGTCTCTCATGGAACATGGAGTTCATTGATTTGGATAGACTCATGGGCCAGCCAGCTTCAGGGATCCGCTAGTCTCCACTTGCCCACAGCACTAGGGTCCCAAATGGTTGTTGCCTAGGTCCCCATGCTTGCCTGGCACCTGCCACATTAGGTTGAAATCCATGTGCATGGCATCTGGTTCTTTGGTGCACCTGTCTTTGCCCACCACAGTGTTTGATACTTAATAGTTGACCAATGTGCATTAGGCAGCTGGTTCTGCTTTCCCCATATGTTATCAGATGTCGTCTTTGGATTTTATGTCTTTTTTAACATTACCTTCAAATACTTTTAGATACGAGTTCAATTTACATAGCTGTTTCATTTTTAGTCATAGAGCTATAACCTGCTCTTGATGGAAGGAGTTGTTTTAGTGGTCACTGAAGGGACCTGTCTCTGGATCAGTAGCTGGTTAGTGATGGTATTGAGATCAAGATCTAAGCTTAGGTGCCACTGAAAAGATGATCACTTTTAAAACTGACTGTTGCTTCATGGTGATGGTAATGGGGTAATTAATCTTATATTCAACTAGTTGTGCACAAAGTACAGTACTGGTAGTCAAGTATGTATAAAGCAACAAATAAAAATTTTATTCTGAAAATGACCTTAAGTAGAAAGATTTAAAAATAAATGTGACCGATTCCTAGATGCACAGAATGGCGGGCAGGTACAGCAGTGACACAGATGCCCCCATGAAGCATGGCCAGGAAGAAAGGCTGGCGGGGGCATATGGAGAGCTAGCGCCATTATTTGGCACTGAGCGTGCTGTTACTGTGATAGTTCTTATATAAAACTGCACATTTCTGAAAATTAAAAAGATCAGGAAATTTTGGTGGGATTCCTTTGCAATGGTTTGGTTCTGCCTTTGGACTCATCACACCACTTTATAGAAAAGCAATACAAGCATGTGATTCGATTTTAACAGCTTCAGTTTTATTAGGAACAAAATATAAAGGTGGAATCCAAAGGCTTGGCAGCATCAGGAATGTCATAATTGGACAGCACAGAGTGATTTAGGCCATCGAATCAGATGGCGCTTCTCTTTAGGGTCTCAGCTGCCTGTATCATGAAATTCTCTGTAATTTTGGGGTACTTTGAACACATTCAGCTCCAATTATCTGACAGGTGTTCTTGTTTAGAATTCCCAATTTCTGTGGCTTTGGACTCCATAGTTGATTTAGGTTGTTCAGTTTTCTTATCCTGGCATCAGGGTGAGAAAGGAGAAGAGAAGGAGAGTCTCCTGCTTCCCTTTTCTTTCCTTTATACTTCACTGTTATACATTTTTTGGTGGGAAGTAGCATATTAATGTTTAAATCTCAAATTGTGTTTCCCCTGGAGAGAAACTTGATGTGCAAAAATTCCATGATCCATAGACTTAAAATTGAGTGTGCTTTGGGAACCTTGGGATTTGGCCCAGGCTGGTGGTCCCTCCACGGATTACTGTGTTTCAGATACGAAGGCCATCCTGGACAGCAGAGGGCATGCACACTTTGTTTTCTCTGTTAGGAATTTACCTGAGCCTGGCCTGGTGGTCACTGTTACCTTCCCATCATGAGTGTGGTCATTGAGCTCTTGGTGTGTCCTAAAGTTGACTGATCTGAATAACCAACCACCTAGAGTCAGGGTTCAGCCAAGAGTTACACAGAATCTGTTCTTTAGGCCAGTGTGTAATTCAGCCAATTGCTACATTTTTTTTTCTCAGTTGGTGAATTTTTTGAAAATTATTTGGCAACGAGAGATATTTCATTCGCATGTAATAAGATTAATATTAAGCAAATCACTTTTGAAATATATGACAGACATTTGTACCCTTAGAAGTTTATCCTTTGGGTCAGGGAATAATTTTCAGAACCCTTGGTGCCATTATATATGAATGTACCTGCATGTGTTGATCAAGACAAGATTGGATGTTCTCTTTCTTCATCCTCTCATTCCTGTTTTATACTTCTAGTCTTTCCTTCACATTTATTGTGCAAAGCATGTTATTTTTGAACTTTGAGAAAATAGGGGGCTGGAGAGATAGCCTAGTGGTTAAAAGCGCCGACTGCTCTTGCAGAGGACCCGGGTTCGATCCCCAGCACCCACATGGCAGCTAAGAACCATCTGTAATTCCAATTCCAGGAGAACTCCAGTTCCAGGGGAATCGGACACCCTCTTCTGACCTCCGCGGCATTGCATTACACGGGTGCACAAACCTACATGCAGACAGTACATTCATACACATACAAAAATAAATAAAATTTTTAAAAAATTTAAAAAAGAGAAAATAAAGGGGATTTTTTAAACCTTAAAATGCAACTGTTTTTCAATACTACCATAGTATTGAAAGGCTCCATTAAAGGAGGTTCCATGTAGTATTATGAAAGAGGGGGCCAGGTATTGGTTTAACTGGAGCTTTCTCTTTCCTTTCCTTTTCCTTTTTCCCTTTTCCCTTTTCCCTCCCTTCCTCTCCCCCTCCCCTCCCCCCTCCTTCCCCTCCCTCCCTCCCTCCCTCCCTCCCTCCCTCCCTCCCTCCCTCCCTCTCTTCCTTCCTTCCTTCCTTCCTTCCTTCCTTCCTTCCTTCCTTCCTTCCTTCCTTCCTTCCTTCCTTTCTTCTTATTTTCAATTTACACACAAGAGTTTGTTGCCCCTATGGATGGCTGTTAGCTGCCATGTGGTTGCTGAAACCAAACTTGGGTCCTGTAGCAAGAGCCCTCAGTGCTCTTAACCCTGAACCAGGCCCTGGAAGACAGTTCTCATTCAAACTGTAGCAGAGTCTATACTCAACCAGAGAGGATGGAGAGGAGGACACCGATNTTTTTTTTTGTCTTTTCGAGACGGGGTCTCCCTGTAGCCCCAGCTGTCCTGGAACTCACTTTGTAGACCAGGCTGGCCTTGAACTCACAAAGATCCACCTGCCTCTGCCTCCCTAGTGCTAGGATTAAAGGCGTGCGCCACCACGCCTGGCCAACGGGCCTTCTTTTAAACATAGACAATTTAATAGCTTGTGTTTTGTTTGACTAGAATTTTTAAATGCTTTGCTATGTTGTAATGTTCATGTCCTGAGTAACATTCCCCAGTGCCATCATTTAGACTACATTCTTTATCTCAGAGCAGTTATCATTGATAACTTATTTGATGACCAGTTTCCAAAATATGTTATTTTTACTTCCTACAACAATCATTTAATGTTTACTATATTATAGAGCAGGCCTTTATCCTTGCTCGATTTTAGGACATGATAGAAAAGTGGTCAACAATACCACTTGTCTGAGAAATAAATACATTGACCCAACAAGAGGCACCTGAAATCAGCCTCTGGTCATGCTAGCAAACATATTTTGATCAGTTTAAATTTATTCCATTTTCCAAAGAGTACAATTAAAATTAACAATAATTATAAAACAGATTTTCTTGCCCCAAATGGAAGAATTTAGAAAATCATTTTAATAGTGGTTAGTAAATAATTTAAAGACAGCAAAATAAAACAGTATAAAAAGCATTTGAAGACATTGAGTAACTCTCAAGCAGTTCTTTGCTGTGACACATTTACTAGATGGCTTTAAAAAATAATCACAGAACAAGAAAAGACATGTATTAGGATAATGTCTTAGCAAAAGATTTAGTTTTTATAGTTATAAAATATTGAAAGAATTGTACATAAAAGGAATGAGTGAGAGAGAGAGAGAGAGAGAGAGAGAGAGAAAGAGAGAGACTGTAAATATAACATGATGTTCTGCCTTCAAAGCTCTTATTTTCCAATTGTTGGGTGTCGCCATCTCAAAGCAGGCACTAGTCTTACTTCTTTTCGTGTTCTCACCACAGCCGTGTATAATGGACATGAGATTGAAGAAAGCTATTCTTCATTTCTCTGATTTTAGTCAACACTCAGTAAATATTTGTTTAGAATGTATTGTGAATCAGACACAGTGTTCTAAGCTGGAGGTGCTGACTTGTAGAATAGATGGTCCTGCCCTTGTAGACATCACAGTGTAGCAGGAGAGGCTGACATATAGATAACTAACTCCAGTACATTTTCAGTCATTATGTGCAGACTGTTCGGGAAGCTCTTGGGAATTCTGTGTTGAGTTGAAAAAAAAAAAACATTCAAGTTTGACTAGCCTATGATACATTATTTGTAACTCAAATTAGTGACTATCTAGCCATGGCACTGTAAGCCAGGAACTGTGCCGATAGCAAAGGATATAGAGTGAACCTGAGTTACACCTTACACCCCAGAGCCCATTGTTTTGTAGACGGTGGGCACATGTACACATGGGTGAAAGATCTAGTGTGTAGAGCTGGGATTGGGATGCTGTGCAATGAGAGGAGTGAGAGTGAGGCGAGGCTGGGAAAGGCAGGATCGTAGAGACAGTGCATAGAGGGACCCTTGAGGGCAAGAGCAGAGCTGGGAGCTTAGCAGGGCGGCAGTGGGCCAGAGTCTGGGGTCAGGCAGTGGGCCGGAGTCTGGGGTCAGGCAGTGGGCCAGAGTCTGGGGTCAGGCAGTGGGCCAGAGTCTGGAGTCAGGCAGTGGAGCCTCATCTGTGAATTTTGGAGCATCATAGGTGATGGGGAATGAGATCTTGGCATTTGAGCAAAAAGCAGAAGCAGGAAGGGGGCCCTCAGCCTTCCACCCTTCTCCCCTGAAGCCTGTCACAAAGCCTGCATTCCAGGGGTACCCTCCTCACACATGCAGGAGACAGAAGGATGCCAAGGAAAGGCTGAGCCGATGGGCCTGGCTAACTTCACCCTTAGTTCACCGTCAGAACACACGTCCCCTCTGTCCAGTTCTGCTTCCCATGGTCACCATCAGAGCGCATGTCCCCTCTGTCCAGTTCTGCTTCCCATGGTCACCGTCAGAGCGCATGTCCCCTCTGTCCAGTTCTGCTTCCCATGGTCACCGTCAGAACACACGTCCCCTCTGTCCAGTTCTGCTTCCCATGGTCACCATCAGAGCGCACGTCCCCTCTGTCCAGTTCTGCTTCCCATGGTCACTGTCAGAGCGCATGTCCCCTTCGTCCAGTTCTGCTTCCCATGGACACTCAGTCTTTATCAACTCTAAGTGGAAGACTATTTTCTTTGGGTCTTTACTTTTGAAGATTCCAATATCATGTAAAACATATTAAGTAGATTTGGTGATTTTTCTCTTGTTAGTCTGTCTTTTGTGGTTAGGGTTCTCAACCATGAACCTAGTAGCAATTAAAGAAAGAAATATTTTTCTTCCTTACATAGACAGACAGCTTCTTAGAGGAACTCATAAACTACATGAGAGGAGATGGCACTGAAAAGACAAGAGGGTGTGGAACTTCTGGTGCTGATGGAGATGTGATAGTTACAGGTGATAGTCATGGCCTGTATCTGTGAGAAATGAAGACTACTGTGGCATAAACATAGAACATAAACACACTTACTCTCATAAAAGAAGCCTGAGAAAGTGTTCCAGGACTGGCTAGATCTTTAAAAAGGCTTCAGAGCCACACCCATAACCCCAGTATTCAGAAGACAGAAACAAGATTTTTAAATTGAGGCCATTCTGGGATTCCAATGGTTGTGGTTACAGCTCGGTGATTAGCCCTTGCCTAGCGTGTGGGATTGCTCCCCAGGACTGCATGGTGGTAGTGGCAGATTCTCAGAGATTTAGGCTGAGTTTGCCTTTATCTGTGCTTACCTGTGTGTGAATTTTGTCTCTGAAGTCTTGCATGGCTCCTGGGGGGCGGGGGGTGTCATTGCATCATTATTGTGCAGGGAAAAAACAAAGTGTAAAAAGCCATAGAGGGCATGCACCTTGTGTGTTTAAAAAAACCCAGAGCTTCGTGGAACCTATTTATCACACACTTTTTTTTAAAGTGTGGTCAAGGAAGAAGAGATAATGAATCAGGGTAGCTAGCATTCTCTATCACTTGGGGCATATCATCAAATTTGGGTTTGTATTTCCCTGGCAGGGGTAGGGTATGAAATGGGCAGACTCAGACACTCCAGCCATTTGTTTTGATGTTTTGTTTTGTTCGTGCTGAGGATGAATGCAAGACCTCACACATGCTCCACTTCTAGTAATCTCCTTTCTTTTAAACACCTGTTGCTGTTCACTGTCCAGAAACGTAAACTGTTTGTGCTTCATGCACTGATAGTGGGGTAGAGGTGCCAGTAATCTGGATATTGTAGCAGGTAGCTGGTAGATTCCTAGCAGAATGAAAACCTTCCAGAGAATATACACATTCCACCCATGCTGGGAAACAATGTCATGCTGTTGTTTTTTAGGTAGAATAAACTTATTTTATTTTTGAGACAGGTTCTCCTTCTAGCTCTGGCTGGCTTGGAACTCACCGTGTAGACCACACTGGCCTTGATGTCATAGAGATCTACTTGCCTCTGCCTCAGGAGAGCTAGGATTCAAGGTGTGTACCACCGTGGCTAACAAGAGACTTATTTTTTTAATGTTAATTTTTAGTTTATTTCTGTAGTGTAATGAATGTTAATGTCTGACATGCAGGTTTGTGCACCCATTGTCGTGCCAATGCCGCGGAGGTCAGAAGAGGGTGTCTGATTCCCTGGAACTGGAGTTCTCCTGGGAAGTGGAGTTTCAGGACGGTTTTTTCGCCAACACATGTGGGTGTTGGGATCAAACCACGGGTCCTCTGTAAGAGCGGTCGGCGCTCTTAACCTAGGCCATCTCTCCAGCTCCACAAGAGACTTATTATAATGTGTTAATGTTCTTAATAGCAAAAAGTCTTGAAGTTGGTGGCCACATACGTAACAAAGGGCACCTTCTCTCCCTTCTTTCCTTTCTTTCCTTCTCTTCTTCTTCTTTTCTTCTTCTCCCCTTTCCCTTCTTCCTCATCCTTGGGAAGGAACGAGGGGCTTCAACATCGAGGACAAACGCTCTGCTGCCACTGAACCGCTATTCCCAAGTTTGGTCGCTCTTCAAGCATTTCTCACTAGCTATTTCTCTTTCTCTCTAGAGTGTTATGGGTTATTGGGTACATCTCCGCGATGTCAGTTGCCACTTCTAGCTTATTCAAACCTGACACATGGATCTGATTTCAGAATATACATGGAGTCATCTTAGTTACAAAGTGAAAGACTCCTTTAAAGAAACGAAATTATCAAGCCTAGATGCCAGTCTGGATTTTGTCTTCTGTTCAGCCTGACCTGAAGAGATATGTGGGCAGCCTGCCTTCTATACCCTGCTAAAACAGAAGAGGGCAGCAGAGAAACCAGTTAGAAAGCCACTTCCTTGCTTGCTTTGGAATACAAGCTGTTGTACACTGTAATGACCATATCCTAACAGGACACAGAAATTGAAGTTAGTACATTTTATTCATTTCAACCTAAAAAATAGAGACAAGTTGAAAATAACATGATGGGGAGGGGATTTCTTCCTGTCAGTCTTAGGTGAGTTACCCAGATGTTACCATCTGTAAGTGGGTGTAACTTATGGATCTTGATGTTTTTAGATCTAATAGTCAGATCTAATAGTCAGATGTGGAATGGACTGTTAATGCAGTTAGCTTTTGACGGCCTTGTTTTTGCTTTACATTCTATTTATAGCAGCTACTTCAATGCCTTTTTCCAGGGTGTGTGTGTGTGTGTGTGTGTGTGTGTGTGTCTGTCTGTGTCTGTGTCTGTCTGTGTCTTTGTGTGTGTTTTGACATGCTTGTCCACTGGACTCAAAGAGTTTTTTTTTTTTTTTTGAGGTGACGGGGTGGGAGTGGGGTCTTTTTGAGACAGGGTCTCCCCAGCTGTCCTGGAACTCGCTATGCAGACCAGGCTATCCTGGAACTCATAGAGATCCCCCTGCCTTTACCTGCTGAGTTCTGGATTTAAAAGCTGTGTCTCACCACACCCCAGGTGACTCAAAGAATTTTTAAGGAAAACTGTTCACTTCTTTCTAAAACAAAGGGAGGTTAATGTCTCTTGGCTTAATTTTGGTTGGGGGGGGTTTATTTTTAAGATATTGCCTGTGTAATGCCCCCCACCCCACACCCATACCTCATTTGTTGACAGAAATAATGTCTAAGCTGAATGGTTGGTTTCATTCCCTTGACCTTTAAAATGTGACACTTGGTTAATTGAAACACTGTTGTTTTTCTACAGAGGTTGGTTCCTTCATGTCCATGCACTAGACTGGTTGTGTTTAGTGCCTGTGAACTCCATTAGGCTTCTCATTAATAGTCTATGATTAAGGGCAATGGAATAGCTTATCCAAGAGCTTCTCAATGAAACCCTGTCTGATATTTCAGTATTTTCTGTCTAAAGAGCAACATTTAGTGACTAACAGGTAACTCTTACCTCTTGAACAGTTCTATAATTTGAGAGACCAGGCTACAGGTGTCTTCCTCTGCAGAGAGGAATGAATCTTCTATGTGTGTCGTTTTATATTGTTCATAAATTTTAATGTATTGATTTTTTTGGTTATAGCCTCATTTTATAAGCTCAGCTATGAAATCAATGGCCTCAATGTGACTTATAAAGAGAGAAGTTAAGTGTTATTGTCCAAGGGTAACGTTGTATAGCATGGCCTGGTGGTTTAGCAGAAAATGAGTATGCATATGTGTGTGAGAGGATCTTACAGTGTTTAGGATGTTGGAATATAGTTTGTTTCCATTGACCGAATTTAGTGGCTTTTCTCACCTGTCAGCTCCTGACTACAGCCCTGTATGGCTCGTGTTAGGTTTTTTTTAAATTTTATTTATTTTGTATGTGTATGAATGTACTGTCTGCATGTAGGTTTGTGCACCCGTGTTGTGCAATGCCATGGAGGTCAGAAGAGGGTGTCGGATTCCCCTGGAACTGGAGTTCTCCTGGAATTGGAGTTACAGACAGTTCCTAGTCGCCATGTGGGTGCTGGGGATCGAACCCGGGTCCTCTGCAAGAGCGGTTGGTGCTCTTAACCACTAGGCCATCTCTCCAGCCCCTGGCCCATGTTATTTTTAATAGTGCTACCTTGTATACAAGTAGCACTATTAAATTTTCTTAAACCAAATGAAACCCAAATCAGTTACCTTTACTGTCATCTGTGGCCCCAAATCTCATTTCTGTCCATGTTTTGGAACCAGTGTCCCCATTCGGTTTTCTCCCTACCTTAGTGTATTTGTCGTCTTTTAGTTAGACTGTCTACTGATGTTATTGCCATTTGTGAAAGTTGTTATTTTCTCTTTTCTTTAGGGTATTTTCCATTGTTTTGTCTTCAAGTTTGCTAGCTCTCCCCTCTCCCTGTACTCTCCTATCTACTGTGGTGGTCAACATTGATCCTCAATCTGATAGGCTCTTCCCCCCTTAACTGTGGCGACACACTCCATGGGCTGGGGTGCGGGACAGAAGAAGAGGAGAAAATGAGTGCAGCATTCATCTCTGTGTTCCTGGCTGGTGCAGTGCCACCAGCTGCCCCATGGTCCTGCCACCATGACTTTCTAACCACGATGGCCTCAACCCTCAAACTGTGGGCCAAAGTAAACTCATTTTCCCTTAGGCTGCTTTTT
This sequence comes from Rhizomys pruinosus, assembly GCA_009823505.1. Taxonomy (NCBI): domain Eukaryota; kingdom Metazoa; phylum Chordata; class Mammalia; order Rodentia; family Spalacidae; genus Rhizomys; species Rhizomys pruinosus. Next base: position 247,318 of record VZQC01001799.1, on the reverse strand, counting down.
TCAGAATTGTTTTTTGTTTTGTTTTGTTTTGTTTTGGTTTGGTTTGGTTTTGGTCTTTTTTGAGACAGGGTCTCCCTGTAGTCCCAGCTGGGCTGGAACTCGCTATTGTAGACCAGGCTGGCCTTGAACTTACAGAGATCCACCTGGCTCTGCCTCCCGAGTGCTAGGACTAAAGGTGTGCACCACCACACCCAGCTCAGAATTTTTTTTATAGCAACACAATGAATAATGAAAACACCTGCCAAAAACCTGGTGCATTTCTACCTCAGTCATGTGGCTTCATGTCTAGAAACTGGATGTAGATCTTCATATCTGCCATCTTTTTTACTTAACTCGTTGAACATATACCATGCATTTGTAGTAATTGGCGTAGCCCTTATCTGTTCATCTGTCTGCTGGTTTTGATTGATTTTTCTCTTCTGATGTTACTTTCCTGGTTTTACTTTTGACTAGTAATTTTGTCTTTTGGGAACCTGGATTCTTTTGTGTTTCCTGAAATTATTCCTGAACTTTTTCTTCTACACTGCCTATCAATCTCTAGTTAAGTTATTTGGAATTTTTTTTTAGAGCTATTGTTTTAGGCTTTGTTAGGTGGGACTACAGAGGTTTTCAGTTTAAAGTACATTTCTGAAGCAAGATTTTCTTAGTCTTCTGATGCCTTGTGAGTCTTTCCTACCCTGGGTATGGGATCGGGAACTATTTATTGGCCTTGGCAAAGTACCTGGTGCTGCTGCCTATAACCCTTCCAGCTGCTCTTGGTCCTGTCTTCCAGGTGTCTTTTTCTCTCTGATATTCTTTTTTTTTTTTTTTCCTTTCTGAGACAGGGTCTCCCTATAGCCCTAGCTGTCCTGGAGCTCGTTATATAGACCAGGCTGGCCTTGAACTCACAAAGATACCCCTGCCTCTGCCTCCCGAGTGCTGGGATCACAGTCATGCGCCACCACGCCTGGCTACCCTCTGATGTTCTAACCTGGGAACTCTTGGTCACCCTGTACTTTTCAGCTTTATCTCCTTAATTCAGACCCCACCAGACTCCACCTGGCTTCTACCTCCCTGCTGTGTTCTGGAAGTGCTCATAGTGGACAAGAGGTGTGTACTTCCTATTTCCCTGTGATCACTCTTCTTGTTCAGTGTCATGAAAATCATTGATTTGGAGGTTGTTTCATGTGGAAAGGCAAAATTGTCTCACTACTTATATCAGCTAATAACCAAAGTGCCTCTATGCAAATACTTAAAATTGTTCTGTCATCGACCATGTGTCCCCCCCTCCTCTGGATGACAGCTATGTTAGTGTTAAGTGCAAATTGTCAGATCCACCTGAAGAACTGTGCAACATCTCCCAAGAACTGCTGTCCTAGTATGGCCTGGTGTACCTCTCTTCCTTTGTGACTCCTGGATGGATGGAAAGGGAGTGTGTATTAGTCACTTTTCTGTTGGCTGTGATAAAACACCATGGCCAAAGGAACTTATAAAAGGAAGAGTTTATTTGAGCTTACGATTGACGGTTCCAGGGAATTAGAGTCCATTGTGGCGGGAGGCATGGTGGCTGGATCTGGAGCAGGAAGCCGAGGGTCACATCTCGCAAAGAGCACAGGAAGCAGAGAGAGATCAACTGGAGACCACGAGGCTTGTTAAACTCACTAAGCCTGCCCCCAGTGACATACTTCCTCTAGCATGGCCACACCTTCTAAGACCTCCAAAAACAGTGCCACCAACTGGAGACAAAATGTCTGAATACTTAAAGCCTATGGGAGACACTCATTCAAACCACCACAGAGTGTTAAAATGATGGGTATATCTGTGCCTGTTGATGATGATTCAGCCCAGACTGAGCAGTCTAGATAGGAGTCGAATGGGATAGGTATTTGTTTGAAACAGGGTCTCATGTTTCCCAGGCTGGCCCCAAGCTTGCTGTATAGCAAAGGATGATCATGAGCTTCTGATCTTCCTGCCTCTACCTTCTGTGTGCTGGGAGTACCTGTAACAGGTGTACATAACCATGAAGTTTTATATGGTGCCAGAGATCCAGCCCAGGGNCTGTCCATGTTTTGGAACCAGTGTCCCCATTCGGTTTTCTCCCTACCTTAGTGTATTTGTCGTCTTTTAGTTAGACTGTCTACTGATGTTATTGCCATTTGTGAAAGTTGTTATTTTCTCTTTTCTTTAGGGTATTTTCCATTGTTTTGTCTTCAAGTTTGCTAGCTCTCCCCTCACCCTGTACTCTCCTATCTACTGTGGTGGTCAACATTGATCCTCAATCTGATAGGCTCTTCCCCCCTTAACTGTGGCGACACACTCCATGGGCTGGGGTGCGGGACAGAAGAAGAGGAGAAAATGAGTGCAGCATTCATCTCTGTGTTCCTGGCTGGTGCAGTGCCACCAGCTGCCCCATGGTCCTGCCACCATGACTTTCTAACCACGATGGCCTCAACCCTCAAACTGTGGGCCAAAGTAAACTCATTTTCCCTTAGGCTGCTTTTTTCAGAATTGTTTTTTGTTTTGTTTTGTTTTGTTTTGGTTTGGTTTGGTTTTGGTCTTTTTTGAGACAGGGTCTCCCTGTAGTCCCAGCTGGGCTGGAACTCGCTATTGTAGACCAGGCTGGCCTTGAACTTACAGAGATCCACCTGGCTCTGCCTCCCGAGTGCTAGGACTAAAGGTGTGCACCACCACACCCAGCTCAGAATTTTTTTTATAGCAACACAATGAATAATGAAAACACCTGCCAAAAACCTGGTGCATTTCTACCTCAGTCATGTGGCTTCATGTCTAGAAACTGGATGTAGATCTTCATATCTGCCATCTTTTTTACTTAACTCGTTGAACATATACCATGCATTTGTAGTAATTGGCGTAGCCCTTATCTGTTCATCTGTCTGCTGGTTTTGATTGATTTTTCTCTTCTGATGTTACTTTCCTGGTTTTACTTTTGACTAGTAATTTTGTCTTTTGGGAACCTGGATTCTTTTGTGTTTCCTGAAATTATTCCTGAACTTTTTCTTCTACACTCCCTATCAATCTCTAGTTAAGTTATTTGGAATTTTTTTTTAGAGCTATTGTTTTAGGCTTTGTTAGGTGGGACTACAGAGGTTTTCAGTTTAAAGTACATTTCTGAAGCAAGATTTTCTTAGTCTTCTGATGCCTTGTGAGTCTTTCCTACCCTGGGTATGGGAACGGGAACTATTTATTGGCCTTGGCAAAGTACCTGGTGCTGCTGCCTATAACCCTTCCAGCTGCTCTTGGTCCTGTCTTCCAGGTGTCTTTTTCTCTCTGATATTCTTTTTTTTTTTTTTTTCCTTTCTGAGACAGGGTCTCCCTATAGCCCTAGCTGTCCTGGAGCTCGTTATATAGACCAGGCTGGCCTTGAACTCACAAAGATCCCCCTGCCTCTGCCTCCCGAGTGCTGGGATCACAGTCATGCGCCACCACGCCTGGCTACCCTCTGATGTTCTAACCTGGGAACTCTTGGTCACCCTGTACTTTTCAGCTTTATCTCCTTAATTCAGACCCCACCAGACTCCACCTGGCTTCTACCTCCCTGCTGTGTTCTGGAAGTGCTCATAGTGGACAAGAGGTGTGTACTTCCTATTTCCCTGTGATCACTCTTCTTGTTCAGTGTCATGAAAATCATTGATTTGGAGGTTGTTTCATGTGGAAAGGCAAAATTGTCTCACTACTTATATCAGCTAATAACCAAAGTGCCTCTATGCAAATACTTAAAATTGTTCTGTCATCGACCATGTGTCCCCCCCTCCTCTGGATGACAGCTATGTTAGTGTTAAGTGCAAATTGTCAGATCCACCTGAAGAACTGTGCAACATCTCCCAAGAACTGCTGTCCTAGTATGGCCTGGTGTACCTCTCTTCCTTTGTGACTCCTGGATGGATGGAAAGGGAGTGTGTATTAGTCACTTTTCTGTTGGCTGTGATAAAACACCATGGCCAAAGGAACTTATAAAAGGAAGAGTTTATTTGAGCTTACGATTGACGGTTCCAGGGAATTAGAGTCCATTGTGGCGGGAGGCATGGCGGCTGGATCTGGAGCAGGAAGCCGAGGGTCACATCTCGCAAAGAGCACAGGAAGCAGAGAGAGATCAACTGGAGACCACGAGGCTTGTTAAACTCACTAAGCCTGCCCCCAGTGACATACTTCCTCTAGCATGGCCACACCTTCTAAGACCTCCAAAAACAGTGCCACCAACTGGAGACAAAATGTCTGAATACTTAAAGCCTATGGGAGACACTCATTCAAACCACCACAGAGTGTTAAAATGATGGGTATATCTGTGCCTGTTGATGATGATTCAGCCCAGACTGAGCAGTCTAGATAGGAGTTGAATGGGATAGGTATTTGTTTGAAACAGGGTCTCATGTTTCCCAGGCTGGCCCCAAGCTTGCTGTATAGCAAAGGATGATCATGAGCTTCTGATCTTCCTGCCTCTACCTTCTGTGTGCTGGGAGTACCTGTAACAGGTGTACATAACCATGAAGTTTTATATGGTGCCAGAGATCCAGCCCAGGGCTTTGTGCATGCTAGGCAATCACTGCCAATTTTGTTATATTCCCAGTCCCAGATGCTCATTTCTGAGCAAATGCTTATCGTTCCTCACAACTTTTTTCTAAAAAAATTTACATATGAGACTATAAATTGCTGTATGTTTGAATTGCCTATATTGCCAGGTACCGCAGGAGTGAAAGCAGATGTTCCTGGCTACAGGAAGCCCACTGTCCATGGGAAGACCCAATATGTAGGGAGACATTTACAGAACACTGGCACACAGTATGGATCTCCTTGACATGGGTGTGGTTCAGTAATCCAGTACTTACTCAGCATAAGGGAGGCCCTGGGTCTGATCTCCAGCACTGTTCTCCCTCCAAAAACTAAAAAAAATTTCTAAATAAAAACCAAACTATGGCTCTTGTATTTAAGGTTTAAGGATAAAGAAGTATTCTCTTTAGTTCTTGTTCTGTTTTGGTCGAAAGAGATAACTACTATACTGATTTTTTTTGTACATCAAGATTCTTGGTGAACTTCTATTGTATATAACTGCAGATGATTACTGAAGAACAAAAACAAAAACAAAACAAAATGGAAAAGTATTTTAAGCGTTTTTTCTAAGACTGATTTTTATCTCTGTGTATCTCTTTTTAATAATTTAGTTTTTTCTACCTAACAAGAACTTGCTGCTTATTTATGTGTTGTTTCAGGTTCTGGATGGACTTCATTTTGTTTAGCAAGTGGAAAGCAATTCTAAGCCTTGATCTCTAAATTATATATCCCCCTTGGTAGCAATTCTAGTGGAAAAAATAGAATTGCTCCTTTTATTAAACTCATTCTATGTTTCTCTTAATAAAACATCTTTAGATAGTTTAGTTTCCAGTTGTGACTTTACACATGCTTCAAGAAGCTGGGTTTTCCTCCCCTGTTACAAATCTACCATTCAAGTATCAGTATTGTGATTGCACTCAATAGAAGTTTTTCTTTCCTATGTTTTTATAGTATATTAGTATATACACTATAATTATACTTTCTTTGTTCAGTCTCATGCTGCCAAAACAAACAAATAAGATAATACTTCTCTAAGCTTGGCTTTTCAAAATACACATATTTTACCATGTAAAAATTTTAGCAGTGTCACATTGCACACGAAGGAAGAAAACTTAATCTGTGTAGCTCTGATTCTTTTCCTGGTCATACTTCTGTGTGACCTACCTATTATATCAGTAGGTTTTTCGGAAGGCAATCCCAGGTATTAACCTAATTAAGAGAAAGCCATGAAGAAGTGACCCCAGGGAAAGCAAAGAAAATGAAAGCACAATATTTTAATGGTGGTCCATAAGAACAGCCGGCCACTTTTCAATTTCTTCCAAATTGACAAGGCCTGTTCATTTGTTTCACACTACCCAGTGGAATTATGAGGGACAAGTTTACATTGGGTAGCTCTGGAGAAGCAGAGGTTGCCCCTTTTTGTATTTTTAAATTTATTTTTATTTTATAAATATGAGTGTTTTGCCTACATGTAACAATGTGTACAATGCCCACAGAGATCAGAGGAACGTGTCAGATCCCCTGGAACTGGAGCCACAAGTGATTGTTAGCTACCATGGAAGTGCTGGGACCCAAACCTGGATCCTCTGCAAGAGCAGCCAGTGCTCTTAACCACTGGGCCAGCTCTCCAGCCCCTTTTTCTTATAATTTATTTTACCTTTGGAAGACTCCTTTCCTGAATATTGATTTCAGGATTGTTATGATATTTAATATATTTTAAGCTATTGAAATTAAATGAACCATTCTATGAATTAACCCTTCCAATAATGAGAAGGCTGCTTTGAGGATGAGAATGTTATCATTCATTTCATATTACCCTTTCAGCTTGGGGGCACTTGGCAAACCTTTGCAGTGAGTTTAGCAGTTTTATGTGTGTGACGTATTTGCAACCTTAACTCTATCCAAGGTAAATATTCCTCATCAAAAAAAAAAAAAAAAAAAAAAAAAACCAAAATCCTTTCCAAGGTTAAGTAGAATATAAAAGAAATAATATTTGTCCCAAAGTAATTTCTGTGTAGCTTGTATAAATTAGCAGCTAGTTAACAGCAGCTGTTGAGAGTCAGTCATAGACAGGTATATGTGTTTGACATATAGTGTTGTTGCAGTGATGCCATGTGACATATAGTAATGCATGCCATGTGATAAAGTAGTCTAGGGAAAAAAACAAATATGTATTCCCTTGATCCAAAAAGGTGCCTGTTATTGTAGTATTACATAGAATTCAAGAAGATGCATGTCATTTTGGCACTTATCAGACACCATGTGCAGAGGAGGAGCCCTGGGGGAGGGGTCATGCAGTTCAGTCATGGCCACATGGAGACATTACAATAAGACTAAAAACGGTTCTTCCAATGTAGAACTTGAGGAGGAATTATAATGAACACACCCTAAGGAAACTGTTTATCCATTTCTATTTTACATTTAGCTCATTTGTATGTAAGTGCACATGTATTTAATGTCTGAGGAGGCCAGAAGAGGGCTTTGGATCCCCTGGAACTGGAGTTACAGATGGTTGTTAGCTGCCATGTGGATGCTGGGATTCAAACCCAGGTCTTCTGCAGGAGCAGCCAGTGCTCTAACCACTGAGGCATCTCTCCAGCCCCTCAGGGAAACTAGACGAGGAATGAGTGAGATAACAGCATCTCAGAGGATTCCGCTAGCTCCCCCAGACCTGTCACTGTGGACATTTTTTGCTTGTGTAGTGTAGAAAGGACCACTGCATGTTCAGCATGACTGGAAAGATCATTTATTTATGAGTCAAAGTAAAAGTACATTAAATTTAGTAACTTTAAGTTAGGCCAACACTGGTTGGACTGGCTACTGTGGCCAGGATATTTTGGAGGGCTTCCATGGTGAGAGCACCCTCATTCCTCTAACTAAGAAGACACAGCATGTGAGTGACCTTTGGAATATGAAGCTCCTTACTCACCCTGAGGAGGCATGACAGTCTGCGCCAAGTCTCCATCACATCAACACCATACTGCTCTTGTACATTCTTCCTTGATCAGGACCTTTGGTAAGTCTGGATTTTCATTTCTATGTATTTTATGTTTGTTTCCTCTTTGTCACAAACCTCAAGGATAGTGAAATAGAAATACCCTAATGTATTTTCTCTTCAGTCTGTATTTAAGAAATACCGAAAATCCAAACTTACCCTGATCTCCATCGTTTCAGCATCCTTGGATGAAATTCTCATACAGGTTAACTGACCACACATCACACTAGAGAATGAGCCAAGACAGAGCCTGCTTTCTTTCAAGAATTACAACCCTTGCTTAGTGAGTGGCGTGCAGTTCTGAGTTTCTGTTCACTTGCCAAGGTCTGCTGCTTCTGTTAGTTGGTCTGTGTTGGAGTTAGGTGTGTGTTGCTGGATGAAAAATAGCTTGGATACGTGACTGAAGAGACATTAGCTATTGTGATTGCAGATGAAGTGACCCCTCTTTCTAACCAGTATCTCCTCTATGTGTTTTGGTCCATACCCTCATTCTAAAAATTGTCCCTTGCTGTGGCATGCAATGGGCAGTGCTGAGCCTGCCAGAGTGACACTCACTCATGAGCCCGGGTTTGGCTGCTGCTTTTCCATTCCTGAGTACAATAAGGCAGTCTGTTCTCCTCTGGAACAGCTGCCTAGTGTGTACCTGTAGTCCCAGAAGGGATTAATTTTAGTGAAAGAAACTTGGACACAAGGCAGTATGAAATCAGTGGATGGGTGGTCAGTGAGAACCAGGTCAGAGGCTTCTTTCACCCCTTTGATGAGGGCTGGCTGTGTGAGGTTGTTAATGGAAGCTGAATTTCTAAATTCTGGTTCATGACTTTTAGAAGCAGCAGGCAGTAAAGACTTTCTTGTCTATAAAGAGATTTCAGCTACAGAAAGAGATTCTTTTCTTAATCCTTCATATTCTTCTGACACATTGTGCTATCTTTTTTTCTAATAAAATCTGACCTTAAGTTTAAAAATCAGTTTGTCAGATACCAATCTTGTTTTTCCTTGAACTCACTTCAAACCCGTATTGCAGGCTGCCAAGCAACTGTTCTAGGGCCATCCTTCAGTAGCTGGTATAGTTCAATGGTAAGGAATCCACTTATTAAAAATTGTGCAAGCTGTTTCTAGATTACAACATTATTTCTTTATCAGGACCAGTACACGTTTATCTTTGTAATATAGTATACTGCCAGCCTAATAGGCAGTAATTTCCTTTATTAGACTCCCAGCTAGAATGAATTAGTAATTCTCTGAGTTCATTCATCAGATTTTTATCAGATATATTCTTTGCTTGGTTCTGGGAGATAATTAAGAAATGGTCCTTGAACTCAAGGAGCTCATAGTCTAGGAAGAAGAAAAAAAGAAATTATACCAATGCACTGAAACAGCTTATGGCACAGGCAGTTAGAGAAGCAAAAAGTAAAGGAGGCCAGGTCTGGTGCTAAGACCACACAGCAGACAGTACAGAAGAAAGAGCATTGTCTGGGCACAGATAAGAGAAATGTCCTGAGAACTTATGTTCCGATATGGGGGCCTGAGAGAGGACAGCAGTGGTCTGTTAATGCTGACATCAGTGTGTTGGTCTCACCTTACTTAGAATGAAGCTGGTATCTGGTTTGCTGACTGGAATGAATGGTGAGGCTGCTTCTGTGTTCTTCAGAACCTATTGGAGGCTTTTCGAACAGGGAAGCATCTGCTTCATGTATAAATCAAGTATTTTAGTAATTATGTGTGGGAATAACTTTTACAATATGGGTATACTATGGACAAATTACCTTTTTTCTCTTTTTTCTTTTCTTTTTTTTTTTTTTTTTTTTTTGGTCTTTTCGAGACAGGGTCTCCCTGTAGCCCCAGCTGTCCTGGAACTCACTCTGTACATCAGGCTGGCCTTGAACTCACAAAGATCTGCCTGCCTCTGCCTCCCAAGTGCTAAATTACTTTTATTTAACCTTAGAACCCAAAAGTTCTTATCTTAGCTGTTTACAACATAGACAAGCTCACTGAGCCATGTACTCCTCTTATGACCTGGGAATATAGCCTTAATTATGACCCTTCCTTGCCCTTGACCCAGAATAACATATGAGTGTGTGTGTGTGAGTGTGTGTGTGTGATCAAGAAAGCTCTGCAAATAGAATATTCATTGGAAACATTGAAGATATGCAGATTATCTCTTTTGTGTTACAACAATAGATGGGATTCAATTGATCATATCTATTTGTCCTGTACATGCTGCTCTATATCTCTACGGATCCAAAAATGCAAATTCTTCTCTGATATGATAAGCATAGGACTTTTACTTCCCCATTTCTTGCTGGGTATACTGTTTTAATAAAAGAATGAGTGAGCCATTGTTGGAGAGCATTGTTCTGAGAGAAATCTGAAGAAATAAGCTGTCTCTCTACTCTTGGCTGCAATGGATGCTAAGAGCCAGGCTGTCTTTAAGCATTGCCATAAAGTGGCATCACATAGTAAATGATGCAGTTATGCAGTGATTCCAATAAACAGGTGGGCATTGGGGACTAGTATGATAGAAGGCTGTTAGGCAGTAGGAAAGACTGTGATGTCAGAATTCATTTATGTGATATTTAAAAATATAAATCTGGGACTCAGTAAAGAAAGGGGTTTTAGAGAAAGTGAGTTTGAGAGACAGCACAAACATTGATAACCTTACCAAGGGAAGGCAAGATCTCTGCTGAGATTGTAAATGAGGCAGTTTTCTGAGTTCCCTGAGTTCATAGCATAGATTGTGCCTGGGCTGGATAGTTTTAGTTGTCAACATGACACACCTGGGTAGGGGCTCTCAATTGAGGAATTTCCTCCAGTGGATTTGCCTGTGGCCATGTCTGTGGGGCATTGTTGTGATTGTTGAGTGATGTGGAAGCGCCCAGCCCACGGTGGGTGGTGACGCCCTTGGGCAGGTGGTCCTGGGTTCTGTAAGAGAACAGGCTGAGTGTGGGCCAGAGAGGAGCAAGCTGGTAAGCAGACGGACTGTACTATAAGTCAAATAAACCCTTCCTCACCAAGCTGGTTTTGGTCTGTGTTTTTATCACAGCAATAGAAGGTAACTAGAACAATGGCCTTTTCTTTTTTTTTTTTTTGGTCTTTTTGAGACAGGATCTCCCTGCTGTAGCCCCAGCTGACTTGGAACTCAATTGCCCTCCTTGACTGTCATATTTAGGCCTTTGCATTATAATTGTCAGTCACTCTGTGGAGTATCAGCCCCTTGAGGTCAGGGGCAAGTCAGGTTAGTTGCTGTTCATAGCACCTGGTAAAGCTTTGCTTGTAGTAGATGCTCAGCAAACATTTGAATAGTTGGATGGTGCATCAGCCAGGAAGTCTTCTGTTGCGTGTTGCATCAGTAAGGAATTCTGGTGAGTTCTTTGTTTTTAATCAAGTGGGGTTTTATATTTTGTTAGAAAGCAAGACTTGCTTCAAAGTCAGTTATAATTTCTTTGAATGGTTCCATTTCCTTGGACTTCCATTTTCTAGAATCTACTCAGACTTTGACTTGACTATTCCCTTGGATGCACTTCATTGAAGTTCTCATTGTTTAGTAATTGCACGATGAAGTGTGTATGTACCTATGTATTTTCTCTTCAGCTTTAGCTATTTGAACATACGGCACTGTGATCTAAATCATAATGCTTTTAGGTTTATTTGGAAGATTTTGAAGATTGCTCCTGTGTTTCTGGTCCTGCGTTGACTGTACTGCAGCAGCTATGAAGTTCCCATGGCCGCAGTATGGCTGGAGGTCTGCAGGGCTTTTGTAAATGGTATTTGGAAGAATGATTAGTTTGCCAAAGCGTTAACAATCTTTTGTATTGTTTCCAACTGCTTTTTGTCTAAAGAGACAAATGTTGTGATTTTATTTATTTAATGGGCTTTGTTTGAGTTTGTCAATTCAGCTAAGTTCACAGCCAGGAATGGCAGGGATTCACTCTATATTTCTTGGTGGGGGACAAATGAGGCTGGACAGTCACTCCTGTAGTCACTAACCACCAGGTGTTCTGGGCTGGAGAGATGGCCTAGCGGTTAAGAGTGCAGACTACTCTTGCAGAGGACCCGGGTTCAATCCCCAGCACCCACATGGCAGCTGAGAACCATCTTTAACTCCAGTTCCAGGGGAATCCGACATCCTCTTCTGACCTCCGAGGCATTGCACAACACAGGTGCACAAACCTGCATGCAGATAGTACATTCATACACATACGAAAATAAATAAAATATTTTTTAAATTAAAATAGAAAAAGAACCTCTTTGTGTCATGCCCAGTGTTGGTAAAAGGTCACATATTTAAAGAGCAATCTTCAGAGAAACATTTTACCTCTGATTTTTTGGGTTGTTTCTAAAAGAAAATATTTACATCCCAAAAGGCTTTTTTCCGGTAGCCTGTTTAGTGATCAACTTTGACATTGTTTCTTGTATTTTTCATTCACCCCAACTTGCTTGAAAGCCATCCTTACATCTCTTGTATTGTTAGGAACAGTGTTTCAGGGAATGGAGTATGTGTATCTTAGTGGTAAAGGGCTCACCTGCCAAATATAAGTTTCTGGGTTTGATCTCTTCCACTGCAAAACAAAAAATACCCACCCCCACCCCCTACCCCTGTTTCTTAAGTAGCTATGAAGCTCCCATAGCCGTCAATATCAGAGGCTGTTTCAGACCCAGGTCTCCTGACATAAGACAGAAGCTTTCCGATTGCTCTGCTATTCCTCATGGGCCTGAAGCCTCCAGAAGCTGAGGAAATTGAGGAAAGGTGGGCTGGGAACATGGCTCATGTGAACTGTCTGCCACACATGCATGAAGACCACATCCTTAGCCACTACATAAAAGTTGGGCATGGCAAATACATCTGTAGTCCCAGTGCTGGGTGTGCAGGGAGACTGGCAGGTCTCTGGCATTCGTTGACCAGCTAGCCTAGGTGACTCAGTGAGATCCAGGTTTGGTGAGAGACAAAAAATAAAAAACAAAGGGTGATCTCGAAGAACCTGACTTCAGTCCCTGGGGTCCGCACATAGGAACACATACATGCACATACACACATACATGGACGTACACACATACATGCATGTACACACAAATTACACTTAAAACAAGGGAAAGAAACTCCAGGAGAACAAAGATAAAAGCCTTGACCTGGCTGGAGGGGTCACAGTTACGCTGTGAAAACCAGCCTTTGGAGGATGGTGCATTTTCTTTCTTTCTGGGTTGTATGCAATTCAGGAGTGAATCAGGCCTCTAGTTACATTAGATGTTTTCACTCCAGAAAGCTCACGGGCCTTGCCCGGCTCTCCATCAGCAGGGGTTGTGTAAGTGTGGATCGGCTGATTCATGCTGTGGTTGAGACAGAGAAACCTTCAGCTTCCCTTGCCATACTATTTAAAAATCATGGTAACTTTTGCCTTCTTGGAGGAAAATTGATGAATTCTAAATTCAGTTTGGGGAATATCTGTATTAAACCAATGCCTACATGATTTTGTCCTCTATACATTTAATTCCTAGCTTCAGCTTCAGAGGGCAGTAATCTTAAATGAGATATTTTGTTGCTTGTTAATAACCGCTGGGATTTTCTCTGCCACTGTGTCTTTTGAGGAGAGCTCTCTCCCTGCCTGGGATCTGCAGCACAACAAACAGCAAGACGCACCGGGAGCATTGCTGAGTGTGGAAGCCCTTCTGAGGTTTATTAATTTTCCGGATATGGGTTAACAAGGTTCCACGAATAGGCAGGTGGCCTAGAGAGCAGGATTAGGAAGGGTTCCAGGGGCTCTGAACTCATGTCGAGCAAAACTGCCAGCAAGGTGGCTGAGTCCACTGAATAGGGAAAAGGCTGAAATTGCTTTATCACCTAATGTTTGTAATTTTTATTCAATTAATTTACAGCTGCAGGGCTCATGAGGCTGAAATTAAAATTTTGCAAAGTTTTGATAAGGAGACAGCCAAACAAGTTTGATTAGCAGTGCCGCTTTGTAAATGTGTTGGCAGAAATGTAAAAATAGAGGGTTTGGATTTCACAGGAAATTTTCAACACAGGAGCTGTTGGCTGTGTGGAGCCCAGTTGCTTAGCAGTAGGAAGCCCATTCTTGCCACCGTTTCTGTCTCCTGTGTCTTCTCCAAGCTAGCTTCCATCAGTTACAGTTATCACAGAGCACTGTTCTTAGAGAGCCTGTTTTCCTGCTGGTGCCACTGATTCCTGATGGTCCTCCTTTCTGTGGCCCTTACAGCATGCTCTTCAGCCTTTTGAATTATAGTCACTTTAGGAAGTAGTTTTCAACTCTCCTCTCCTCTCCTCNAAAAACAAGTGACCTATAATGGGGAACCTATCAGAATAAACAACTGGGACTTCTCACACGCAAATTATCTTCCACCTATGAAGGCAACGAAGAAACTCGGAGCAAGGGCATATCCTTTTCTCCAGTGTGATGGACAATGGACTGCCCCAGCCTCAGGGTTACTCCACTTTTACCCAGCAACCAAAACTGTCCATATAGTGCGAAGGAGTTGACCCGAGGAACATCTTCCATGACATAAATCAACTTGAAAGACTACATGTCCGGAGGAGCTCCTTCTTTTCCCCCCCGCCCAAAACCCAACCGTCAGAGAATAACGTGAGCCCTTTTCAATTCAAGTGCCAGACCATCGCAAGGATGGGCGATCACCCCCGCACTCTAACCCCAAGCGCACCTCAGACGGCAGTTCCACTCAATAAAAGCACTTAACCGGCCTTAGTAACAGTATGCAAAACCTAAATCATACAATCCGCAGATGGGATCATAATTGGCAAAATGGACCAGCAACACCCAAAACCCTATCGCAGTCAATAAACTCCTTCCCACTTTTTCTCCCCTCCTAACAAATATTACCACCCTGGACCCTAAATTCACCAAGTTTCCAAAGACCCATAGACTGCGGAGACTGGATTAGGTAAAACAGCATTTTTTCCCACCCCTCGTTATATGCTGTCTACAAGGAAACCACATCTTTTACCTTCACTGCGCACAGGCACCACTTCCACAAGTGACAGGGATAAAAAAAATCTTTCTTTCCATCCCTATGCAATGGTACCCCAACAAACCCCTAGAAGCAGGCTGTTGCATTTCTTTAATCTTGGATCTTCATCTCTAACAATCCCGTCGCCCACCTTTCCCCCTTCTTCCAATTAGTCCATACATTAGTCAAATCAGAAGTAGGCCCAAAGTCAAGGCACATTCATTTCATTTCTTTAAAGGAACAATCCCTAACCACCAAGCCCTTCTTCCCACCGATTTTCACACATCTATGACTCTATTCATACCCCAAATTCTGGTGTACCAAACTTTATGAACACAATTATTTTACAGGACCACAAGTCACAGACAAAACCCAGCACACTCATTAGTGGGAGATTTCAATGCCCCACTGCGTCCTTTGGATAGGTCAACAGGACAAAAATAAACAGAGAAAATCTGGAAATGAATGAACTGATTGATATCACCAAATGGACCTCATAGACCTCTCCCGAACATTCCACCTTAATACCAGAGAATATACTTTATACTCAGCGCCCCACGGCACATTATCCAAAATCGACACCACATCCTGGGACACAGAAAGAAACCTCTACGCATACAAATAAGATTGAAATAATTTCATGCATTCCTGTCATCCGACCACAGTGCAATGCAGCCTCAACATCACACCCAGGCAGCCCTCCTGTCTTACAAGAACACACTGGAGACTAAACCACACCCACTCTTGAATATGAAGGGGTCAATGAAGAGAGAGGGTAAAGAAAGGAAATACACATTCTGAACTGAATGACCATGTACAATACAAAAACACAAACCAAACCCTAATGGGATACCTTAAAAGCAGTCCATAAGGAAGTTTATAGCCACGGGTGCCACTTAAAGAAAGAAAGAGCACAACGGATGAATCTAACTTACAGCTAAAAAGCACTTGAGAGCAACAAACAGATTTGAACCCTAAACGCAGAACAAACGACAGGAGAAATCAATAACAAAAATCAGAGCAGAATCGATGAAAAGAAACAGCAAAAACAATACAAAAAATCAATGAACGCCAAAGTTGGATTATTGAAGAAGAAAAATAGAAGGTAACCTCTAGTGCCATTTAACAAAAAGAAGAAGGAATCAACTCCAAATCAATACATAAGTCTGTGATAAAAGGGGAATATCACAACGGACAGGAAAGATCAGAAAATTAATATGGAATATTACAAGAACCCTTATTCTACCAAGTTTGAAAACCATAGAAGAAATGTGATGAATACTGAAATCCTGGAATCACCAAAGCTTGGCAAGAGAGACCAGCAGCTTAAACAGACACATAAACATATGAAGAAATAGAGGATGTCAGTAAAGAAGCTCCCAACTAAAAAAAACGCCCAGGCCTCAGACGGTTTTTCACAGCAGAATTCTAATAAAACATCTCAAGAAGAACTACCAACCATTATTACTGAAACTGCTTAGAAGTATACAAATCAGAGGGAATTCTCCCAAAAATTCCTTCTATGAAGCCCAGCATCGCCACTCTATTACCAACCAGCAAAGATCCAACTAAAAATGAGAAATTATAGACCCATCTCCCTCATGAAAGCAGATGCCAAATTCTAAACAGAATACTAGCAAATGCATACGAGACCCACATCAGAAGATCCATCCATATGACCAAGTTGGACTTCATCGCGAGATGCAGGGATGGTTCAACAACGAAGAAATCAATAAACACATCAACACATAAACGAATCAAAGACAAAAACCACACCATTCTCTCAACTGACGCTGAAAAATCTTTGACAAAAATCCAGCATCCCTTCCTCTTAAAGTCCTAGAAGGAATTGGAGTTGGAGGGATCATCCTCAATGTACTCAAGCCATTATACAGGAAACCCACACCATATCGTATATCTTAAATGGAAATGACAGAAAACATTCCCTTTAAGGTAGGAACCTCGGCAAGGCTGCCCCCTATCCAACCACTCCCTCTTCAATATAGTGCTGAAACACTTGCTAGATGCTATAAGGCCGAAAATGAAATTTAAGGATGTTACTAATGGAAAAGAGGAAGTCAAACATCCCTATTTGCTGATGATGAGTATGTTTACTTAAGGATGCAAAAAAAACTCCACCAAGAAAACCTAGAAAACGATTAACAGCTTCCAGCAAAGTGGCCAGGATACAAAATTCAACCTTAAAAATCAATGGCCTTTTTTTACACCAAGAACAAGCAAACTGGAGAAAGAATTCAAAGAACTTCCCACTACACATAGCCCCCAAAACAATAGATACCTAAGGAACAAACTAACCAAAGACACCAAAGACCTCTACAACAAAAATTTAAACCCTTAAAGAAAGAAATTGAAGAAGACCTAAGAAGATGGAAAAACCTCCCCATGCTCATGGATGGGAAAATTAACATTGTAAAATGTCCATTTTACAAAACTCTTGTTAATGAATTTTAATGCAATCCCAATCAAAATCCCAAGAGATTTCTTCACAGCTTGGAAACAAAAGTCCTTAATATCATTTAGAAAAACCACCGAATAGCCAAGCAATCCTGAGTGAAAAGAGCTACACGGAGGGATCTCTATACCAGAATTTTAAACTATACTAAACGGCTATAGTCATAAAAACAGCCTGGTACTGGCACAAAAACGACCTGTTGACCAATGGAACAAAACCGAGATCCAAATCTGAGCACATACAATTTCAGCCATCTCATATTCGACAAGGGGGCCAAGAAACCAAAATGGAGAAAAAACAGCATCTTCAGAAAGTGGTGCTGGCAAAACTGGATCACCACTTGTAGAAGAATGAATTAAACCCCTACCTCTCACCCTGTACAAAATCAAAACTCCACATGGATTAAACAACCTCAACATGTAAACACAAAACTCGAAGGGATAGAAGAAAAAGTGGCAGCACTACACAAGACATAGGCGTAGGAAAAGACTTCCTAAATCAGGACGCAGCTGCAAAGAGATTAAGGTTGACAATGACAATGGACCTCATCAAACTCAAAACTTCTGTTCATGAAAGAAAACAATCAAGGAAGTGTAAGAGAAATCCCACAGAGTGGGAGGAAACTTTCACCCCAGATAACTGACAAAGCATTGATTTCCAGATATATAAACTACTCAAAAAACAAAGAAAAAAGAAAACAAATGACCCACTCAATAGATGGAGCAAAGAACTGAACAGAGAACTTCACAAGCGAGGATTAGAGATGTCTGAGAAACACCTCAAGACTGTTCAACATCACTAATCATTAAGGAAATGCAAAGATAAACCACTGTTAAATTCATCTTACTCCAATAAGACTGGCTAGGATCAGAAACAAATGATACCAAGTGCTGGAGAGGTGTGGGGAAAGGGAACACTCATCCACTCTGGTGGGAATGTAAATCGTACACCACTATGGAAAGCAGTGTGGAGAACCCTTGGAAGACTTGGAATGGAACTTGCCACCTGACCCAGCCATACCACTCCTGAGGCATGTACCTCAAGACTTACGCCACCACAGAGCGATTACATGCACGGGCCATGTTTATTGCAGCTCTCTTCACAATAGCAAGAAGCTGGAACAACCTAAATGCCCCTCAACCTGACGAATGGATAGAGAAAATGTGGTACATCTCACAATGGAGTTCTATGCAGCAGTAAGAAAGACGACATCACGAGCTTTGCAGGAAAATGGCTGAGCTAGAGGGCATCATGCTGAGTGAGTACACAGTCCCAGAAAAACAAACGACGAATGGTATCCCTTCATCTGTGGATGCTAGTGCCAATTACCCAGTTGTAAGTATTTCTTGTGTAGGCCCCCAGTAGCTTTGCTGGTACAAAGCAGTTGGGCGTACGTTATAATGCATTTTGGAAACAACAACAACAACAGAAAAGACTGCATCAAAGAACTGACTGAAACAGTGAACTTCTGCTCAAAACAATCAACTTCCCCATGGAAAATATTGAGAAAGACTGAGAAAGAGATGAAAAGCATGTTTGGCAGAATGCATGAGCTCTGGCGGGGTGGGGGAATGAGTGGGAACACGCATCTAGATTTGTTAAAAATAATTAAATAAATAAATAAATAAATAAATAAATAAATAAATAAATAAAAAGAAAATGAAAAAAAAAAAAAGAAGTATTGAGTCAAGGTCCGGCACCAAGATATCCTTCAATACAAGTTCATTCCACTGGCCTATCTAGAATTTTTCCCTTAAAGAAGATCAACTTGACTGGGCTTGGTGGTATGTGCCTTTAATCCCAGCACTTGGGAGGCAGAGGCAGGCAGATCTCTGTTGAGTTCAAGGGCAGCCTGGTCTACATAGTGAATTCCAGGCCAGCTGCAGCTATGGGGAGACCCTATCACAAAAAGAGAAGATGAAGACAAAGACGAAGATGAAGACGAAGGAGAAGAAGGGGGGGAGGGGGAGGGGGAGGGGAAGGGGGAGGAAGGAAGGAAGAAGATGATGAACATCATCCACTCTCCCTCAGCTCCAGCTCTCTGGCTAGGGTTGGGGGCCTCCATTTCCCCAGTTCTATGGTGAGTTTTTGTCAGATTGAATTTGCATGGGTCTTGTGCATGCTGACGTGAAGTTTAATGCAGGGGTCTTGTCTAGGGACCTACACTCTGCAGTCACTTTTTCTCTGTACTTTGGCCAGTTGTGGCCTTTTGTGTTCCTTGCCCTCTGTTGCATGAGGAAGCTTTGTTATGAGCGTTGAGAGATGCATTAGTATTCTGTCTACCTACCCCTGTTCCACTATGTTCCGTGGGTGTTGCACAACATGTGTGCACTTCCATGCAGGCAATACCCTCACACATAAAATAAAAATAATAAAGTATTTTTAAAAGTATTTTGTCACATTCAGTGTCCTTAATATTTTCAGCATAGTTGATATTGTTTTAGAAAAGTGGAGAATAATGTCAACATTTAAATGGAAGACTAAAGAAAAAAAAAAAAAAAAAAAGCCACTGTGCCTTGGAGAGTTAGCCGGCCTTGCTTCAGCACCCAGTCCTGTCCCTTCAGTTCTCATCATGAACCCCACGTATCTGACCAGTTGTCATTATTTCTTGAAGTGTTACTGTACGGGAGGCAGGGGGTTAGGAACTTGGGATACACGATAGTTTGAAGCTGAAATGCCCACCATAACATATATGAGTGTTTGGTCCCCAGCTTGTGACAGTGTTCTCAAGTTTCTGGAGCTTTGCAGGAATAGGGCCTACCTGGTGAAAACTGGTACTAAGGAGGGGACGTGGAATGTGACAGCCTGCCCACTAGCTCTGGTTAGCTCTTTCTCCTTTCTGACTCACCACAGTGTGAACAGAGGAGAGAAGATAGAAGAATCATGGCCTGTGGTCCTGTCCGCACAGGTGGAGCATCTCCTGTTGCTGCACCTTCCCTGCCATAGCCAAAACAAACCTTTTCTTCTCATAAGTTGTTTGTGTATTGGGGTATTGCTCGCAGTGATTGGGAGGTCACTAATACAGGATATAAATGTAAGGCACAACTCCTGCCATCAAGGACTTTGTTATCATGGGAACAGGCATCGACACACAGCAGCATGGGTAGGCAGGTTTCTAAGAAGGATTGCTAATGTTGCTAAGAGTGGAGTCCTGGAAGAAAGGCCTTGAGAAGGTAAGTGCGATATTAATTGTATATCCCAACTTGACTGGATTAAAGGGTGCCCAGATAGATGGCAAAGCATTATTTTGGTATGACTGTGTGTTTCAAAAAGAGATTAGCTTCTGAAGTGGTGGAGGGAGTAAACGTGTGCACAGCTATCTTCCTAATCTATTGAAGGCTCAAATATAGTAAAGAGATGGAGAAAGGTTTAATTCTTTTCCTAATCTGTAGTTAGGATGTCCACCACCTTCTGCCCTATTCTGACACTGGCTCTAATTATATGCACCACGTCTCACAATAAATAAATACCCCATTTCCCCACCTTAAAATATTTTGTTATTGGGGCTGGAGAGATGGCCTAGTGGTTAAGAGCACCGACTGCTCTTGCAGAGGACCCGGATTTGATCCCCAGCACCCACATGGCAGCTAAGAACCGTCTTGAACTCCAGTTCCAGGGGAATCTGACACCCTCTTCTGACCTCCGCGGCATTGCACGACACAGGTGCACAAACTTACATGCAGACTGTACATTCATACACATACAGAAATAAATAAAATTAATAAATTTTTTAAAAAAAGCAAAACAAAACAAAAAGGTAGACCTGCAAAATGGCTGAAGGCAAACACTAGTGCCAAGAAGCCTGGCAACATGAGCTCACTCCAGGAAGAGAGAACTGAAAATGCCTAGCATGTGGGCATGTGTTTATAATCCCAGCACTGAGGAGGCAGGGAAAGGAGGATCCCTGGGGCTCAGCAGCCAACCAGGCTAGCCCAACTGATGAGGTCCAGGCCAATGAGACTCTGTCTCAAGAAGGAGGTGGAATTCGTTCCTGAGGATNAGTGGTTTAAGAGCACGGACTGCTCTTGCAGAGGAACCCGATTGATCCCCAGCACCCACATGGCAGCTAAGAACCGTCTTGAACTCCAGTTCCAGGGGAATCTGACACCCTTCTTCTGACCTCCGCGGCATTGCACGGACACGGTGCACAAACTTACATGCAGCATTACATTATACACATAAAAAATAAATAAATAAAATTTAAAATATTTTATTTTATTTTTTGTGTATGAGTATATTGCCTCCATGTGTGCAAACACACCGTGTCATGCAATGCCCGCAGAGGTAAGAGGACGGCATCAGATCCCCTGGAACTGGAGAATAGTCTTTTAAAAATATTTTTTTTAATTTTTTTAAATTTATTTCTGTATGTGTATGAATGTACTGTCTGCATGCAAGTCTGTGCACCCGTGTCGTGCAATGCCGTGGAGGTCAGAAGAGGGTCTCGGATTCCCCTGGAACTGGAGTTCTCCTGGAATTGGAGTTTCAGACGGTTCTCGGCCGCCATATGGGTGCTGGGGATCGAACCCGGGTCCTCTGTAAGAGCTGTCGGCACTCTTAACTGCTAGGCCATCTCTCCAGCCCAATTTATTTTTATTTTATGAGTATGAATGTATTGCCTACATGTATATTAGTGCCCTTGTGTCTTACAATGCCCTGGGTGGTCAGAAGGGGGTGTTGGATTTCCTCATACTGGAGTTAGAGATGGTTGCTAGCCACTGTGTAGGTTTTGGTAGTCAAGCCCGGGCCCCCTACAAGAGCAGCCAGTGCTCTTAACCGCTGATCCATGAGAATAGTCTAAATGAATGAGTCTCTGCTATTGAAAAGAGGCTAGAGTTGTCACCCAAGAAGGAAGGGTATAGAAAACTGAGGGAGAGATGTCTGGGACTAACGTTGTAGCATTACACATAGGAATGTGTAGTTGATTAAGGAAGAGCCAAGTACTGGTTTAAGTGCTGGACCTGCTGCTCCTCAGAGCTTGTGGCAGCCATATTGGGGAGAAGAATGAGCAGTTCAGCCATAGAACCATATGAGGTGTCTAGAGGGGTGTGTGTGTGTGTGTGTGTGTGTGTGTGTGTGTGTGTACAATATTCATGTACTAAAATCTTTGGAGAGGGTAAGGCTGAACGAACTTTAGAAATTGCCAACAGTGGAGAAATGATGCTTAAAGTGGATAATGGAGGTATTTCATAGGCGACACTAATAACCAGGCATCTACAAGTAGCACTGCTTCCAGGGCAATTTGTGAGTTGATGTTACTTCTCATCATGAGTTGAAAGATACTGAAGGAAGAAACAACCTTTTTTCCCCTCAAACTGTTAAGAGAAATAAATGTTTTAAAAAGCACACCTTATATAATAATAGTATTAATATAATTTATATGCCATTTACAAGGTATAATCAAATCAGTCCATCTATATCCATCTATTGATATCCATCTGTCTGTCTGTCTATCTATCTATTTATCTATATCTATCTAGTCAGCCTGTCTGCCTGTCTGCCTGCCTGCCTGTCTGTCTGTCTGTCTGTCTGTGTCTCCATCCATCCAGGGTATAGCTGTACTCCCCAGGCTGCCCAGGACTCCCTGGCTGCAGATTTCCAGTTGCTCTGTTTCCTGTCCTTGCTTCAAGATTCAAGCACTAAGCTTTCTACCCCAGCTACCCCTGCCACCAATGCCTCCTCGCCATGAGGGAGTCCGGTTCGTCTAGAAGTATAAGCTCAAATAAACTCTTCCTTCTGTAAGTTGCTTTGGTCAGTGTTTTTTATCATACCAACAGAAAGGTTAACTAATACAAATATCCTTACAAATGCAGGAAAAATAAAGTTGCTTAGAGAAGAGAATATTCATAAGCTGTTATGTAACTTTCCTGTGATCCTGGGTTTGTTTGTGGCTCTTTGGGGGATTCACATTTACTTTCACAGAGAGACACTGCCATAAGGTGTTTGCACACAAAAGAAATGAAAGTCCAAGGACAGGGGATGTGGCAGAATGAAACTGCAGCTGGGTGAGCAGATACCCTGGCTTTGGAGCATAGGGGCAGCCTTGAACTTTGCAGAGCCTTCCTCTCTGGAGTCAGGTCTGTCTGCTCGTGATGGGTAGCAGGCAGCCAAGAGGGTGGAGAAGCAACGATTGTGGGCAGTGGTGGTGTGAGTTGAACAGATGCGCCGGTCTGTGTGGGTACCTGCTCAGCAGGGAAGTCCACAGATCTTTGACTTCTAAGTGAGGAAGTCAAGCTATTCCTCCTGGCAGCCTGTCAGTGCTGTCTTCGGTCTTCCGTACCTGCTCTCCACATAAATGAACCCTCTTAATCAACATTTCTGAACTGTCTGTTGAGGGTCTATGAAAAGGTTATGCTAATCTAAATATTAACCCCAGTAAAACAATTAAGGTAGGCCAACGTGTTTAGTAACTGTAACTTGCATATCCCAAGAATGAATAGAATTTATTATTTTTAATTACACACTCTAGTTTTTATTCTCTTTTGGCATGGAGAATTCAAAGGTGCTTATCTGTGCTGGACTGTCCGTAACTACTTAGTAGGCATTGTACCATTAACGGTTATTTATTGCTTTAATCAGAAGGTGCTGGCTGTGGATTTCTGATGAAGTAATGAAAACTGGCATTTAACAAGTTAATTGGAATTGGAAAGCACTATTAAAAGGCCATGAGAAGGTCTTTCATGAAACCCTTGAATATGCTTCAGTCTGAAGATCTTATTAAATTATGCTAAGGGTGTATTTTCCTTTCACTTTAAATCACCCATTAGGATCATCTAATCAGCTTCCTGAATGTTGCTGCAGATGAAATTATTATTAGCATTATAATGTTAGAATTTTTATTTCTTCTCTTCAATTGTTAACTGAATCAGTGTTGAATAGACTGTCCATTTTCTTAGCCCATTGAGACCAAACCAGAATCAATTTTTAAAATTTCTATATACATTTTTGAGTTTAAAATATAATTATTCTGGACATTGGTGATGGCTGTTGGTTTTCAGTTACCTTAATTGCTCCATTGCCATCGAAGGTGTGGTTCTGTTTCTTCAGAACCAATGGCTTTGGTATGCTCATGTGTCATTTAGAAATACAAATGCTGTCTTACCAACAAGAAACAGATGGAGATGGTTGAATTCCATTGTCCTCTTACTAATAACATTAGAGAACTGTTTGTTTCACATCCATATGTGGGAACAATGAGTGTTTTGAAATAAATATTACATCGACTATTACTCTTAGGAAATAGTTTGTCCACCAGGTCCCAGGAGACTTTTTTTTCTTCTGCCTTTTGTTTTTTACTTACCAGTTCTAGAAAGCCAGGCAGATGGAATCTTTTACTTGGAAACTGTTGTAACTCCTTGAGATTGATTTCTTCAAAGATTGAGACTAGTGAGAGGAGGAGGTTGGGAAAAAGAAAATCTAGAAATCTCTTTCTCCCCTCCTCTCCCCTCCCCTCCCCTCCCCTCCCCTCCCCTCCCCTCCCCTTCCCCTCCCCTTTGGTCTCCTGTAGCCCCAGCTGTCTGGACACTCACTTCATAGACCAGGCGGCCTTGAAACTCCACCCTGTCATGTGATTTGCCTGTCTCTGCTCCTGAGCTCTGGGATTAAAGTATGCTCTACCACACCCAGCTTTCTTTCTTTGATGATGAGAAATTCTACTTTTCCTTGCAAGAGACATCTCAAAAATTGTTTGGCAAATGACATTTCAGCTATATTTGAAACTTCAGTGTTTGTCATGTGTCAGTGCTCAAAAGACTAAAAATGTGTGTTTGTTTACCTATATCTAGACATACTTATCTTACATGATGATAATTTTTAAAAGTAGACTAGATAAAAAATATATAATTTAAACATTATTTTCATAGGAAAAAGAACACCATCTAAAAAAGACAAATGTCATGCTCTGACACGTTTTTTTTAAAATATAAAGTTCAGAGTAATATCATATAGATGAAATATAGCCCAGCTCTCTCTGTTTACATTTTTGTAGGACTGGGAATTAAAGCCAGGACAAGAACTCTACCAGTGAGCTGCATGCTCAGCCCACTGTCTAAAATTCTTTTTTTGGGGGGGGTAGTCTTTTGGGGGGTAGTCCTTTAAGACATGGTTTCCATGTTGCCCCAGTGGTTTAGAACTCATTATGTAAAGCAGGCTAGCCTTGATTTCAGAGAGATCTGCCTACTTCTGTCTCTCAAGTGCTGTGATTAGTGGTGTGTGCCACCATACCTGGTAAGCATTCTTATTATGAGAAGGGTCTAGGGAACTTGCCCAGGCTGGTCTTGAGGTTGCGCTCCTCCTCCCCCAGTTTCTGAAGTGGCTACATGCACCACCCTGCCAATATTTTGTTATCTAATCAATACATTCACTTTTTTTTTTTTTTTTTTTTTGCGTTTTTTTGGTCTTTTTGAGACAGGGTCTCCCTGTAGCCCCAGCTGTCCTGGAACTCACTCTGTAGACCAGGCTGGCCTTGAACTCACAAAGATCCGCCTGCCTCTGCCTCCCAAGTGCTAGGACTAAAGGCGTGCGCCACCACGCCCGGCAATACATTCACTTTTTTTAGGTGACCTAAAACATCATAAGACATTTGGAAATTTTATTTTTTTAAGGAAAGAAAGATTCTCGATTTATTGGCTTTAAATGTTTAAATGCTTGAGTAGTGACTGAATAGTGGAGTCTGCCTATTGACATGCAGGCAGCAGACCAATATGAGGGTCAGTAGCTTCAGAACTAATCGATTTCCTCATTGGAGATTTATGCCAGTGCACAGTTAGAGCATTATTGGATGCATGCATGGAAATAGTTCCCCCCATTTACTCATTGTTTGAGGTGATGTTTTTATGTCTTATTCATTGCATTACTTTTCTGTTGCTGTGGTAAAACATGGTGACCAAGGGAGCCTATAAAGGGAAGAGGTTTTTTTATTCCATTAGGGCAAGAGTTCATCATGGCAGGGAGGCATGGCGGCAGAGGTGGCTGGAGCAGGCGCAGAAGCTAAGTGCTCAGTTCTTCAGGCAGGCACAGGAAGCAGAGAGTGACTGGGGAATATCCTCATTCAAACCACCACATTCATCTTCTTTATGAAAGTCGAATCTAAACACAAGCCTAATGGTAATTTGTAAAGGAGCAGCGAGAGGGTAGATCAGGAAGACTGCTCCAGCAGTAACAAATGATACCAACGTTGAACCAATGAGGGAGGTAGAAAATCAAGTAAGGAAACCATGCCAAGGGTTATGTCAAAGCTGTGCTAGAAATTAACCACATAACTTTGATTACAGAATCATATTTGTAAGGAAATTAGATTCTTGAACAACATCAACTAGATTTAGGTTTATTACCAAGGAAGTCCAGTACCCCTGCTCACCGACTTGACCTAAGTATTGACCGGTATCTCTCCACAGGCAGGAAGTTGGTGTCAAGTCTGACTCGGGTAGGAGAGAAAGGGTGTGTGCTGTGGGACTGACTTCCTTGGGCATGGTGCAGCTCTGCAGTGAACATGGTTATGGAACCATGTCTGGTTGGGAACTGGGTATGGTGGCGGGTCAGGGGTGCTTTCCTGTGTTCATTCTAGTTCTGCTTTACTTGGGGTAAATTAATTAAGCACAAATTTGAAGGGCATGGACTGAAAGAGAATCCTGTTCCTGGAGAAAAATATTTAGAAAGAGATGAGAATGAAGCTACTTTGTTTGAAAAACTTTTATTTTTCATTTTTCACTGGATTTCTCAAATAGATCCTTCGTAATGAAGGAATATCTATAGGGCTGAACATTGGGTAGGGTGGGGAGGAGAGTGTAAACTCCATGTTCATGTCTATTCCTTGTGAATCTCCTTAAATTCTGGATTATATATGAGAAAATGAATCACAGTGCAGACCCGAGGAAGAAGCGGCATGCAGCAGTGGAGACCACTATTCTGCTGTGGTAAGAGGGGCAGGTCATTTGGCAGTTCTTACAAGTGTCTCTTTATAAACTATAATTTTTGTGAAATAACTGGGCAGGTAGTTAAGATAATATACATTTCTGGGGTGTGATGGCACACACCTTTAATATCAGCACTCGGGAGACAGAGACAGGTGGATCTCTAAGAGTTCAAGGCCAGCCTGGTCTACATAGTGAGTTCCAGGCCAGTAGCCAGCTGGGGCTGTCTCAAAAAGACAAAGTCTCCCTGTAGCCCCAGCTGTCCTGGAACTCACTAAAAAAAAAAAAAAAATCCCCTTGTTGAGTAAAAGCTGGTTCTAGTGTCTGTTTCATATACATTGTTTGTTTAGGACAGTACTTTAATCAGCTCACTGGAAGCTAGGGGGTAGAATGTACGTAACTTTTTTTTTTTTTTTTTTTGTGCTTTTCGAGACGGGTCTCCCTGTAGCCCCAGCTGTCCTGAAACTCACTCTGTGACCAGGCTGGCCTGGAACTAGCATTTTTCCTCCCAGTGCTAGGATTAAATTTACATGCTTGTGGACGTACTCCTAAGTACTCACATTAATTAGGATATGCAGAAGCTTTCCTGTAAGTACTGTGACTGGGGTTGCCTAGTTTGTCTTCCATTGGACAAAGATTATGACTGTTAAGGTTTTTGTTCTCAGTTCTTCTTTCTTCCTGATGTTCTGAGGCTTTACATATCTGTTTGCCTTTTTAAGCAACTGTACTTTTTGCCAGTGAAGAGGCCTGGACCAGGGATGTAATAATAAGATAATAATATAATAAAATAAACTACACAAAGCCTTTGCCTCACCCTGCCCAATGACAAGAGAAGCCAAGGCTTTATTAGTTTATACTGACTATTTACTTCAAGATTGCTGCACAAAACAAGTTTAGACACAAAGTGGGCATTAGACATGTGAGCTAACAGGATTCAGCATGACTGCAGGTAAATATCAATAGTGGGCTTGTCTGCTTCTTTTAAACGAACTATTTTATTTATTTTTTATTTATTTATTTATTTATTTATTTATTTATTATTTATTTGATGTGTATACCCCCATGTGTACCACAGTACACATGTGGAAATCAGAGGATACACTTGATGGAGTTGTTATTTCTCTCCTTCTACATAAATAGTCTCCAGGATTGAAACTAGGTCTCCAGGCTTTGGAACACACACATTTACCCACTAGTCCATCTTGACACCCCTTATATTCTGCCTTACTTCTTATTAAACAGAAACCTAACACTTACTCTTCAGTTGTAAGAAGGTTCTTGTCTGACATGTCCACAGACCACACACACCACCACCACACACACACACACACACTAGTATATTTACTTTGTCTTCACAGAATTGCATTAATTATTCATACATGAAAATATTTGATAGAATTTCTAATAGGTTTTGAAATCGTAGTACTACAATTTGTTTTAGATAGAATCTATGCATGACTAACTTTCTTAAAGGAAGTTTAAATAATGGGTCCTGATGCATAAAAATAATAATAGCACTGAAGTTAATGTCAGGCTATTTCTCCTCTAAAGGGAAGCAGCTGGGTCATACAGCTTGGCTTGGGCTTGATTGATTAGCCTGGTGAATTTGGTGCCACAGGCTGCATTTCTCTGTGTTTCTTCCTGGCCACCGTATTGCTTTTCGGGTTTCAGGTCAGGTATCGAAGGTTTGGGACAGTCTCCTTTAAGCCCTTAGGATAATACACTGTCCCAATATATGCTCCCAGAGTCTCTTGGTCTTAGCATCTTTTTTAAATTATTTGTATTTGTTTTATNAGTTAAGATAATATACATTTCTGGGGTGTGATGGCACACACCTTTAATATCAGCACTCGGGAGACAGAGACAGGTGGATCTCTAAGAGTTCAAGGCCAGCCTGGTCTACATAGTGAGTTCCAGGCCAGTAGCCAGCTGGGGTTGTCTTTTCGAGACAGGGTCTCCCTGTAGCCCCAGCTGTCCTGGAACTCACTCTGTAGACCAGGCTGGCCTTGAACTAGCAAAGATCCGCCTGCTTCTGCCTCCCAAGTGCTAGGATTAAATTACATGCTTGTGGACGTACTCCTAAGTACTCACATTAATTAGGATATGCAGAAGCTTTCCTGTAAGTACTGTGGACTGGGGTTGCCTAGTTTGTCTTCCATGGAACAAAGATTATGACTGTTAAAGGTTTTTGTTCTCAGTTCTTCTTTCTTCCTGATGTTCTGAGGCTTTACATATCTTGTTTGCCTTTTTAAGCAACTGTACTTTTTGCCAGTGAAGAGGCCTGGACCAGGGGTAATAATAATAATAATAATAATAATAATAATAAACTACACAAAGCCTTTGCCTCACCACTGCCCAATGACAAGAGAAGCCAAGGCTTTATTAGTTTATACTGACTATTTACTTCAAGATTGCTGCACAAAACAAGTTTAGACACAAAGTGGGCATTAGACATGTGAGCTAACAGGATTCAGCATGACTGCAGGTAAATATCAATAGTGGGCTTGTCTGCATTCTTTTAAGAACTATTTTATTTATTTATTTATTTATTTATTTATTTATTTATTTATTTATTTATTTATTTATGTGTATACCCCCATGTGTACCACAGTACACATGTGGAAATCAGAGGATACACTTGATGGAGTTGTTATTTCTCTCCTTCTACATAAATAGTCTCCAGGATTGAAACTAGGTCTCCAGGCTTTGGAACACACACATTTACCCACTAGTCCATCTTGACACCCCTTATATTCTGCCTTACTTCTTATTAAACAGAAAATCCTAACACTTACTCTTCAGTTGTAGAGAAGGTTCTGTCTGACATGTCCACAGACACACACACACACACACACACACACACACACACACACACTAGTTATATTTACTTTGTCTTCACAGAATTGCATTAATTATTCATACATGAAAATATTTGATAGAATTTCTAATAGGTTTTGAAGATCGTAGTACTACAATTTTGTTTAGATAGAATCTATGCATGACTAACTTTCTTAAAGGAAGTTTTAATAATGGGTCCTGATGCATAAAAATAATAATAGCACTGAAGTTAATGTTTCAGGCTATTTCTCCTCTAAAGGGAAGCAGCTGGGTCATACAGCTTGGCTTGGGCTTGATTGATTAGCCTGGTGAATTTGGTGCCACAGGCTGCATTTCTCTGTGTTTCTTCCTGGCCGACTCGTATTGCTTTTCGGGTTTCAGGTCAGGTATCAAAGGTTTGGGACAGTCTCCTTTAAGCCCTTTAGGTATGATACACTGTCCCAATATATGCTCCCAGAGTCTCTTGGTCTTAGCATCTTTTTTAAATTATTATTTGTTTATTTTTAAGGGATTCTACAATATAATAACACAGTTGTTTTCAGATAACATTGATGTTACTCAGTTTGCCATACAATTAGGTAACTGGTGCATTTTGCAAGTATCTATGTCCAAATTTTGAACAACCTAAGGTTCCCATAGTCCAGTTGGAGAAGCTTGTATGCACAGGCATGTTGATCAATTAGGAGTCCAGACAATATTGCTTTAGTCTCATGATTCACCCCATCTCTCCGCAGCCCTTACATTCTACTGGTCTTAGCATCTTATAATTACATTTCTGTGTTGAGTCTTCTCACTCTCTTGTGTACTTCTGTCTTGCTGAGCATTTAGAATATAGTATAAATTCAGTGAGAATTTGTTAAATTAATGAGTGAGTAGCTGCTGCCTGCAAAGATTAAGAAATAAAAATGGGGGCCGGAGAGAGGACTCAGTGGTTAAGAGCACTGTCGACTCTTACAGAGGACCCAGGTTTGATTCTCAGCACCCACATGGCAGCTAACAACTGTCTGCAACTCCAGTTCCAGGGGATTCTGATGCCTTCTTTGGATTCCATGGGCATTGCATGACACGGGTGCACTTATACGTATGCACCAATACACTCATATGAGTAAAATAAAAATAATAAATATAAAAAAATAAATATGACTATGAAGCACTTCTCTTTGTCCTTGTGATCTCTTTGTCTTTCTGTTTCAATTTCCACTGAGGAAAGACATCTGGAGTTGCGTTTGTGCTAGCTGCCAGCAAGCCCATGTTGTGGGAAGAGGCCATCTAGGGAACAAATTATATACATGTGAGTGATGTGATGATGTGTACAGGACCTGGGATTGGAGGAGCTTGTAGTCAAGCTTTGGGTGTGTAGGGAGGCTACTTGGAGGATGCAGTCAGGTGGAAGAGGATCACTGGCTCTTTGGTAATACAAGTGACAGAGAGCCTAAGAGTGACATCAGCTTCAGACTCACCACGTATCCTGAAGCTCAAGATGAGGAGTGGTTAACTAATCCAGGGAGGTGAACGTGGCCAGGGGGAACCCATTTGGAGTGAAGCTTTGAGATAACAGCCAGCAGGTTTAGTGCAGATTAAATACGAAGAACAAGAACCCTTGTATGCATTGGTCTGTGATGGCACCAATTTCTGATATTCTAAAGCTTGAAGAAATACAGTACAGTTTCTGTGATGTATGATTTTGATTTTAAAGTCCTGAGGAATAGCCAAAAGGAACCATGTAAATTTTGTTCTGGAAAATAAAAGGAAAAAGCCTCTGAACCTTTTTGTGTGCCTGTTTGGACATTGAAAGGTGAGTTCTTTGACCTCATACAACCTGAAAAATCTTTAAAAGTGGACTATAATGTGGACTCCATTCTCCAGAAAATCAGTCTAGAAAGGTCCCATATGGCCACACATACACTCTGCATTTAACATTTACATCTCAGAGTCTTGTATAGTGGGTAGGAATGGAAGAATGTGGACTTCTGCTCAAAATTGCTTATCCTGTGGAAGACTGCCCAGGGGGGGTTTTATGTCTCCCTCAAAGAGCTGGTGTGGGCTTAAATGGAGTAATGACGGTAAGGCTCCACCACACCCTGGCATTTTCCTTCCTTAGGTACAGTAAAGGATTGCCCACAGCCTTCTTGGTAGTATTTCCCTGTAGTCAGTAGTAACACAAATGTTAGAAACACTGTACAGTCCTGGAGTCTCGCCCTTGGATTGGAGGAGCTTACAATCAAGCCTGCTTGTGAGGAAGTGGAAGAAGGCCCTGCAGCGAGAGTGCAGTTCTGCCCCTATGACCCTGCCACTGTACTGAGATCAGAACACACACCACGTAGACTTCAACTAACCATGAATTTGTAGAGGTTCTGTGCTCCTCCTGATCCTCCTCTTCCTGCTGCTCCTGCTGCTGCGCTGCTGCTCTTCCTCCTCCTCCTCCTCCTCCTCCTCCTCCTCCTCCTCCTTCTCCTCCTCCTCCTCCTCCTGCCTGTACTTTTTCTTTCTCCTCTTCCTAGTATCATTTCTTCACATTTCTTTTAAAAATACATTTTGGAGAGGAAAGGGATCATGCCAGTAAATGAGATTCTTCATGTACTTTGTATAAACACTTAGATAGCATTGTAGAAGTCTATCCTCAAGCCAGTTTCTATCTGAATTTCAAAGGTAAATTGGAAAAGTATTGTTCAATGCCATTGTTTTCTTATTAGAAACTTAATTTTTGTAATGTCTAAGATATTTTCTTAACAGTAGAAATGATTTTTTCAGTTCTTTTTTTTTAATAGTTCTTAGGTAATTCTAAAGCAGTAATTCTAATTTGCACTGTGTTGTATAAGAAAATTAAAAATATTTCAACATTTTTTCTTCCTCTTTTAGAAGAAGGTAAACACATAAAATAACTCAAGTCCTAAAAATACAAGAGTATGTATTTTAGTTATGCAAAATTTTTCTTAATATAATGCCAGTCACACAAACTGTAATTCAAGTTGTGTTTTTACTTGAATTCTTGAATGGAAAATGTGCCTAATCACGGCACAACTATGCATAATATGGATGAATAGAAGCTGCATGTGGTCATACAGATTTGCATTAAGTCATTAGAGGGTTTTTCTGTTTCTGTGATCACGGCTGGCATTGTTGTAGGTGAATGCCATAGCCTGGTGGGGAATCTATTTTACCTTTGGTTTGTCTCCATGCCCAATAGACAGGTTACAGGTGGTGTAGAGATTAATGTCTATAAAGATCCTTTCAGATTAAACATGAAAATAGCTCATAGAGCACACAGTTCATGTCCCTGATATGGATGGAGGTTGCAGATCTCTGTGAGTTCAAGGCCAGCCTGGTCTACAGAGCGAGCTCCAGGCCAGCTGGGACTAAAGGGAGACCCTGTCTCAAAAAGAACCCCCCCCAAAAAAAAAACAAACGTCATACCTGCCAGCATCGTAGTTAACTCTGCGAGCTCATACTGTTCCAAGAACTAGAACTTTGTACGAATAACAGGAGTGTGTTTTTAATGGGCTACCTGTCCTGTGAGTTGGAAATGGCAAAGCACAAATCAATAGCATGTTCTTCTTGACCATCTGAGAAAATAACCATGGCCAGATTTGAAGCATGTTTTCCCAGTGTTAACCAGCACTGAGTTCAGTTCCTGGCTGACATCTTGGTTGTATTCAGGAAGGAGATGACATCTTCTGTTGCTCTGCACACATTTATGACCAGCCCTTAGCTGTGGCTGAAAGGTCAGGTCACAGCTCTGGCTTGCGTTCTCATGCATGCTCCTTGCCTGGAACTAGCCCCCACCCCTCATTTTAGGAACCTGGGGAGTGCTTATGTAAGATGCTGTCGGCTGGCCACTCTTGCCATTTGTATATGTCTTTGTAGAATTTTCTACACTCTTTCTATTTTACTTCAATATTTAAAATTTTTGTCTATTTGCAGTATAAGCTAGGTTTTGAGACAGTTTTACCTTAACCTTAATAGTATTAGATAGTTCCTTCTTCACTAATGCTATTAGATAGTTCCTTCATCAATACAGCTATTAGATTTTCCTTCAATAATGCTATTAGATAGTTCCTTCTTCAATACAGCTATTAGATAGTTGCTTCTTTAATAATACTATTAGAGAGTTCCTTCTTCAATAATGCTATTACATAGTTAGTTCTTTCTTCAGTAATACTAGGGCAGCTCTTAGGCACCAAGGAAATAGGAAGAAAATGAACAGGGAAAAAAATGGACTGGATTTTTCTAGTTTCTGCCACTCAGAGATATTTAGAAGTTTTCCATCCACCAATGTTTTCCCTGGTCAAGGGTCTAAACACTACCACTTCTAGACATAGGTCTTCATGCAGCATCATGACATTTATAAGCAGTGTGGAGGGTGGGGGATGTTGAGTGCATGGCTGGTCTTTGTGCTGGGAACAGGTGTTGGCAGTCTGTGTTTGTCCCACTGGAAGATGAGGTGCAGTTTCCTACATCAGACTTTTGGTGGAGGGGTCAGAAGCCTCCTTTCCTGGGGATACAAAGAAATGCAAAGTGAAGTCATCAGGTGGAATGGAGATGCTTCTGGAAACTGAAAGCTGCAACAAATTTCTCTGAAGATTTTATGACTACTGAAATGTTCCTGTTTGGGCAAGTCTTATAGGAATAGTTTAAGTACTTTTCAGCAATTGAAATGATTTTTTTTTTACTAGAAATATAGATGGTTTGGGTATATAGCCTTTCCAAAACAATTTTTGGATCTAAAAATTGTAATTTGAATATTAGTTAAATATAATTTAGACATAATAACCTAAAGTGTTTTCAGATACATGGGAAACATAACTGACAGGTACATAATGCTTTTTGTGCAAATAGAAAGATATACTAGGAAGATGTAGTCATTATGCATAGAAATTTCAGATAAAGTCAAATAATTACAAATACTGTATTTAAACTATCTGTAGACTCTGAAATTTAAAATGTGGTTGAAACTCTGCTGGACACACTGTGTGTATGTATGCCAATATGTATTCTTGAACAGACACATGTATCTTCCACTGATAGGAATTGTAAGCTTTCTAAATTTATTAAACATTTATATGTTCTACAACAAAGGAAACATATTATTGTTTGTACAAAGATGACTTTAAAAATACTTAAGGGTGCCATATTGAAACAAAACCAAGTAGTAATCACATTCCTACATTGTGGAATTTCTCCCATTCCTCTTAATTTTATGCCAGAAGTAATAAGAAATTGAGAACTGCTGAAAGAGCTGAGATGTAGGA
Organism: Rhizomys pruinosus; assembly: GCA_009823505.1. Lineage (NCBI taxonomy): Eukaryota > Metazoa > Chordata > Mammalia > Rodentia > Spalacidae > Rhizomys > Rhizomys pruinosus. The sequence goes on along the minus strand of VZQC01001799.1, from coordinate 212,332 downwards.
AGGCCTGTCTTTGTGTGTCTTGTGTTACATTCTGTGGTGATCCTGAGATTTATCATGGATATGTTTCCTGCTGAAATTATAAGACCACTGCCTTAGCTAGGGATAGGCTGTACTAAGAAATTAAGTCCACTCATGTTCTCTGTCTGTCTGTCTAGAAGATCTCTTTTAGTTATAAAACCAATGTAGAAACATATAAAGGTGATACTTTTTTTCGTCTTTTTGAGACAGGGTCTCCCTGTAGCCCCAGCTGTCCTGGAATTCGCTCTTTAGACCAGGCTGGCCTTGAACTCACAAAGATCTGCCTGCCTCTGCCTCCTGAGTGCTAGGATTAAAGGCGTGTGTCACCGTGCCCAGCAAGGTGATACTTTTTAAGTTCAAGTTTAGACACTTGGCTATAAGTGTAGTCACTTCTCCAAGGGAGACTGTCTTGATTAATAGTCAAAGGAATCAGAGGAATGGGCCTGGGGCACTTCACATTTCTAGGCTGAATTTAGAAAGGTCCTTGTCAGTGGCACCATAGTCAAACATATGCAGGGAATACTACTTTGCAACTGTATTTGTCTCGCATGTTAAGAATTAAAATAAAGGGGCTAGAGAGATGGCTCAGCTGTTAAGAGCACTGGCTGCTCTTGAAGAGGGCTCAGGTCTCAGTTCTCAGCACCCACGTGATGGCTCACAACTGTAGTGACTCTAGTTCCAGGGGATCTGATGCTTTTTTCTGGCCTTCGTGGACATTGTACTCATAGGTGCACATACATTTAGGTGCAACATTTATACATGTGTAAAATTGTAAAAGAAAATTTAAAGCTAGGTGTGGTGGTGCACACCTTTAATCCCAGCACTCACAAGGCACAGGCACACAGATCTCTGTGAGATTGAGGCCAACCTCGTCTACATAGTGAGTCAATTGGGGCTACAGAGACCCTGTCTCAAATAACCAACCAACCAACCAACCAACCAACCAACCAGCCAGCCAGCCAGCCAGCCAGCCAACCAACCAACCAAACAAACAAACAAACAAACAAATAAACAAACACAAAAAGGAAACTTAAAAAACAATTAAAATTAGGCTGGCCATGATGGTGCATGCCTGTAATCCAAGCAGAGGCAGGCAGAGGCAGGCAGATCTCTGAGTTCAATGCCAGCCTGCTGAGTTCCAGGCCAGTTGGGGCTTCAGGGAGATTGTGTTTGGAAAAGGCAAAAAAAAAAAAAAAAAAGAAAGAAAAATAAGACACAAGCAGGCTTTGACCTATTATATTTTCTGTTAAAGTTGCTGTGTTGGTAGATAAACTTTCAGATATACCACAGTTGTCTCAGGTTGTTTTCTGTTGCTGTTACAAATAACCCTAGGTAAGAAGTTTAAGAGATATCTGCTTGGCTCTAGTGAGGGTCACATGGTGGATGACTCCACAAGGATAGGATCATGTGCAAGACTGACAAGTTGCCTGTGCTGGACAGAGGGATTGAGGACGATGAAACAGGAAACAGGAGTCCTGGGGTAGACAAGCTCAGCCTTTGCACAACAGTCTCCTGGGATTCAGTTTCCTGCGTGTTACAGCCTACTCCCCCAAACCATCAATAGTGCATTCATAAAGTAGAGCCCCAATAATCTAATTACTCTCATCAGATTTTATCTCTTAAAATGCCAGTCTGACCACCATCTCTTTGGAGATCACGCTTCCAGCATACAGACCTTTGTAGACAAACTAGTTCTGAACCACGGCTGCACTCTTAGTTGTTTGATGCTGGAAGTTAAACACAGGGTCCTTTGCTTGCTAGGTCAGCCATACTAGACAGCAAAAGCCACATTCCCAGTCCTCCAGCATTTGTTGTTTCAAGTGTATCTACTCTAGAAAACAACCGCCTGACCTCTTTCCCCTCAGCCTTTGTAAGAACCACTGCATTTTTTTTCTCACTGTTACTTTGCCACTATTTGAAAGTGAGAAAAATAAGCTCTGAAGTCCAGGAGAGAAGCTAAGAAACTTTGTTTCTCCTTATTAATTCAGCAACCACTTACTGACAGATTGTTAGGTGTCAATATCCAGTTCATGAGCTCATCTAGTTGGAGAAGATGTTAGACAGATGATTTTTGTTGTTGTTGTTGGTCTTTTTGAGACAGGGTCTCGCTATAGCCCCAACTGTCCTTGAACTTCCCTGTAAGAATGGCAGGATGGGTGCTGGAATAGTTTAATGGGTTTATAGATTTGATAGAATTTAAGGACACTTGTGGCCCTGCATTCGATTTACTCTGAATTATGGGAGGAACATGTGTTTATTGGAAATTGCATGATGATTTGGAATTTGGGTTTGTGAGTCAGGAAAGTCAGAGATAAAGAAAATGAAATGAAAGTCAGAAATGAAGAGGCTAGCCTGAAACAGTGCAGGGCCAGTTGAGAGAGGTGTGGGTGACAGCACAGCAGAACTGAGCTTCGTTTGTGGACTGCTCCTGGCTTCACTCAGAGTCTGGAAAATGTAACAAGAGATTTATTCCTTTGCTAGAAGTGCTTGACTAACCAGAAGTTCTCAGTAGCTTATTGATCAGCTGTGGTGGTTTGAAGGAGCTATATCCCCCCTAGGCTCCGGTCTTTGAACCACCAGCTGGTGGCACTGTTTGGGGAGATTTAGGAGGTGGGATCTCGATGGAGGAAGCATGTCACTGGGCTGGTTTTGATCATTGACAGCCTCACCCTACTTGCAGTTTGTTCCCTCTGCTTTCTCTGTGTGGTTGAAGTTGTGATCTTTCAGCTAACTGATGAGTCTGCTTGCTGCCTGCTGTCTCCGGCCATGATGTCTTGTCTTCCCCTGGAACTATAAACCAAAATAAACTCTTCTCCTTATTAGAAGTTGCCTTTGGTTCTGGTGTTTTATTTTATCACAGTAACAAAAAGTAGCTAATACATCAACCAAGTTGGCAAAAATAGTTCAAATTGATATTGTGACACAAAAAAGCACTGACTTTTTTTGTCAGTGTGGGCATGTCTGATCATTGTCGCCTAAGCCAAAAGGGAAGGAATTGAGAGGTCACTGTGCCTCTAAAGGAGCTTTAGGGTGTGTTCAGTTGAAAGGCAATGAGGTGGTTCTTAGGATGTATGCTTAGTATGTTTCTTTTATAGAAGGTTAATGTGCATTATACTATATATTACATATATATTGGTCTCTCTGTGTTCTGTATCCTTCTGATTTTATAAATGCACATATTTTCATTTATATTTATATAAAAGTAGACCTTGTACCAACACACACACACACACACACACCACACATACTGTGCCATAGCACAGTATGATTCAAAGTGGGATATTCAGATACGTGTACGGCCATGTTTATTTCAGCTCTCTTCACAATAGCAAGGAGCTGGAACCAACCCAAATGCCCCTCAACTGATGAGTGGATAGAGAAAATGTGGTACATCTACACAATGGAGTTCTATGCAGCAGTAAAGAAAGATGACATCATGAGCTTTGCAGGAAAATGGCTGGAGCTAGAAGATATTCTGCTGAGTGGAGTAACACAGTCCCAGAAAAACAAACGATGAATGGTATCCTCATCTGTGGATGCTAGTGCCAATTACCTAGTTGTAAATATTTCTTGTGCACAGCCCCTTGACTTTTGTCTAAAGCAGTTGGGAGTGATGCATTTGGAAACAACAACAAACAGAAAGGACTGCATCAAAGAACTAACTGAAACAGTGAACTTCTGCTCAAAACAGTCACTTCCACATGGAGAATTTTGAGAAAAGACTGAGAAAGAGATGAAAAGCATGTTTGGCAGATAATGAGCTCTGGTGGGGTGGGGGGATGGGCGGGGACACGGGTCTAAGATTTGATAATCTTGTACAAAAATATATAAAAAATTTGAAAAAAAAATAAAGTGGGATACTCAAGAGTTCGGATATATTTGGGTTCTCTGCATATTTAATGTTTGGTTTAAGAACACATCCGTATTGGGGATTTCCCAGGACCACCTGAAGCACAGCAAGGAGCTGGAACCAACCCAAGTGCCCTTCAACTGATGAGTGGATAGAGAAAATGTAGTACATCTACACAATGGAGTTATATGCAGCAGTAAAGAAAGATGACATCATGAGCTTTGCAGGTAAATGGCTGGAGATAGAAGATACCATCTGGGGCTGAGGAGATAGCCTAGCAGGTTAAGAGCACCGACTGCTCTTGCAGAGGACCCGGGTTCGATCCCCAGCACCCACATGGCGGCTAAGAACCGTCTGGTAACTCCAATTCCAGGAGAACTCCAGTTCCAGGGGAATCCGAGACCCCTTTCTGACCTCCGCGGCATTGCACGACACGGGTGCACAGATGCATGCAGACAGTACACTCATACACATACAAAAATAAATAAATTAAAAAAAAAAAAAAAAAAAAGAAGATACCATGCTGAGTGAAGTAACACAGTCCCAGAAAACAAACGACGAATGGTATCCCTCATCTGTGGATGCTAGCACCAATTATCTAGTTGTATGGCAAAATGAGCAATGTAATATTATCCTTGGATAGTACTGTGCTCTTATATTGTGAATCCCTTAAAAATAATAAAAAAAGAAGTCAAAATTAAAAAAAAAACACATCCAAACCCATGCTTATAGGAGGACAAGAAGGCAAAGATGCAAGAAAACAGGGCTATTGGCAGCTATCAGGATAGAAAGCCTTCTGATATCTCCACCAGGTGACACCACATTTCCTTCACTGAGCTTGATGCTCACGTGTTTCTGCTACATTTCAGTCATTTCAGTTGGTTGTATCTGAGTGAAGTAGGCTGTTCTTCCACTCAGCATACCACCTCAGACCATGAATCAGTTCCCAGAGGGGGAGGTTTTAGGCTGTTTATCCTTTATGGGTGTGTTTGCTATAGTTTTATCTCAGAGGCTAAAATATCTCACTCTCTTCCTCCCTGCAGTGTTGTGTCAATGTAGAGTCCCTTCTGGCCACTGTTTTGCTCTTCAGCTCTGCTTCTGTGGCATTCAGATATATGTGTAGTGACAAGACTTGTGTTGTCCTCAAGGTGTGTATTTGTTGCAAACTGACCTCAGAAAATTTATTTGTTACTTATTCTTTGAAAATGTGTCTCATCCTCCAGTAATTAGAGGTGAATGAGAACCCAAGGTCTTTTCCCTACAAACTCCCTTCTAAGCCGTGTGGGCTGAAAACTAGCCTCCAGGCCGTCTCTCCCACAAATAGACAGTGATTATCATGCAGCCACAAAACTGCCTCAGTGCTGGTTCTGTAAATTTCTGAAACCCTTGGCTCCCTGTCCTCTTAGGGACTATAACAAGCACCTTACATGGAGAATTCAACGTGAAGTAAATGCAACAGCAATTTTTAGTTCTGGGTTTAGCTTACTCAGTTGCAGTTTGTTAACAAAAATCCATACAGATTCCATTATAGTACTAAGCCAATGGGTGCCTTTAAAGAAAGCATGCTCTCGTGTAGGGTGTCCAGATAAAGCAGAAGTGCCTTGAGAACAAAAGGGGAAGGTAGTAATAATTGTGCTTCGATAATGGTCCAAATTGGGACGGAACCAGGCAAATTGGAACGGACACCAGGCAAATTGGAACCTATGATTATTGTAGCCACAGGGTGTGCTGGGTTCTCATGGCCTGTTCATGATAAGGCAGAAGTAATTTTATACTGTTTATAGGCAGCAAGCATTATTTCCATAATTATATAGTGTAAATTCACAAACCTTATAAGAGTTGACAGAGACATCTGATAACCTTGCAGTGGTGTGTGGGAGAGGGATGTCTTTCCTTCTGTCCCTGTTTGCTTCATATCTGAGACTCCTCTAGCAAGAGACTAACAAGAGAACAGCATACTGTTTTTTTCTATGTGACTCAGTCCCTGTAAGGAAGTGCAGTCCTGAAGATCGTTCATTAGACATGAGTGTTTTTATATTTGGGTTGATGGAGAGTATACAGTCACAGAGGAAAATACAATAGGATGTGGGTCGCGAGCCTTTAATCCTTAGCACCTTGGGAGGACAGAGGCAGGCACGTGGATCTCTGTGAGTTTCAAGGCAGCCTGGTCTAACATAGTGATGAGTTTCCAGGACAGCCAGAGCTACAGGGAGACCCTGTCCTTCAAAATAGACCAAAAATATAATAATAAAATAAAATAAAATAAAATATAATAGAAATAAAATAACCAGGACCCTTAAGCAAGACTTGTTTGTTGAGATCCCCTTGTGCCCTTTGTTTAGAGACAAGGATGCTCCTTCTGCATGTGTGACTAACACCTCTCACATGAGGGTCTTTTGAATTGCTTCAAGGAAAGGCCATAACCCCTCCCGTTTTGTGATCTGTTTAAGAAGAAGGGCAGGCAGGGGAAGTCAAAGTCACCTTCCAGTTTTCATTCATTTTCTCAAGTTCCTTCTTCTTAAGCTATCCAGTATGCCATATGTTCGAGCAGGATGTCTGAACCATTTCAGCAGCTACCTCTGGCTTGGTAGAATGTGATTCAGCATATCAGGGGATGACTAACCTAGAGCAGTCCTTCTTCAGGGATTGGTACTCAAAGGAAGTGACCTGAAACCAGCCACAACATGTATGATACAGACAATAAATTACTTTTGTGACAAGGAATTTTAAATTCATTATAGGAAGTGTAATAGTGCTTTTGTTAGAGATAAAATCCTTTTTTATAAGAGAAAAAATGCTTCAGGATCTCCAGGTTTAAAGCCATTAAGAGGAAATCACAGGTAGATAGAGCATTTAGTGGAATTTGTGTTTTTTTTTTTATGTATTCTTTGTGAGTGTTCTAACCATAATATTAATTTGTGCATCTTAATGGTTAAAATAGTGTGCTCTAAATAATATGGATGACAGCTGATAATTTGTAATTATTTACTAGATTTTTAAAACTAAATAATTCAAGGTGGAACTAGAGGATCAATAATCAGCCTCGTGAATCGATTACATGCTTTTCTTGCTACTGGTGGAGCAACAACAATTTAACTTTCTTATTATTCTGCAGGGATATATAAAAAGAAAAACATTAATAATTAAGTATAGGAATGTATATTTTTATTTTATTTTTGTCTCTTTGAGACCAGGGTCTCCCTGTAGTCCCAGCTGTCCTAGAACTTGTGATAGACCAGGCCGGCCTTTGAACTCAACAAAGATCCCGCCTGCCTCTGCCTCCCAAGGGCTAGGATTAAAGGCGTGCGCCACAATGCCTGACTCGGAAGTATATTTTTAATTCAGTAAAATGTAACTCACGTAAATACATACTAAGCTTGTATCATAAATTTAGTCTAATGAATGAGAGACTAGCATGGTAAAACTGGTTTCCAGAATATTCCAAGAAATCTTTATTTATATTCACTGACAGAATGTTGGAATAATGTTGTAGGCTTAGTAAATTGGTTAATATCTCAGGGCAGCAAAACTGAAATCATGGATTTCTCTTTCCAGCACACAAGCATCCTTTATATCCTTATGGACATAAATCTGCAAGTTAATATGTATTTAACAGTCTTGGCCATGCTAAATAAGAAGCAGCAAATCATACAGGAATATGTTGTTGTGACCTATTAAATAATTGTTTGATGGGCCAATGCCAAATTGAAAGCACATGGAATTTTGTGGGTTTTCTTTTTATTTATTATCAAGTTTTTCAATAATTTTTATTTAGCAGAGATTTTTTGTTTGATATGATTTGGCTTTAGTTTGTATTGAATCATGTGATTCTTTTTTTTTTTTAAATTTTATTTATTTCTGTATGTGTTCCAATGTACTGTCTGCATGCAGGTCTGTGCACCCGGTTCGTGCGAATGCCGCGGAGGTCCAGAAGAGGGCGTCGGATTCCCCTGGAACTGGAGTTCTCGCTGGACTGGAGTTTCAGACGGTTTTTCCGCCGCCCATGTGGGTGCTGGGGATCGAACCTGGGTCCTCTGTAAGAACAGTCGGCGTCTCTTAACCGCTAGGCCATCTCTCCAGCCCTGAATCATTGTTTCTTTATTTTCGTTTTTATTGTGTATATTGTGTATTTTGTTTGTATGTTGATTTGCTGGCTCATAGTTGATCTTGGGTTCAATAAGGGAGGCACTTACAGCTTTGACTTTCTCAGAGTTAAGCAAGACCAGATTTGTTTTGATTTGAGCTTTTATGTGAAGTGAGTTCTTTAAATGTCTGGTAGATCAGTTTGGCCCTTAGGCCACCTTGGAAGAAGTATTTTACAATGTATTTTATATTTTGGGGGTCAGAATTAGAATCTATTCAACTCTTGATCTGGCATATATTTAATTTAAAAAAATGGAAGTTAGAGAAAAAGGAAACAGTTGTAAGTTTAAATAACTTATAATTTGTACAAAGTACTGTCTTCCTTTGAAGCGTCAAAGTAAGGTCCCTCCCGAAGAGCAGTCCTTTATGTCTTGAGATGTAGGTCCGGCTTTAGCTTTCTAGGTAGAAGCCAGCCGGCTGTATCAATGACATTTCTCCATGGAGCCAAGGCCATAGGAATTAATCTGGCTCACATTTTCCCTACAGCAGGTTGCATTGATAGTTTGCATTAATCAAACAGCTTGGTGACTTATTTGCATTGGTGATGGACTTCTTGGAGAGAGTTTGCCTCTAACTGACACACAGTGATTAACTGTTTAAAGTAGACACCACAGTCCAAAAATAGGCTGTGAACCCATCTAATCCTTGAGTCCTGCATCCATTAAGCAACTAGTAGTGATCATCTATTGTTTGTCAGACATTACTGTAGGTAGTGGGGAGACGGCGGGGCAGAGCACAATGAAGAGCATCCTTGTCCTACAGAGTTCACGTCCCAATCAGGGACCTAGTAAGCTAATATAAATAAAACACGGAGGTTTTCTGTGCATGTGTACCAAAAAAAACACTGAAAAACACTGGGATAAAAAAATTTAAGTGTGTCTTAAATATCTCACCCCTTTGTATGGTAGAGGAAAATAAATCCTGGTAATCTTTTATTTCTTCATACCAAGAGAGGTTTTTGTTTTTGTGTTCTTTAGTGTTCTTAGTTAAAAAACAATGGTTGTGTGTGTGTGTGTGTGTGTGTTGTGGGGTGTGGATGGATGGATGGTATGTGTGTGTGTTTGAGACAAGGCTTCCCTGTAGCCCCAGCTGGCCTGGAACCGCTCTGTAGACCAGGCTGGCCTTGAAACTCACAGAGATCCGCCGCTTCTTGCCTCCCGAGTTGGCTAGGACTAAAGGTGTATGCCCACCCTACCTGGCTCCTTAATGTACTTTTATAAAGACAAGGTTGACTTCTGACATTAATTTGAATGAAGAAAGCAAAGATCAATTCAAGAATCTCAAATAAAAGATTGATTTAGGAAAAAGAAAGATGAGTTCTCATAAACAGCACTTATGTTCAAAATTACCCCCAAAGGTTTAGCTATTAGAGGTCTCTCTCCCCCCCTCCCCCAACTGATTTTTAAATACAGTTCTGTTTCTCTACTTCTTTTATAGTTCTGTTATAATTGGGCATTAAATAGCACTTAGTGAGTTTAGAGACTGACTGCTGGAGACAACAAAGTTCATATAATATTAATATCGACATTTTTGATGAATTGGGGTCATCTGAGTATGCCTAAAAATAAAATTTCAAGATGGGTATGGTGACTAATGCCTTTAAATCCCAGTTACTCAGGAGGCAAAGAGGCAGGTGGAATCTCTGCTAGTTTCAGGCAAGCTTGGTCTACACAGCGAAGTCCAGGCCAGCTGGGGCTATAAGGAAACCCTGTCTCAATAAAGGCCAAAAAATAAATATAAATAAAATTTCAACAACTTTAAAATCTAGTGGACTTTAGTTAGCAATATTCCTAAATCAGGTAAAGTCTTATATAAAAGTTTACAAAGATGCTCTGATGAGGAAAGCAGAGGAGGCAGGCTTCACAGGGATGGGAGACAACAGAAAGCAGATTGGTCCTTTTGAAGTGAGTTTCCTTATTGGGTTAAAGCAGAGGGGTCTATATTTATAGTTTATGTGTAGGAGTGTTTTGTTCTGATGTGTGTAAATATCACTGTGTCATTGCAGTGCCAGAAGGATTGTCAGAAGAGGGTGCAATTCCCTGAAACTGGAGTTACAGATAGTTGTTGGCCACCATATGCATACTAGGAAATCAAACCCAGGTCCTCTGCTAATGAACAGCATACTCTTAATTCTAGGTATCTCTCCAGCCCTAATTTTTATATGTCTGAGTATTTTGCTTACATGTGTATAAGTGCACCTTGCCTGCATGCCCCGAGGTCAGAAGAGGGGCATCAGATCCCTAGAAACTGGAGTTTTGGATCATGTTAGCTGAATGGTGGGTGCTGGAAATGAACCCAGGAACCATCGCAAGAGCAAGTCAGTGCTCTTTGAGCCATCTCTCCAGCCTTTGAGATAGTTTTTCTAATCCATATATTTTGTGAGGGGGGAGGTAGTTCACCATTAAAAGAAGGCTATTCATAGCTGGTCGTGACCATTGCTTATAGGGTAGCTGTACAGTTTTGTTTTAAATAACTATCTTTTCTCAGCAGGCATAAAAAAAGAAAATAAACTTTTTTTTTCTCCTTTATTTTAAGTTGCAAGATATATTTTGCTCAGAATTAGCCTGTGACTTCTCAGAAGTAGTGGCCCAAATAAATGCTTTAGGACTGTAGACCATTTCTTAATAGGTATGATCCTATTTAGATATCCTTCTTATATTAGTGACCTCATCCAACATTGACTTGCCATGTATCATACTTTATTTTCTTCTTAGGAGATTGTGCCTGGGGCATGAACACAGAAGAAGGAACTCTTGTTTTAGGAGCTTCTATAACCCCTGGCACAGTACCTCTAAGGACTAGATTTCTTCTATATTTACCAATCACCACTTGCCTTTACAGTGGAGTATAANAAAAAAAAAAAAAACAAAAATAAATAAAATTAAAAAAAAAAAAAAAAAAAGAAGATACCATGCTGAGTGAAGTAACACAGTCCCAGAAAAACAAACGACGAATGGTATCCCTCATCTGTGGATGCTAGCACCAATTATCTAGTTGTATGGCAAACTGAGCAACCTCAATTTGATCTGAAAACAACTGTGCTCTTATATTGTGAATCCCTTAAAAAATAATAAAAAAAGAAGTCAAAATTAAAAAAAAAAACACATCCAAACCCATGCTTATAGGAGGACAAGAAGGCAAAGATGCAAGAAAACAGGGCTATTGGCAGCTATCAGGATAGAAAGCCTTCTGATATCTCCACCAGGTGACACCACATTTCCTTCACTGAGCTTGATGCTCACGTGTTTCTGCTACATTTCAGTCATTTCAGTTGGTTGTATCTGAGTGAAGTAGGCTGTTCTTCCACTCAGCATACCACCTCAGACCATGAATCAGTTCCCAGAGGGGGAGGTTTTAGGCTGTTTATCCTTTATGGGTGTGTTTGCTATAGTTTTATCTCAGAGGCTAAAATATCTCACTCTCTTCCTCCCTGCAGTGTTGTGTCAATGTAGAGTCCCTTCTGGCCACTGTTTTGCTCTTCAGCTCTGCTTCTGTGGCATTCAGATATATGTGTAGTGACAAGACTTGTGTTGTCCTCAAGGTGTGTATTTGTTGCAAACTGACCTCAGAAAATTTATTTGTTACTTATTCTTTGAAAATGTGTCTCATCCTCCAGTAATTAGAGGTGAATGAGAACCCAAGGTCTTTTCCCTACAAACTCCCTTCTAAGCCGTGTGGGCTGAAAACTAGCCTCCAGGCCGTCTCTCCCACAAATAGACAGTGATTATCATGCAGCCACAAAACTGCCTCAGTGCTGGTTCTGTAAACTTACTGAAACCCTTGGCTCCCTGTCCTCTTAGGGACTATAACAAGCACCTTACATGGAAGATTCACGTGAAGTAAATGCAACAGCATTTTAGCTTCTGGGTTTAGCTTACTCAGTTGCAGTTTGTTAACAAAAATCCATACAGATTCCATTATAGTACTAAGCCAAGGGTGCCTTTAAAGAAAGCATGCTCTCGTGTAGGGTGTCCAGATAAAGCAGAATGCCTTGAGAACAAAAGGGGAAGGTAGTAATAATTGTGCTTCGATAATGGTCCAAATTGGGACGGAACCAGGCAAATTGGAACGGAACCAGGCAAATTGGAACCTATGATTATTGTAGCCACAGGGTGTGCTGGGTTCTCATGGCCTGTTCATGATAAGGCAGAAGTAATTTTATACTGTTTATAGGCAGCAGCATTATTTCCATAATTTATAGTGTAAATTCACAAACCTTATAAGGTTGACAGAGACATCTGAAACCTTGCAGTGGTGTGTGGGGAGAGGGATGTCTTTCCTTCTGTCCCTGTTTGCTTCATATCTGAGACTCCTCTAGCAAGAGACTAACAAGAGAACAGCATACTGTTTTTTTCTATGTGACTCAGTCCCTGTAAGGAAGTGCAGTCCTGAAGATCGTTCATTAGACATGAGTGTTTTTATATTTGGGTTGATGGAGAGTATACAGTCACAGAGGAATACAATAGGATGGGGTGCGGACGCCTTTAATCCTAGCACTTGGGAGGCAGAGGCACGTGGATCTCTGTGAGTTCAAGGCCAGCCTGGTCTACAGAGTGAGTTCCAGGACAGCCAGAGCTACAGGGAGACCCTGTCTCAAAATAGACCAAAAATAATAAAATAAAATAAAATAAAATAAAATAAAATAAAATAAAATAAAATAAAATAACCAGGACCCTTAAGCAAGACTTGTTTGTTGAGATCCCCTTGTGCCCTTTGTTTAGAGACAAGGATGCTCCTTCTGCATGTGTGACTAACACCTCTCACATGAGGGTCTTTTGAATTGCTTCAAGGAAAGGCCATAACCCCTCCCTGTTTTGTGATCTGTTTAAGAAGAAGGGCAGGCAGGGGAAGTCAAAGTCACCTTCCAGTTTCTATCATTTTCTCAAGTTCCTTCTTCTTAAGCTATCCAGTATGCCATATGTTCGAGCAGGATGTCTGAACCATTTCAGCAGCTACCTCTGGCTTGGTAGAATGTGATTCAGCATATCAGGGGATGACTAACCTAGAGCAGTCCTTCTTCAGGGATTGGTACTCAAAGGAAGTGACCTGAAACCAGCCACAACATGTATGATACAGACAATAAATTACTTTTGTGACAAGGAATTTTAAATTCATTATAGGAAGTGTAATAGTGCTTTTGTTAGAGATAAAATCCTTTTTTATAAGAGAAAAATGCTTCAGGATCTCCAGGTTTAAAGCCATTAAGAGGAAATCACAGGTAGATAGAGCATTTAGTGGCAATTTGTGTTCTTTTTATGTATTCTTGTGAGTGTTCTAACCATAAATATTAATGTGCATCTTTATGGTTAAAATAGTGTGCTCTAAATAATATGGATGACAGCTGATAATTTGTAATTATTTACTAGATTTTTTAAACTAAATAATTCAAGGTGGTACTAGAGGATCAATAATCAGCCTCGTGAATCGATTACATGCTTTTCTTGCTACTGGTGGAGCAACAACAATTTAACTTTCTTATATTCTGCAGGGATAATTAAAAAGAAAACATTAAAACATTAAGATAGGAAAGTATATTTTATTTTATTTTTGTCTCTTTGAGACAGGGTCTCCCTGTAGTCCCAGCTGTCCTAGAACTTTGTAGACCAGGCCGGCCTTGAACTCACAAAGATCCGCCTGCCTCTGCCTCCCAAGGGCTAGGATTAAAGGCGTGCGCCACAATGCCTGGCTCGGAAGTATATTTTAATACAGTAAAATGTAACTCACGTAAATACATACTAAGCTTGTATCATAAATTTAGTCTAATGAATGAGAGACTAGCATGGTAAAACTGGTTTCCAGAATATTCCAAGAAATCTTTATTTATATTCACTGACAGAATGTTGGAATAATGTTGTAGGCTTAGTAAATTGGTTAATATCTCAGGGCAGCAAAACTGAAATCATGGATTTCTCTTTCCAGCACACAAGCATCCTTTATATCCTTATGGACATAAATCTGCAAGTTAATATGTATTTAACAGTCTTGGCCATGCTAGATAAGAAGCAGCAAATCATACAGGAATATGTTGTTGTGACCTATTAAATAATTGTTTGATGGGCCAATGCCAAATTGAAAGCACATGGAATTGTGTGGGTTTCTTTTTATTTATTATCAAGTTTTTCATAATTTTTATTAGCAGAGATTTTTTTGTTTGATATGATTTGGCTTTAGTTTGTATTGAATCATGTGATTCTTTTTTTTTTTTAATTTTTATTTATTTCTGTATGTGTATCAATGTACTGTCTGCATGCAGGTCTGTGCACCCGTGTCGTGCAATGCCGCGGAGGTCAGAAGAGGGCGTCGGATTCCCCTGGAACTGGAGTTCTCCTGGAACTGGAGTTTCAGACGGTTTTCCGCCACCATGTGGGTGCTGGGGATCGAACCTGGGTCCTCTGTAAGAACAGTCGGCGCTCTTAACCGCTAGGCCATCTCTCCAGCCCCTGAATCATGTGATTCTTAAGCAAGCAATAAATTGTGACCTTTGTGTGTATATTGTGTATTTTGTTTGTATGTTGATTTGCTGGCTCATAGTTGATCTTGGGTTCAATAAGGGAGGCACTTACAGCTTTGACTTTCTCAGAGTTAAGCAAGACCAGATTTGTTTTGATTTGAGCTTTTATGTGAAGTGAGTTCTTTAAATGTCTGGTAGATCAGTTTGGCCCTTAGGCCACCTTGGAAGAAGTATTTTCACATGTATTTTATATTTTGGGGGTCAGAATTAGAATCTATTCAACTCTTGATCTGGCATACTATTAATTTAAAAAAATGGAAGTTAGAGAAAAAGGAAACAGTTGTATGTTTAAATATACTTATAATTTGTACAAAGTACTGTCTTCCTTTGAAGCGTCAAAGTAAGGTCCCTCCCGAAGAGCAGTCCTTTATGTCTTGAGATGTAGGTCCGGCTTTAGCTTTCTAGGTAGAAGCCAGCCGGCTGTATCAATGACATTTCTCCATGGAGCCAAGGCCATAGGAATTAATCTGGCTCACATTTTCCCTACAGCAGGTTGCATTGATAGTTTGCATTAATCAAACAGCTTGGTGACTTATTTGCATTGGTGATGGACTTCTTGGAGAGAGTTTGCCTCTAACTGACACACAGTGATTAACTGTTTAAAGTAGACACCACAGTCCAAAAATAGGCTGTGAACCCATCTAATCCTTGAGTCCTGCATCCATTAAGCAACTAGTAGTGATCATCTATTGTTTGTCAGACATTACTGTAGGTAGTGGGGAGACGGCGGGGCAGAGCACAATGAAGAGCATCCTTGTCCTACAGAGTTCACGTCCCAATCAGGGACCTAGTAAGCTAATATAAATAAAACACGGAGGTTTTCTGTGCATGTGTACCAAAAGAAAACACTGAACCTGGGCATCAAATTTAAGGTGTCTTAAATATCTCACCCTTTGTATGGTAAGAGGAAAATAAATCCTTGGTAATCTTTCTATCTTCATACCAGTAGTAGGTTTTTGTTTTGTGTTTCTTGTAGATGGTTCAGCTTCCTTAATGGGTGTGTGTGTGTGTGTGTGTGTGTGTGTGTGTGTGTGTATGTGTATGTGTATGTGTATGTGTGTGTGTTTTGAGACAAGGTCTCCCTGTAGCCCCAGCTGGCCTGGAACTCGCTCTGTAGACCAGGCTGGCCTTGAACTCACAGAGATCCGCCTGCTTCTGCCTCCCGAGTGCTAGGACTAAAGGTGTATGCCACCATACCTGGCTCCTTAATGTACTTTTATAAAGACAAGGTTGACTTCTGACATTAATTTGAATGAAGAAAGCAAAGATCAATTCAAGAATCTCAAATAAAAGATTGATTTAGGAAAAAGAAAGATGAGTTCTCATAAACAGCACTTATGTTCAAAATTACCCCCAAAGGTTTAGCTATTAGAGGTCTCTCCCCCCCCTCCCCCAACTGATTTTTTTTAAATACTTCTGTTTCTCTACTTCTTTTATAGTTCTGTTATAATTGGGCATTAAATAGCACTTAGTGAGTTTAGAGACTGACTGCTGGAGACAACAAAGTTCATATAATATTAATATCGACATTTTTGATGAATTGGGGTCATCTGAGTATGCCTAAAAATAAAATTTCAAGATGGGTATGGTGACTAATGCCTTTAATCCCAGTTCTCAGGAGGCAGAGGCAGGTGGATCTCTGCTAGTTCAAGGCAAGCTTGGTCTACACAGCGAGTTCCAGGCCAGCTGGGGCTATAAGGAAACCCTGTCTCAAAAAGGCCAAAAAATAAAATAAAATAAAATTTCAACAACTTTAAAATTCTAGTGGACTTTAGTTAGCAATATTCCTAAATCAGGTAAAGTCTTATATAAAAGTTTACAAAGATGCTCTGATGAGGAAAGCAGAGGAGGCAGGCTTCACAGGGATGGGAGACAACAGAAAGCAGATTGGTCCTTTTGAAGTGAGTTTCCTTATTGGGTTAAAGCAGAGGGGTCTATATTTATAGTTTATGTGTAGGAGTGTTTTGTTTGCATGTGTGTAAATATCACTGTGTCATGCAGTGCCAGAGGAGGTCAGAAGAGGGTGTCAGATCCCTGAAACTGGAGTTACAGATAGTTGTTGGCCACCATATGCATACTAGGAATCAAACCCAGGTCCTCTGTAAGAACAGCCAGTACTCTTAACTTCTGAGTATCTCTCCAGCCCTATTTTTATATGTCTGAGTATTTTGCTTACATGTGTATAAGTGCACCCTTGCCCTGCATTGCCCACAGAGGTCAGAAGAGGGCATCAGATCCCCTAGAACTGGAGTTTTTGATCATTGTTAGCTGAAATGGGGGTGCTGGAAATCGAACCCAGGACCTCTGCAAGAGCAGTCAGTGCTCTTGAGCCATCTCTCCAGCCTTTGAGATAGTTTTTCTAAATCCATATTTTATGTGAGGGGGGAGGTAGTTCACCATTAAAAGAAGGCTATTCATAGCTGGTCGTGACCATTGCTTATAGGGTAGCTGTACAGTTTTGTTTTTCACCTCAGGCAGGCCAGTAAAGGGAAAATAACTTTTTTTTTCTCCTTTATTTTAAGTTGCAAGATATATTTTGCTCAGAATTAGCCTGTGACTTCTCAGAAGTAGTGGCCCAAATAAATGCTTTAGGACTGTAGACCATTTCTTAATAGGTATGATCCTATTTAGATATCCTTCTTATATTAGTGACCTCATCCAACATTGACTTGCCATGTATCATACTTTATTTTCTTCTTAGGAGATTGTGCCTGGGGCATGAACACAGAAGAAGGAACTCTTGTTTTAGGAGCTTCTATAACCCCTGGCACAGTACCTCTAAGGACTAGATTTCTTCTATATTTACCAATCACCACTTGCCTTTACAGTGGAGTATAAATCATCTATAATTTAAAAATTGTTTTTAATTGCAAACATTACACACATACACACCAGCCTTTTATTTGTAGAAAATAGGAAACGTTTTATATAAAGCTAACCTGTCCTTTGCTGTTTGTACCTTTGTTGTTCTTTGTTTTGAAGTAGGATCTCATATATCCCAGGCTGGCCTTAAACCTACCATATAATCACCTGATTTTGAACTCTTAATCTTTTTCCTTCACCACCCAAGTGGTAGGATTACACATGTGCCCCTCTATGTCTGGCTTGAACCCTGCTTTACTCGTTCTCTCTGCTCCCACATGTCCTGTCCTTAGTAACTTTTGCTTGCATTGTTTATATGTGACCTTCAACATTACACATGTACACACATACACATACTTGCATGTACAGAGGAAAAATAGATAGTTGTTTTGATAAGTAGAAACATGTACATATACATATATGGAACATCTTTCTTTTTCCATACTAATATATCTTAGCTATCTTTCCATATTTATTACATTCAGACTGATTACATTGGTTATTCTGTACTCCAGCCTGTCTGTTGATAAGAGTTAATTTATCCTGCTGTAATCTCCATAGGAAAATCCTTCAACTAGTATTCCTAATTGAACCAGTAAAGCCTCATTGTTTTTGAGCCTACTTATTTGAAATTTGTGATAATTAGGCCAAGAATAGAATTAAAATTTATGGTTGCCAATTAATGACTTTAAACAATTATTTTTTTCTAACTAAGAGATAAATAGCTTTTAAACACCAGTTTAAAATGTACCAATTACACATAAATTTTTATCTGTGTTTCATTATCTAACAAAGTAGTAGCTTGTTCTTCTCACTCTGAGCATTCAAAGGCAATAAAAGGTACATGCCATTAAAATAATTCTGCAATCAGATGTGTCACTAATTAGGATTCTGCTTATATGAATTTAAACACAACTGTTCCCTTCCCACATTATCACATCGCTTCCCTTTGTTCTGCTGTTTTGCCACTAGGGCTGCTGCTGTTTACTTTTTGGGGATCAGTAATCCCTGGGTGTGGATCCCCAGGAGCTTCAGGGGAGGGAATCCATCAGGGTGGTGTCATTTGTGTGGCATTAGCTTGCAGCTTTTCAGTCATTTAAGATACCATATTTCAGACAGCGCAATGGGAGTGAGTGAAGGGTGTGTCAGAGAACTAATAACTAAAAGCTTATTATTTTCAAATGGATGCATTTAGAAATCCTCTTACACATCACTTTAGAAATACCCAGGTGAATTTCTGGATAACCACTGAGAGAGTATAACTGGACTTGATCAATATTAAGGTATTGCTTCCTATTTCTGTCTTTGAGAATTAAGCTCAGTTCCTGCACCTTTTTTCACCTTCCATAAAGAAGTTATGGAATTGTTATTAGTTTATCCTCAGGATGGACAGGGCGGGTGTTGTGATTGGTTCTCAGGATGGACAGGACAAGTGTTGTGATTGGTTCTCAGGATTGACAGGGCGGGTGTTGTGTTGCCTTTGGCTGCCAAGTTGATGCATCTGAGAAGAGGGAACCTCAACCCTCAGAAGTTGGGGAATTTCCTCTATCAGAGTGATATGTGGCCAGGTCTGTGGGGCACTTTCTTGCTTGTTGAGTGATGTGGGAGGGCCCTGCCTACTGTGAGTGGTGCCACCTCCTGGGCAGGTAGTCCTATATTATATATGAAAGGCCAGAGGAGCAAGCCAGTGAGCTGTGTTCCTCCATGGTCTCTGCTACAATTCCTGCCTTTAAGTTCCTGCCTTGGCTTTCCTTGATGGTGGACTCCTTCCCAAGTTGGTTTTGGTTAGAGTGTTTCACCACAGCAATGGAGAAGCAGACTAGGACAGCACGGGAAGGAGGGAGAACGGAGAGTGCCATTGATTGAATTGGAAATCACTAGTTGGTTTGTGTCCCACCACGGTGGAGACAACAAGAAGAACTAAGAAACGATGAAGCATCAAAGAAAGAAACAGAAACCAACAGCTCCACAATGGCCAGGGTTTTTGTGCCTCTTTGTGTCTCTGCAAATCCCTGTGTCCCTCAGCCTTAAGGACAGTCTAGAAGCGAAGATAACTGTCTCTTAAAGCTCAGAACTGGCCTTGTCATCGTCCACAGGTGTGAGGGAAGGAAAGGGAAGGGGGCTGTGGAGATTTACTTCTTTTCCCAGTTGAGGCAATACACAGTGAAAACGTGGGGGCAGGCTGGTGTCTGAGCCGTGCTGGAGCCCTGCCTACTGGAGCATTTCTGGGAGAAACCAGAACACTTTCTTTCCGTCTGAACTCCGGGGGCTTCAGCCTTGTAGATGGAGTAGTAAGAAGGCACTGCTGCCTCTCCTGGAAGGAGCCTGTGGATGATGTTGAATTCTTGTTCAGAAGAGACACAAAGGCTTTGATAGAAAAGCTTTGGAGAGCAGCATGGTTGGGTGTGTGTGCAGCCCAGTGGTAGAGAGCATGCCTAGCGAGCTGAGACTTAGGGTCAGTCTCCAGTACTGCAAAAATATAAAACAATGTTAATTTTACATTGGCCATGTTTCTTGATTTGCATCATGTTTTTTAGTTTGGTTTATAAATATTAAATAATTACAGAAATAATATTCACTTAGGAACAGCTCTATTTAATTTCGGGTAATTTTTTTGGTTTTTAACTACTCATTGGCCAAAACAAATCCATTGTATTTGAGGGACCAGCATCTTCAGTCAGGCCTGCTGTCAGGGCTGTTGATCTAATTAGGAACATGATGGTTATGGTGGTATTCTTTGGTTTTATGTGAAATGCGTTAGCTATCAAGGTCAAAGTGAAGGTCTATGGGAAGATCATTCTTTTTTTTTTTTTTTTTTTTTGATCTTTTTGAGACAGGGTCTCCCTGTAGCCCCAGCTGTCCTGGAACTCACTCAGTAGACCAGGCTGGCCTTGAACTCACAAGGATCTGCCTGCCTCTGCCTCCCAAGTGCTAGGATTAAAGGTGTGTGCCACCACGCCCAGCTCCATTCCTTTTTCATAGACAAATCAAGAATTTTGTTGCTACTTGGCTACACATTAAAACAAAGTGTTGATGGAAGTGAAAACAAGATTATACATCTTCAAGACGTTGATTTTATTCATTTAGTGAATGGATGAATTGGGTGATGACTGACTCCTAGCAGACTTTCTGAAATGTGCATGTTATAGGGATGCTGTTATTCCTTTTGCAGTATTTTGCGTAGATATAGTAATGGCATTCCGTTATCTGACACAGAGCTGCAGATAATCACCTACCTTTAGGAAGCCATGCTCCTTCTGCTTCTTCACTTAGAGAACATAACCATAGCATGTCTCCCTTGACATTTCCTAAGTAGCAGGTACTTGTACTTTCTACCAGAAGGGTTGGTCAGGAAGGGGATCTCATTCCCACAAGGATAAGTGAATATGTGGCACCACAGAACCCCAACAGACATCCTCTCCCCACCCAGGGAGGGTGACAGGAGTGCGGTTTCAAGAGCAGTACTTTTTTTCTTTTTGGTCTTTTTGAGACAGTATCTCCCTGTAGCCCCAGCTGGCCTCGAACTTGCTATGTAGACCAGGCTGGCCTTGAACTCACAGACATCCACCTGCCTCTGCTGGGATTAAAGAAGTGCACCACCACACCTAGGTAAGGGCAGTACTTTTATGAACTAATTGAGCCTTGACATCAGAGAGAGAGAATGGAGACCTCAAGGCTTGTTAAACTCACCAAGCCTGCCCCCAGTGACATATCATGGCCACACCTTCTAATACCTCCAAGAACAGTGCCACCAACTGGAGACAAAATGTCTGAATACTTAAAGCCTATGGGGGACACTATCATTCAAACAACCACATTCCACTCCCTGGACCCCATAGGCTCCTTACCGTATAAAATGCAAAATGCATTTAGTCCAACCTTAAAAGTCCCCATAGTCTTTACCAGTCTCAATTCTATTCAAAAGTCTACAGTCCAAAGTCTCTTCTGAGACCCAGGCCAATCTCTTAACTGTAAGCTCCTGTAAAATCAAAAGACAAATTATATACTCCCAATATACAGTGGAACTGAATACACATTCCCATTCCAAAAGGGAGGAATAGAGGCATAGTGAGGAAATACTGGACCAAAACAAGACCCAAAACCAGCAGGGCAAACACCAAGTCCAGTAGCTCCATGTGCAACTTCTGGGAATTTATTTCCAAAGGGCTTAGATGGCTCAGCTCTTCCAGCTTTGCTTGCAACATACATCTCTTTCTTAGGCTGGTACCACTCCCTGTATGCAGCTCTCCTTGGCAAATATCTCACAGCTCTGGCACCTTGAATGTCTTCTTGGGGTCTCCGCTGCCAACCAGGCTTCACATTCACAGCTTCACGCAATGGCCTATCAGGGCCTTCTTTATTCAGGGACGCCCCTGCTGCACTCTGCCTGGCCTCTGTGGCTCTCTGAAATCGTGGAGGAAGAACTGATGACCCCTTCACTCTTGCATCCTTCATGCCTCTAAAGCCAGCACCACGTGAATGAAATTGCTGAGTTTGGCTGCAAGTTCGGGATGGACTCTATCCTACTTTAACCACATTTGCAAATTTTCTCTGCCCTGGACTTGTTGGAGTAGAAAATGCTTTCAGTATTTTGCTTCCAAAAATTGGAGGCTTAGCTGGGTGTGGTCTTGCCCTGAAGGTACTGTTTCTGTTGTTTACTTGTAAATCTCGAGGCCCCTCCTTAATCACTTTAATCTCCTTATCAAAAGGAACCTCTCCTTCATATGCCTTGGCCCCACCTTTAATCTTCCTAGTGCGGGTTTTCAGATCCAAACAGTACATTCTGCATTTCTTTCTGCCCCTTCTGCTCTTCTTCACTGTAGATCTGTACAATATTCACCATTAATAGCCATGCCACCATTTCTACATTAGGCTGTCTTGAAATATCCTCTGCCAAAGACATTAGTCCGTTGCTTTTCAACTTAGCATCAGGCAAGCATTTGGGCTGTGGGCAAACTGTTGCCAGACTCTTTATCAAAATATCCCAGTTGCTGCCCAAGTCTTTATTTTCCTCTGGAACTACATTTTTGGCAGCCATGGTTTCTTCCAGGCTTCTACTAGAATGGCCCCTTAAGCTCTGCTTACAGTAGTCAACAGCTTTTCTAGCCCAAAGTTCCGAAGTCCTCCACATTTCTCCAAACATCCACATGGTCAGGTTCTTCACAGCCAACAGCCCACTCTCTGGTACCAAATAACTGTATTAGTCACTTTTCTGTTGCGGTGATAAAACCACCATGAGAAAGGGAACTTATAAAAGGAAGAGTTTATTTGAGCTTATGATTGACGGTTCCAGGGAATCAGAGTCCATTGTGGTGGGAAGCATGGTGGCCGGGGCTGGAGCAGCAACACAGGAAGCAGAGAGAGAGAGAGAGAGAGACTGACTGGAGACTGCCACTGCCCAGCTGGATGATCATTCTTTACTCAGAAGAAAGTTTTCATACTTTGGCAAATTATCAGTTTATTTCCTTTTAATATAAAAGGTAACCATTTGATTTTGACTTTCCTGTTTCAAAGTTTTTCTTTCCACAACAGAACAGGGAAGTATAGATACAGTGTCCTGATGAAGAACAGAGTCCAGAACCAGGCTGGCCAGCTGTGACTGTGTGCAGTTCACATAGTATCTTTGGGCCTCATTTGCAGTACCAGAAAAACAGAGATAGCAGTCTAGTGCTCCAGGTCTTGTATTCTGAGGTGGGGCCACCCTGTCTTCAAGGCAAACAGAGTTCAGACATTGGTTTTTCTTCCTGCCATGTTGGTTTTGTGTTTGAAAGGGACATTATCTTTCCATTCTCTTTTCCAATCACCACGTGAAGGTAAGACCCTGGCCATTTCCTTGCTGGTATTGGGAATGGTTGATTCTGGAATGATAGGTTCACAGGGGCTTGGCTATTTTGCCTACAGAACCAAAAAGCCTGGTCTTGTATGAAGGAGAGTTTGAGTCGGTCATTAGTCAGATGCTTATTATTTCATTACTGTTGATGGGAATGGAACTCAGGGTCTTTCATAGGAAGGGTAGGCACTGTACCAGTAAGCTTCACCCCTAACTACTTATTGTGATTTTTGTCAGTAAAACTAACAAATGCTCATTGGTATAATGCAGTTGGCAAAACAGTGTGACCACCATGTGCTCTGTGTACAATGACCCTGGCTGTGGATTTGACCTGGAACAGGCTGATGGCACACCAAGCTTTAGCTTGATGTCTTTGTGCTTCTGAAAGCCTGTTCTCATCCCTTCTTCCTGACTGGTCATCGGGCATATTGTTTAAACATTTGGCTCTGAATTGTTACTTCTGATTTTTATTTTCTGATTATGTCATGAGAGATTTTGTTATGGAGAAAAGGATAAAACATAGATTTGAGGGGGCCATTGTGTACCCTTTTAATAAAGGCAGCTGTGAAATGGCCACTTCTTGCTGCTTGGGTGTTCTCTGTTTGCTGACCTGCAGTTTAATTTCCAGCGTCTAGACTTAATAGTCTGAGTTTAAATACCTGACATATAAACATAATCATCTGGAAATGATTTTCCCACTCTAAACACTTCTTTTGGAGACTAGTTTCTAGGAGACTCCTTCCTCCAACCACCTCCAGATGAAAATCACTTGATTAACTGAGAAAGATTTAGCTGAACTCAGTTGCTTCCCTTACACAGTCACACAACTAGATTCATGCAGGTTGAGAAATGGCGAGCCAGTTGCAAACCACAAATTCATGCTTGTAGGCCTGTCACATGGTTTCTTCTTCTACCCAAATGGGTCTTGTGTGGGCCCCCTCAGCAGCACAGGTCGGTGGGTGCTGGGTGTGTGGCCTTTCTAATTGCCTGTGGTTTTCCTGTCTGGTTGAAACACGAAGACAATGCTGAGCTGGACCTTTCCCAGGATGTCTCGCACACAGGAGCATGCGCCTCTCAGCTCCTGCTTCTCCACTTCGCTGCTGAGCATCTGCTTTGCATTCAAACAAAATATTAGAGTAGACGTAACTAAGGGCTTCATGTAGTTATGTGTTGAATGCAGATAACCACCCCCCTCCTGTTCAATTTATGTCCAAGGGCCTGTGGTCCTTAGTTTCAGGATGGAACTCTGCTTTCCTTGGACAGCCAGAGGCTGTTGGCCAGGAGAGACCTTAGTGGGTGGAGGAGCCTCTGGTATTTGTACCAGGAGGTGCAAGTCTGCAGAGCAGTTTGGAGATTTGAGCTTTGGAAGAAGCTCCAAACATTGACACACCAGGTGATAAAACCCAGATGTCTTCTCCAGCCCACACCTTGCCCCTCAACTCCGTTCTCTGTGACTGGACTTTTTATCTTTTAGTTCAGGAGTTCGGGTAAGAGGGAGAATGGGAGAGGGAGTTGAGTAGATGAGGGAATGTTCTGCTTCCTTGCCAATCAGATAGCTCCATCTCCAAATAGTGTTCTAATTACCAACAGAATAAAGCCATTCTCCCCCGCTGGGGGTCTGTACTGAGACTGATATGCCCAGCTAGAATTTGTTACATTTTAGCATTGAAGTAGAGTTTCCTTTCTTTTATCACCAAGGATAATTAGGGTCTTTGTGACATCTACAGTTGCCACTTGCTTTTCTAACTCTGAGCTGAACTGTATTGTTTTCATATAGCTGTGAAAGTAACTTCATAAATGACTCTTCCAGCTAATTCACCACAGCTTTTACTGAGTCCAAAAGTTTACTAGGTATGCTGAAATAAAGTATGGAATTCTTCTGCTATCTCCTCCCACCCCAGGCTTTAATTATAAAGCCATAATCACACCAGATAGTAAACCTTAAATATTTTAACATTTTCCCCAGCAGGAGACAGCACCACATAAAACAGCATGCAATTATACTGAAGATTTATTTGTCACTGACCCAGGAAGCTATGCCTCAGTGCCTCAAGAAGATGGAGTCTGCCTTGTTCTCCCTGAGCAAGCCAATGAATTAGCCGAAGTACCTGTGAAAAGGTTAAGTATACTTAATGGGACAGAGGACAAAAGGAAGAGGGCTTTAAACAGTTAACAGGATTTTAAAACTTGGATCTTCCAGGTGTTCTGGAAAGTGGTGGTAAATTTAGATTTAGTGTAGAGTTAATTGAGCAGCTTCTACAGCTCGGTCTTCTCTTCTGTGTCATATTTCATGGTCAAAATTCACTTACAGGACACTACCAGTCTGTTCCCTATTTAGAAGATGTGGAAGTTTAGGACATGACTTCACAAAAATTTACCAGTGCACTATTTGTATATAAAAGTGTTTGCCGGGGGCTGGAGAGATGGCCTAGCAGTTAAGAGCACCAACTGCTCTTGCAGAGGACCGGGGTTCGATCCCCAGCACCCACATGGCGGCTGAAAACTGCCTTTAGCTCCAGTTCCAGGGGAATCCAACGCCCTCTTCTGACCTCCGCGGCATTGCACAACATGGGTGCACAGACCTGCATGCAGACAGTACATTCATACACATATGAAAATAAAATAAAATTAAAAAAAAAAAGTGTTTGCCAAAAACCTGAGGACCTGAGTCCGATCCCTGGAACATGCCTGATGAAAGAACAAACTCCTGCAAGTCATCCTCTTGCTCCCCAAACCCATGCCATGGCATGCACAGAGCTGCACAAGGCAAACAAACAAATGTAATTTAATCATAATACATTTTTGTGTGTGTGTGTGTGTGTTTTCAAGACAGGGTCTCCCTATCCCCAGCTGTCCTGGAACTCACTCTGTAGACCAGGCTGGCCTTGAACTCACAAAGATCCGCCTGCCCCTGCCTCTGCCTCCCAAGTGCTAGGAATAAAGGTGTCCGCCACCACGCCCGGCTGATACATTTGTTTTATATGTGCGAATGTCTTGCCTACATGTGTATAAGTGCACCTGTGTTGTGCAGTGCCTGCAAAAGACAGAAAAGGATCCCCTGGAAGTGGAGTTGTTAGCTGCCATGCAGGTGTTGGGATTTGAACCCCGGTCTTCTCTAAGAAGAGTCAGTGCTCTTTTTCGGGGGGTGTCCTCTTTGAGACAGGGTCCCCTTATAGTTCCAGGTGGCTTAGAAGTTACTGTCTAGACCAGGCTGGCCTTGAACTTGCAGAGATCTGCTTGCCTCTGCCTCCCAAGTGCTGAGATTAAGAGAGGAAAATCACAAAGAATTTGTCTTTTTCAGAAAGCTTTAAATTTTCATAGTAAGAATTTAACTCTAATTACACAGAATCCATTAGCACCTGAGGAAGTAGTGGATTCCTCTGGAGGCTGTTGGGAATGTCTGTCAGGCAGAGTGAAGGGGAGGAACTCATAGGTTTTTGAGAACATTCTCACATCTGAAGTGCTAATAATTTCTCATGTGAATTTGGTGATAACAGCGTTTGAGTATTTAATATCAATTCAGTTTTTCTGGATGGTTATGAACTTTCATTTAGAGATGATGAAAGAAATGAAGGAAACTGTTTCTACACAACAGAATCCTAGAAGGGTTTTATAAAGCTGTTAAAATTGCCTCGGCATACAAATCTGGGACTACAACAAAATTTTGGAAAGATATTGGGGAAAGTCCCCAAGTTACTTCAATGACTTGCTCTGATCTTTCCTAAATCTCTAGAAATTTAAAAATAGGAATCTGTGTCCACTCAATTGCTTTTTACTAGCACTCTGACTAAAGCAAGGTGCATGAGTGGACTCACTTCTTTGAGCTTGTTCTTAAGAATATGGAGAAAATATGGGCACAGATGTGTGTTCCTTTACTCAAGGTTGAGTAAATGGCACAGAGCTGAGATGCAGAGCCAAAAAGAAAACACTCCCTTCTGTTAGGTTGTACTTTATGATACTTTGGAGTCCAACAACACTGGGATATCCAGAAACATCCAGAGACTGGCACAGTGCCTGTGTATCTCTGGAGCCTGTATTCCCATGTTCTTTAATATAACCTGCCCTGGGCTAGTAGAAATCTAAGCCTTAAAAATGCAAGAGGGGAGAGGGGGGAAGAAGGAGGAGAAAGGGAGGGAGGGAGGAGGAGCTGTCAGCATAAGAAGATAAGAGGTTGGAGCTGGAAAGATGGCCTAGCGGTTAAAAGCACCGACTGCTCTTGCAGAGGACCTGGGTTCGATCCCCAGGACCCACATGGTGGCTGAGAACCGTCTTTAACTCCAGTTCTAGGGGAATCCAATGCCCTCTTCTGACCTCCGCAGCATTGCACAACATGGGTGCACCAATCTACGTGCAGACGGTACATTCACACACATAAAAATAAATAAATAAATAAATAAATAAATAAATAAATAAATAAATAAATAATAAAATTAAAAAGAAAAGAGGCTGGGAGAAGCAAGTTGAAGTTAGAAGTAGGACAAGTATCACAGTACAGGCTATGAAGACCCAGATGATTCCAGGAGAATGCCACACATATGGCTATTAGCTTTTAAACAAAGCCAATCCTACGAGGATAACAGGACGGTGCACCACTGCTCCTGCCTGGACCTGTCCAGTTTTCAGTCCTTTCTCCTATGCTGGGGCATAGAGCTAATCCCAAGAGAACCCTGATAAAGTTGTGAAGTTCTTCAAGTAAACAGATATTTGTTGAACCTGATTGTTAGTTACCATGCTAACTAAGCATTGTCCAGGTCCTTATGAATAAAGTTAAACTAATGTAGCCATTATGGAAATCAGTACAGAGGTTTGTTTAAAACTAAAACTAGAATTACCATATAACCCAAGGAATCTAAGTCAGCACATCTCAGAGATATGTTCTGTCCATATGCATTGCTATACTATGTACGATAGCCAAGATATGGAATTAACCTAAATGTCCATCAACAGATGAATAAATAAAACGTATGTACATCATGGAGATTCATTCAGCTATAATGAAGAATGAAATTTTTCACTAGCAGGAAAATGCATGGAACCATAGATTATTGTGTTAAGCAAAATCAACCTGACTCAGAAGGGCAAATATTACATGTTTTCTCTCATATGTAGAATCTAGACTTTTTAAAATTGGATATATAGGACATAAAAGTAGAAGGTAGGATAATGAGGGGGGATGGAAGATAGAGAATAAGAATAGTGAGGTATCAGGGCTGGAGAGATGGCTCAGCAGTTAAGAGCACTGACTGCACTTGCAGAGGACCCAGGTTTGATTCCCAGCACCCACAGGGTAGATGACAACTGTTTATAGCTCCAGTTCCAGCTGGAGTTCTCTTCTGACCTCCAAGGGCATTACACAGCATGGGTGTACTTACGTACATGCAGACAGTACAGTCATATACATGAAAATCAAAATAATAAAATTTAAAAATGAATAGTGAGGGAAAGAGAACAAGTATCACGTGATTTCTCTCATATGTGGAATGCACACATATTACATGAAAACAGAAGGGAGACTGACAGTAGGAAGGATAATGGACAAATATGACTCAGTACAGTGGTCAATGGTGTACATGTATGAGAAATGCCATAATGAAGTCCACTGTTGTACGTGCTAGCTTAAAACATAATTTTAATAAAATGATAACCACTATCAATATTAACAGTGAAGGAATAGTTAGTATGGCAGTGAGTAAATAAAGTAGACTGGGAAATTACAATCTGGTAAATTCTATGGAGCAGAGTAAGTACAGGGTACTGTGAAATGTACTCCAGACAGGGAACTTTTGGATGATCTGAGCCGGTGGATCAGCCAAGTTGTCAAATATATACAGTCCTTAATCCAGGCAAAAGCAGAAAAGCATTTGAAGTCGAGAGGGCAAATCAGATGTGCAAGGTTACAAGGGCGAGAAAGAATGACGCCTTCTGAGAACAGCTCATTGTAGTGCAGCCGGACGGAATGCAGAGTGAGGAGGAGCCGAGGGAGGAAGCCTTTTCTGAGGGACCAGAGTTGCCAGCCTGTGCTCAGGAGAAACAGGGCCATGGAAAACCCCTGCGGTCTCTGGCAAGGGCAGAGGCCTGTGGAGGACAGCTCAGAAAGGAGATACTGTCACCAAGGAAGATGACAGAGGCCTGGCTTAAAGTAGAGTAGTGAGTGGGGTGGAGAGATGGCTCAGCAGTTAAGAGCACTGGCTGCTCTTGAATAGAACCCCAGGTTCAAGTCTCAGCAACCACATGATGGTTAATAACTGTAACTCTAGTTTCAGGGGAATTCGATGCTCTCTTCTGACCCCCACGAGTACTACATGACGTGGGCACACTTATGTGCTTGCAGGCATAACACTCATATACATAAAATCAAAATTAATAACAAATCAAAATAAATTTAAAGAGTAGTAAAGGAGAATGAGAAGGAGTATCATGTGTTATTTTAGAACAAAATTATGCCATTTGATTGGGAAGTGATGGAGCATGGTGAGAAGTTGGGTTTCTGGCATGATCACTTGCAGAAAAAAGTTAACATAGCAAGTGTAAACTGTTGTCATTGAAAAAAGGCCTGTTTGCAAGGCTGGTCCCTGGCCAACATCTGGTGGACTCTGCTTCCAGGAGGATTATCTCCAATATGTGATGAGTGTCTCAGTGTGTCTACACTGACGGTATAAACAGCATGGTTTGTCTAAAGTCCTGCTGTCCTTCTGAGAATCTAAAATTAGACCAAGGCTGCCTATGTGATTGGCCTTCAGGAAAATCCAAGGGTGTATCTCCAGCAAGCTTCCCTGGCTGGCAGCATTTCCTGCTGCCAGCATGTTTTACAGCAACTTGCTGGAGGGACTGGATCTCATCGTGACCCCGTTTGATGAGGACACCTGATTTTGCCATCTTCTCTCCCCGTGGTTTTCCTTCTGCTGGCTTTGCTTGGTGCTCTTTCACTGGAGTGAATCATGGCCATGAGCACAGCCATATGCTGAGTCCTGTCAGCCATCTGGGCAGATCATTGAAAGCAACTGTGGTCCTGTATTCCTATAACATAGTCCCTTGTTGATACAGTAGTACATAAAAGAAATAGCGGTTCTAGGATGGAGCAGCAATATGTTCTGCTCCAAGTTTTTCATCTTATTTGTCTGAATTGCTTCACTTGAATTATTTCGAACTAGCATTTAGCTAGTGCAAAAATAATTTATCTGGAAAACTTTTTCAACTTACTTTCATTCAGCCAATATTTGTTGAAATTTCACTGAACATTGGGAATTGGTTAAGTATCTTCAGGGCCATGGTGATACGTAGATACTATGAGTACTTAAAGACGTTATCATTTCATGGGGAAGTAAGAGATTGACCTTTGAAAAGCAAAAGAACGTTCATTTCAGACATAAAATATTTTCATATGCAATTATCTTTTTCATTTGAGACATTACCCAGCATGTTCCTGTGTTAGTGGGGATGGTGAATAGTGTATGCAGTTGTATGTAATTCAGAACACACATGCCGTATTTCAGGTTCATCATCATTTGAGCATTCTTTTTCCTCTTCTCATGTTGAAGTATGTCTAAAACTAAGATTTAGATGCCATTGCATGACACGGGTGCACAGACCTACATGCAGACAGTACACTCATACACATACAAAAATAAATAAAATAAAAAAAATAAAAATAAAACTAAGATTTAGGCCCTGCTTGGCAAGGTTCTCCAAATCCAGTGTGTTTTCCAGCTTCTGCTGGCAAATAGCTCTGGCAGGGAGATGGGGCTACTCAGACATGACCAAATTATAGATCATTCTCTGCATGTATCAGGGAAGCACTGTTTGGATGGTTCTTTCCACTTACACACAACAAATGGAACTGATCTTCAAGTTACCCAGTCAGTGTGCTGCTTCCTCTGTAAGCAAACCGAGTGTCTTCCCTGCTGCTTGCTCCCAATGAACATTGCCTCTATTAGCCAACAAGGTACATTGGTGCTGCACTGAAAAACTAAGAAGAATTTTTGGCTGAAGAAATATCATCCAATCAAGTCAGTTTATTAAGTAGTTAGAAATCAACTCACTTTTCTCATTCAGATTTTTAGATTCTAATGATATGGCTTGTTTTTCTGTCCAAGTCACAAAAACTAGAGATTGGACCTTTGGTGTCAATGCTCTGAGCAGCACACCTGTTGTTCAGGCAGAGTGCTGCTGTGTTCTCATTCCATGATATATGACTCAAAGGGTCCATTTGAAGCCATAGTTTGTAGGGTTGTGTTTGTGGCATATTTTCTTAAACATTATCAGTTTATTGGACTTAATGTGAATGATCATATGTGTACCTACATTTGATCCCAAAGGTATACATCAGCACATTGTTCTTAAAGGTTTATTTATTTGTGGGCCTGGAGAGATGGCTCAATGGTTAAGAGCACGGACTGCTCTTGCAGAGGCCTGGGTTCAATTCTCAGTACCCATGTGGTGGCTAACAACTATCCCTAAGTCCAGTTCCAGGGCATCTGATGCCATTTTCTGACCTCCGAGGGCATTACACGACACATGTGCACTTACACACATGTAGGCATTCCACTCTAACACATAAAATAAAAATGAAAAAATATTTTTTATTCTTATGTTTGAGTGTTTTGCTTTCATGTATGTATGTATATGCATCACATGCCTGCCTCGTGCCTGTGGAAGACAGAAAGGATGTTGGATCCCCTGGAACTGGAATGCAGACAGTTGTGAGATGACATATGGGTTCTGGGAACGAAACCTGGGTCCTCTGCAAGAGCAGCAAGTACTCTTCAGTGCTGGGTGATTTCCCCATCTCCCAGTCATCAGTACATTTTTCAGTTGATTACATATTTGATGAAGCCCTCACGGTTCCTACCAGCCCACCTCTGTTCCTTTGTTACTGTCATCTGTTATTTCACCATAAAGAACTGAAAAGGATTCGAAATGTTTGTTTCTAGTGAAAATAAATGCCCTAATAGCATCAAGATTCACACAGAACTGAGAGAGAAGGGTGGATACTGCCCTGGCTGAGGGAAGCACCCCAGCTGACTGGTCTCATGGGTAGAGAGCATGAATGACCTTCTTGACTCTACTTGACTGCTTTAACAAAGGAACAGGATAAGACGGTGGGTCTTGGCTTTCTATGTGGGTGCAAATGGAATGATGGCATCACTATGTAGGCATAAGACTCATTCTACAAGGTGGGGAAATACAATGAAAAACTGCAAAGCATAATGCCTGAAGGAGGAATTGTCATGTGAACTTCAACTTAGTAACCACTCAAGAAAAATGAAACAAGAGACAGTTTCTTTCCTTACTGGTTTTCCTTGATTTTGTTTTGTTTTATTTTGGTTTGGTTTGTTTGGAGATAGGGACTCCCTGTAATCTCAGGTGTCCTGGAACTAGCTGTATAGACCAGGCTGGCCTTGCTCTCACAGAGATCCTCCGGCCTCTGCCTCCTAAATGCTGGGATTAAAGGCATGCACACCATATTCTGCTTCTTCTTGGTTTTTCATCTCCAAATTATCAAGAAATGTATTGTGCTATTTGGGTAACTCTGTGTTGTTTTTATTATTCAAGTAAATTATATAAGTAGAAGATATAATTAGGAGAGAGTAAAACTTGGTGAAATATTCACACATGAAAATCTATAGAACTATTAAATCAGCTGTTCAGACGAGATACTTATATTGGGCAGAATCTTGTCAACCATTACACTGTGATAAAAGCTGCTTTCTGAAAATTTAAAGCGATATAGTTAGCCATCTCTGGAATAGTTCTGTTTGTTAAAAATGCCAAGTTTGAAATGATGAGTAGTTTGTACTGTCTCTTCTATTTTAATTTTCATATTAATGTTTAAATGCCTTCTGTTCCAACGTAAATGGATTTTACTTAACAAATATTGCTCATAATTAGGCTCTTATAGTTTAAGCTGGCTCCTGCAAGCATGCACCACATTTCTTTTTCATTAGTTCTCCTAATTGAGTTCCAGAAAATGAAATATTATCATGCCACAAAATAATTGTATCTCATTTACTTTTTTCTTACAGCTTTTCAGGAGGGTTTAAGACACCCCCCCCCTTTCTCTCTTAGATCTGTTCACCTATCTCTCAGCCCCAAGTCCAAGATTATTTCTGGCAACATATTGGATATATCTACTATTATAGAACATTTACAGGCATTTTAACTTGATTAGTTCTCTAACCTTTTTTAAAGCCAATTTTTATTGCAGCTTTGTGCACTTCATACAAAACTTCCAATCAAGTCTAGACCCATTCCCCGTTCCTGCCCCCACCCCACCAGAGCTCATGCATTCTGCCAAACATGGTTTTCATCTTTTTTTCAGTCTCTTTTAAAATTTTCAATGCAGAAGCTTACTGTTTTGAGCAGAAGTTCACCATTTCAGTCAGTTCTTTGAGCCAGTCTTTTTCGTTGTTGTTGTTACTTCTAATCTCTATCACTCCAAAATATGCATGTATGCATGCCACATATTATCTTTTAGCATCTTCAGCTCATGATTTCTTTTATTTTTTTTTTAATTAGGCTGAAAGATGTCATGTTTGAAGGCTCCTCTTTGGCAAGCCCAAACAACCATTAGTCCTGCCCTTGTGCTCCACACAGGTTTTCCCTTCCCATGGTCACCAAATGAGGAAGTTCTTTAACTTTTTTTTTAAATGCATGTGTTTCATTTGCCCTGCGCCATTTGGTATGGAGAACCTAGCAGCAGTATACCACTTGACTTGGTGAAGCCTCATGTGCAGCGGCGCCAAACCTTTCTCAAGAGTGATGAGAATCTGCACAGGCAAATAGACGCCTTGGTTAAGCATAAGAAGTGTCTTCTGTACCTTATTTTTATTACATTCTTTATAGAATTTTTAAGTTTTCCCTTACTTTTTATTATTTCTTTGATAATGATTTTGATTTTCTGAGTTCCTACGAGATAAGGTCTATAGAAGAGCAGAATGTTTTCATATTCCCATTTATAACACAGCTGTTGTATTTGGCTGTCATATGTTTTCCTCAAGCTTCTCCGTTCTGGCATTTTTAAGGGAGTCTTCCAAATGGTTGAGAAAGTATAAAATTTTTATTTCCCTAGGAAGGAAAAAGCAGAAAAAAAAAAAGACCCTGTTCTGCCAAAGATAAATGAATCATTTATTATTTCATAAGTTAAGTATTGCTTCAGGTCCTTAACTGGGTTTGGCTTCCATCCATCATAGTTTCTATCATATGTGACTTAAAAGACAATTTTATTGGAGAGATTTTGGGTTGGCAGCAGCATTGATAGATGGTGTAGAGCTGTGTCCCATATTCCTGCCCCACCGCCATGACCGTCCCGCAGCACCACATTTGCTACACTTGGCAAACCGTGTTGCTGTATCACTATGTCTCAAAATTGTAGTACCTTAGGATTCAGGCTTGGTGTTGAGTGCTCTGTGGGATTAGACAGATGTATACTCACAAGCGTCCTTCATTATCCTGTTGAATCAATCCTACAACTACCTTAGAAATTCTCTGGGCCCCACCTCTTTAATTTCTGTTTCTTTTGTGTTACCTGGAAACCACCGATCTTCTGATGTCTCTATAGTCATCATCTCATATAAATGTTTTCTTTGCAGGCTAGCTTCTTTCACTTAGCATTACACAGAGAAAGTTTCTTTGTGTCTTTCCATGGCTTTCTGGACTGTCTGTCTTCAGTGCTTGTTAACATTACTTCCGCTGGATGTCCCATCACTTTTTATCCTTTGACTTGTTGCAGGACATCTTGGTGGCTTCCAAGTTTGGGCAATTAGGATAATACTGTTATAATATTTACTTGGAGGATTCTGTGGAAAAAGTACTTTCTAACTCAATTTACATAAATATCACCAATTGAGGTCACTCTATCATGTGGTAAGAGTATATTTAGTTTTTAAGAAGCTGCCAAGGGTCAGCAGGGTGTCTCAGTGAGTAAAAGTGTGTGCTGTGAAACCTTTCAAAGGGAAAGGATAAAGGTCCTTACATCCCATAGTAGAAGGAGGGAGTTGTGCTCGGACTTCCACACATGCACTATGGATAAGCAACATATGTGTGCATGTGCGCACACACACATGTGTACACACATACATACACAGGAATGAATAAATATAATAATTTTTTTTACTATAGAAACACTTTTTTAAATGAAAAGAAATCATGCAAAGGGATCATACCACTTCACATTGCACCTCCTACGCTCACCATGGCTGGGAGTTGTCAGTGTTCTGGATTTTGATCTTTCTAATCTGTATGGAGTGGAATCACATCACATTTAATGTTCATTTTGCTGATGACATGTGATGAAGATCTTTCCATATGCTTACTTGTCACTGTATCTGTTATATATTTTTATTACAAACCATTAAACCATAATAGGTTGTGAGAGAGAGACAGTGGAAGAAGGGAGAGAGACCTCAGTGGAGTCAA
The DNA here is from genome assembly GCA_009823505.1 of Rhizomys pruinosus. Lineage (NCBI taxonomy): Eukaryota > Metazoa > Chordata > Mammalia > Rodentia > Spalacidae > Rhizomys > Rhizomys pruinosus. Next base: position 176,704 of record VZQC01001799.1, on the reverse strand, counting down.
ACCACCACCTAAGAAACTAGCTTTTTCTTACCAGTCTTTTTCATGTAACGCTGTATGTTTGCACCTGGCTATTGCAGGAGGAGTTTAGGGAGGAAAGGCAGCTGTACTCGTTGTTGTTGATGTTGTTGTTGGGTTTTTTGGGTTTTTTTTTTTTTTTTTTTATTTTTGAGACAGTGTCTCTCTGAAACCTCATAGATCAGGCTGGCCTGAATCTTACAGAGATCCACTTGCCTTTGTCTCCCAGGATTAAAGACCTTTGCCACCATACCAGCTAAGAGGCTGATGTTTATGAGAATTTCTTATGCTCTTAACATGGTATCAAATGCTTCACACCCATTCTTGACTTTTTTTTTTTTTAATCACAGGATCCCTCTGCCTTATATGTAGTTATAATCTCTAGCAGTGGGGGAAACTGAGTTCAGAGGAGATCCTATCAGGTCATAACACTAGGACTGAGACTTGATCTGCGACTTTAGAGCTTGTGTCCACTGGTTCTGTACTCGAATGAAATAATGTGAACTACACAAAGACAAAAGTTAGGGGAACATTTTACAAGAGATTATTAAGAATAAATTGAAATATGTTGTCTTTTCCTCAGTTCATTTTTAATGATCATGTCCATTTCCCCTGGCTGTGCCTGTCGCCGTTTCCTCTTGTGTGTCTGTCTTAGTGAAGTCACACATAGGAAGAATGTTTCTGCCGTGTCTATGAAGACTTCCATCTCTGACAGTGACCAACTGAGCTTTATCATTTACTCTGTGATACTAGGTAAATTACTTCATTTTTCATTTTCTTATCCATAAACCTAAATATTTAGTGTTACTGGAATAACAAAAGAAATTAATGCTCCATCAGAATTTATCGAGTGGATGGACTTTTCTTCACTCCCTTTTCCTCCCGCTTCTTGTGGAAAAGAAAGCTCGTTCACTTGGAAAGATGAAGTGGGGGAGATAGGGAAGAGAGGCAGAAATTATATTCCTGCTAATTTGCTGCTGTCTTTCTTTCCCCTCATCAACTTTATTGAGCACTAATTTTATACAATTAAATGAATCTATTTAATTGGATGAGTTTTGACAGTTTTATACCCTCTTGAAATCACAGTTACAATCAAGACACAACACATTCCCATTGCTCTTAGGAGATTCCTACTGCCATCTCTGCTTCTCTCTCTCTCTCTCTCTCTCTCTCTCTCTTCTTACCTCCTGCCCCCAAGTCTCTTTCTCAAGTGATCTTTCCATCTCTACCTCCTACAGGCATATTTTATGTATCAGAATCATGATCCAAATAAGGACGAATGATGAGGCACCTAGCACAGAATTCACTCAGCACAGCTGCTCTGGGACCTTGGCCCTGGCTCCTGCTTAGTCCCTGGGGATATTTATATTCCATATACTTTTTTTGGTATATTCCATATACTTTTAATGTAATTGTTGAGATGAACTGAAAATATAAAATCTGAGGGTTTAGAAGAGAAAGGATAGGAATCTGGACCATAACCTTCCGTTCTGAGCTCTTTGGCTTTAGCTTCCCCCTCTTTGGTTTGTTCTTCTGCTCTGGGTATTTGTGGACTTCATCCTCTGTTTTGACTCCCTCTATGTTCTTGAAGTTGGAAGAGTTCTCCTGATCAGTATTTGAGAACTCTTCCTCACAAGCAATTCCTTTCTAAGTAGCAGATGGAGACGTACTTGTCTGAGTCTCCTTTGTCCTAATCACTGTTATGTATGATGGCTGGCATCTCTGGGTATCATTTCCATTTGTAGCCCAAGAACATGTTGGCAGTGTTTTGAGGTTATCAAACAGGCTCTTACCACTTTTTTCAGATTCTCATTAATGTGTGGGTCAGTAATGTTGGAAGTATTGAGGTGAAGTTTGAAATCTGGCCAGGGATATTGGAAATAGCCATCCCACGGAAGCCCCTTAGGGATCTATATCCATGGCCCTGGATTGGGTATGTCCAGTGCCAGATGATGTTGCAAATGTTGGGTGTCACTCCTGACAACTTCCTCGTGTGTAGGATACTCTTTGACAGTGAAATGGAAGCAGCCTAACTGATCCCCAGACAGGGAAACCAAGTCACACCGTAAGACACAGACACTGGACTAGCTAACACCTGTGTTGCTTTGGGCATGTTCAGCTTGAAAGTAGTCTGACAGGACTCATCCTCAGTCTCATTTGGGAGCAGGTTGTTAATAGCCTGGTCATCGCCTTCGCCAAGCCCAGTAGTCTCAGGTCCCCAGTTCTTGGGAAGTACTCCTTGCACTTTTTTTTCTTTTTTTTTTCTTGCTTATACACATGTGGTGTCCATGGGCATTTGCATGTACATTTTCTTGCTTTTGTGAATGTGGTATCCACACATGTATGAATGTGTATTTGCATGTGTGGGGGCACATGCATGCAGGTGCATGTGGAAGCCTGAGGTTGACACTGGGAATCTTCTTCATTTGTTCCTTCTCCTTATTCTTCAAGTCAGAGTCAGTCAGTCAAACCCAGAACTCACAGATAGGGCTGGTCTCACTAGCCAGCTTGTCCCAGTGATCCCCAGTGTCTGCCTTCCGAGGCTGGAATTACCACTGTACCATTGCACCCGCTCATATTCATGGGTTCTGGGGACCTGAACTCTGGTCCTTGTCTTTGCACGGCAAGTACTTTAACTGCTGAGCCACCTCTCCAGCTCCTCTCTCTACTTTTCACAAGCGCTTATTAGGACCATTATAGAAGACTTTTTTGATTCTTTTTTTTTTTTTTTTTTAAATTTTATTTATTTCCGTATGTGTACGAATGTATTGTCTGCATGCAAGTCTGTGCACCCGTGACGTGCAATGCTGCGGAGGTCAGAAGAGGGTGTCGGACTCCCCTGGAACTGGAGTTCTCCTGGAATTGGAGTTTCAGACGGCTCTCAGCCGCCATGTGGGTGCTGGGGATCGAACCCGGGTCCTCTGCAAGAGCGGTCGGCGCTCTTAACCGGTAGGCCATCTCTCCAGCCCGATTATAGAAGACTTTTTATCTCAGTGTCCATGTATACCAACTTCTGGTGGTGCTCCAGCAGCTCTGTGTGTCTTTGATGATACTGATGATGTAAACAAAGCCAGATGCTTCAGACATCTTTGTACAGTGGAAGTTCCGAGTCCATTTCACAGTGAATGTCCATCTGCCGCTTATCAGGCTTCATTGCACTTGCTGCATAAATACCAGTGGACAACTGTCAGAACCCACATGGTCTATCAAATACCAGACAGGGCCCATGAATGTCCAACCTCCGCCTCTGCTTTCTGTGTGCTTTGGGCCTGTTAGTAGAGGATAATATCACAAAGAGGTTAATATCCCTGCTGTGGTACTTAACTAAAACCTTCAGCTTTGGCTTTATGAGGGTAGTAAATTTCCAGTATTCAGCAGAGAGCATAGTTAAGCAGCAAATTGTGAGTCTTGCAGATGCAGAGAGGCCTCTGGGGAGGTCTTTTCCTTTACAGTAATTCCCCAGTGACACCATCGTAGTAGTAGCAGACTTTCCATCTGAGGCCGCAGCTGAAGCATCTTGCTCTTCTCAGGTCCTCCCTTGTCAGTCCATCTTTCTGTCTTCCTCTGCTACTTGTTTTGTTTAAGAAGTATTTTCTTATGGGAAATCTCCATGATTTTCCTTTAGGAATTTACAGTTTAGCTTTTACATTTTGATTTACTGTCCACTTTAAATTGATGTTCTGTGTGGTGTGAGATGAGAGCTGCTGTTCATTTTCCACATGGCTATCAAATGTTCAGGTGTAAGCAGTGGATGGAATAGATATTTCTCTCTCCACTGAATTGCCTTTGCATCTTTGGAAATCAGTTAACCATGTTTGCATGGGTTGATGCATGAGTTCTGAATCTTTAGATCAAATATTGAATGTCCTCTCATCCACTCTTTGATTCCTCTGTTTCTGCATCTTTTTATTTGTATGTGTGCATGGTATAACATGCTTGCAGAGATAAGAGTCAATGCTCTCCTTCTACTATGTTTTGATAAGAGTCAATGCTCTCCTTCTACTATGTTTTGTCCTGGGGATTGAACTCAGGCCCTCAGGCTTGGTGGTAAGTGCCTTTACCCACTGTGCTATCTGACCTGCCCTGGTATATGTTTAAATGTTGCTGTCATTTTCATTTAAATGGTAATGAATATAGACCTCTTTGGCAGGAAAGAGTGATTTCTTTTTTATAAGAAATTATTTTTATTTGATGTGTATGAATGTATTGCCTATATGTGTGTAAGTGTACCTGTGTTGTGCAGTGCCCACAGAAGGCAGAAGAATACATCAGATCTCCCTTGGAACTGGAGTTAAGGATGGTTGCCAGCCACCACGTGGGTGCTGAGAATTGAACCCTGTTCCTCTGCAAGATCAATTAGTGCTCTTAATTGCTGAGCCATCTCCCCAGCCCCATGAGGAAGAGAGATTCTTAATATCGAATCTTTCAATCTGAATGTGATCATCTCTTCACTTATTTAGAGATTATATTTAATTTCTGAAGCATGCTTGTCTCTTGATTGTCATGTCTATAGGATTCTTCTCTAGCCAGCAAAGTCTGGAGTGGTTTTGCACATCATCCTGTAAATGCCCTGTGCATTGTTTTCTCCAAGTTCAAATGTGGCATTTTAGAGTTACACTTTAATAAATGTTGCAGCCGTGATTGCAGAGAGGTCTGCTCACTCCAGAAACTGAGCTCTGAGTCTGTAGTGGTCAACACATTTGGGAATTCTATAGTTTATATATTTGAAGAGATAATTAGCAATTGTTGAATGCTCATTTCTTGCCTCTTGTCTCCTGCAACCAAAATTAAATGTCTGGTTTGCTAGCTGTGTCCATGGGTGAAGAGACTAGTCTTTAGTTCACCATCTCCAATTCACAGTGGACTTGCTTGTTATTAGAAAATCGTGTTAGGATTATCTCTGCAATACATGTTAATTAGCCTTGATAGTTTTTTCTCTTGCTTGTTTCATCTAGATAACACAAAGCATAAATTATGTCTTGTGCTCTCAGCATCACACAGGAAGTGGCTGGGCCTCCCCAGAGCAGGGAACTCCTGCCCTCCAGTTCATATGCTGCTGCCACCGCCCCACACTGTACCTACCTTGCATGGGAGCCCTCAGTACGCAGATGGGGATTTCACTTGATAAAAGTTGACTGGAGCTTTAGTTTTGCCTAATGGTTCTTTCTTCATCTTGTTTTATAACGCCCTTCCAATCCTCTGATCTTCAGAGAGGAAAATGTTAAAAGGCATGGTGCAGCTGTTTTATGTTGTAGTTTATAATCTAATTAAACATATTTTATCCAGATCATTATGGACTTCATTAAAGCTGGACTTTTTATAAAAAAAAGATGATAAATTAGATGTATGCAGAGTCACTGGGTCTTTTAAATTGCAATCGTACTAGAAATGCTTGATGGAGGGGAAAAAATTCAAATCTGCTGTGGTGATTTAGTTGTCCACTTATTTTTGTTAAGTTCTTGCTTCCCATTTTGCTCACTTAAAAACTTTTTTTTCTGTGATCAGAATGATGAATAGAGAAGAGTGTTTTTTGAAGAGAATAGCACTGGGGGTAGTGTTGGTAATGGAGGTATTCTTGGAGTCTTCTATTATTTGAGCATCCTGATGCATGAGGGGAATAACACACCAAAAGTAACTGGTATAATCTAGGTCCAAAAGAATGAAATTATGTTTTCCTTGCTGTGGTTTTCTGTTTGTGTTAGTGTGTTTACTTCCTTGTGTGTGTGTGCGTGTGTGTGTGTGTGTGTGTGTGTGTATGCCCCTGTGTACTGTAAAGGAAATCAATTTATAGTGCTCACTTCAATTGCCAATTGTTTCCAGTGTGTGGGAAAACTAAACTAGTATCTGAAAAGATTTTTGTCTTAGATATATAAGCTGAATGTAAAGATTTGGGAGTAATGCTTACTGTTTAGATGATAAAGCAATCTGGTTCATCTTTATAACCTGTGATTTCTGTGCAATTCTTTTACCCATCATATTACAAGAAGAAATTGATATTTGGCTGGACTTAACAAAAACCTTGTCGTTCCAAAAAAATAGTTCTTGGGATGTCTTTATAATTCCCATTTTCTGAATAGAGTTGTATCTCTGGCCTTGAATTTACTTGTCTTTTAAGCTCCTTTTTTTCTTGTCTTTTCAAGACAGGGTCTCCCTGTAGCCCCAGCTGTTCTGGAACTCGCTCTGTAGACCTGGCTGGCCTTGAACTCACAAAGATCCGCCTGCCTCTGCCTCCCGAGTGCTAGGATTAAAGGTGTGCGCCACGACGCCTGGCATCTTTTAAGCTCTTATGTTATCCCAATGACATTTATCATTTATCCCCGCTTGAATTCTTTATTCTGTCAGTTTAACAGTTGATGTCAAGTAATTTTGATTGTTATTCAATAAAGGACAATATGAAGATATGCTTTGGTTATTTATCTTCATTTAAAACCCTGAGCACACACCCACATTCTTTAAACCACAAAACTCAGCCCTCTCTGGCGACCTCACAGTTTATATACAGACATACCCTGCAAAAATAGACAAACATACCTTGCAGCTGGCACAGTGCGCCTGAAATCCCACAGCAACCTTTCAGTGTGGACAGAGTGTGTTCAAAGAACTCCTGCTGCTTTTTAGACTCCATGTACACTGGGCCTAAAGCTTGGAACCACTTCTTCCTGCACGTGCTTTGCCTCCTTTCTCAGTGCTAAGATTGCTCCCCCAGGTTGACTGACTTATGCTCTCATAGGTGAATAACATCCATTCTGAGCTGGATTGAGACCTGCATCTTTTTTCCCCTCCTTCAACAAAACCTTATTACCATTTAAGAGATAAAAAAATCAAAGCTTAGAATAACATTTCCCAATTTCTTTGACTTTGTTATTTTTGTGATTTATTTTTTCCGTTTGGGTTAACACTCATCTTACAAAGCAGTGGGTTTTGGTATGACATTCTCATTTGTGCATATATGTCCTTTGATCATAATCATCTTCCCATTGCCTTTTCCCTTGTCCCCTTCTCCAAGTGGCGCACGCCTGTAATCCCAGCACTGGGGAGGCAGAGGCAGGCTGATCTCTGTGAGTTCAAGGCCAGCCTGGTCTACATAGTGAGACCTGGGACTACAAGGAAACCCTGTCTCAAAAATACCAAGAAATCTAGATATGTATGAAAGCAAATGAGAAAAAGCATGCATTTGTCTTTCTGAGTCTGATTCATTTCACTTAATACAGTGATTTCCTAGTCTGTCCATTTTCTTACAGACCATGATTTCATTATTCTTTATTGTCGAAGCATGCTCCACTGTGCATATGTAGCACATTTTCTTTATCTGTCCATCTATTAACAGGTGCCTAGGCTGATTCTGTAACTAGATTACTGTTGAATACCACAGTGATAAATGTACTGTGCAGGCATCTCTTTTGCCAGCTGACTTTAATTCTTTGGGTATTGTGATGGTTAATATTGTCAACCTGACAGAAACTGACAGAATTACTAGGAGACAGGACTCTGGGCATGTCTATAAGGGATTATCTGGATTAGGCTCATTGAGGAGGGAAGACGCACCTTAACTGCTGTGGGCTGACATCCTAGACTGAACAAAAAGGAAAAAGCAAGCTGAGCAGTAGCTGCCATTGCTCTCTGCTTCCTGACTGTGGATGCAGTGGGACCAGCCTCCTGCAGTCATGACTGAAGCTATCCCTGCCTACTGTGATGGGCCACACTCTCAAACCATGAACCAAAAAACAGACTCTTCCTTTCTTGTTGCTTTGGTCAGACTATGTTCTCACAACAGCAATAAATGTACCTGGTACAGGTGCAGACCAAGAGTACCATATCTGGATTCATATGGTATTTCATTTTCAGACTTTTCTTTTAACCTCCATTCTGAGTTCCACGGTGGCTGCACACTAGTTTCCATTCCCACCATCAGTGTGTAAGATTCCTCTTTCTCCACATTCTGGCCAATGTTTGTTCCCATTTGCTTTCTTGATGGTAGCTATTCTACCTTGGATGAGACAGACTCTCAAAACACTTTTGGTCTTCATTTCCCTGAGGGCTAAATGTGTAATCCATTTTTTTCACGTATTGATTGGCTATTTATACCTCTTGAGAATTGTCTGTTTGATTTATCCATGGATTGGATTGTTCTTTTGATGTTTAATTTTTTTGAATTTGAAATATATTTCACATATTAATCCCCTTTGGTGACTGTCTAGTAAGATTTTTCTCCCATTGAGTAGGCTGTCTTCATTCTCTTGTTTCCTTTGCTGTGCAAGAGCTTTTGAATCATGCAGTTCCATTTGTCAGTGTTTTTCCTACCATTTTCTGGCCTATTAGACTCCTATTCAGAATGTTTTTGCTGATACCTGGGTGGTGAAGTGTGTCCCTTCAGTAGTGTTACGTCAAGGTCTGTGATTCAGCTTCAGTTGATTTTTTTGGGGGGGTCTTTTTGAGACAGGGTCTCCCTGTGGCCCCAGCTGTCCTGGAACTCACTCTGTAGACCAGGCTGGCCTTGAACTCACAAAGATCTGCCTGCCTCTGCCTCCCGAGTGCTAGTCGAGTTGATTTTTGTATGTGATGAGACATAAACATCTGGTTTTAGTCTACATGTGGCTATCCAATTTTCCCATCATTTGTTTAAGAAATTTTTTCTCACCATACTGTTTTGACCCCTTTGCTGAGCATTGGATGGCTGTAGTTACCTGAGTTTATTTCAGAATCATCAATCCTGCTTTCCCAGAGTTCTGCATGAAACTGTTACCTTTTTCTGAAACCCCCGTGGGTAATGCCTTTACCTTAATTTACCAAGTGATGGTTTCATTTTCTTTTCTTTTCTTTTCTTTTTTTTTGGTCTTTTTGAGACAGGGTCTCCCTGTAGCCCCAGCTGTCCTGGAACTCGCTATAGGCTGGCCTTGAACTCACAAAAATCTGCCTGCCTCTGCCTCCCAAGTGCTAGGATTAAAGGTGTGAGCCACCACAAATGGCAAAAGTGATGGTTTCTTTTTTTTAATCATTTATTAAAGTGATGGTTTCTTAAGAAACATATTGTCCGTGGAGCATGTTTGAAATAGCAGTTAGCTAAAATCATCTCTGAAGTATAAGTGTGTGTGTGTTTGTATGTGTGTGTGTGCCCATGTGTGTGTATTCACACATGCCATCTTGCACATGTATATTTGTGTCATTGAGCCTGCCTGACTGGAGAGCATGATAGAGATGCTTTTTCAGGGTTAAAGAAAATTTAAAAGGTAATTCTTTAATTAGAGAAATAAATATTGAAGATGTGGCTTGGACTAGGAGCTAAGGAGGGCCTTCAGTGAAGCTCTGGCCTTTCATTGTCACAGTGAGAAAACATTGTGTTGTATTTTATGTCTGTAATGTCTGCATTTTGTGTAAGGCTGTGTGTTTGAGGCATTAATAAATTTATCATTTATGCTTTTCTTTATTGATATTACTGTCAACCTATATTTGGCTTTGTTCAATGCTTAGTACTTTTATCTAAAAATGTGCATTTTTTAAATTGATTGAGGCCACTATTCACTAGTGAGATATTTAAGTGGTAATTAATTATTAAAATATTTACATGGATTATGCAGTGTTTGACTCCTGTCAAGGTTTCGGGAAGACTTATTGAGCAGGTGTGAGAGGAGTTTCACAGACTTGATTCACACATCGGGCAGTGGTCATTTGCGTACGGTGTGCTGGTGTGTGCCTGCAGTTGCAGCACATGGAAGGCTGGAGCAGGGTGAGGGCAGCAAGTTCAAGGCCAGCTTGGGCTGCATGTATGTCCTTGCATGCTTTCCACTCCTTCCTCCTCCCCTTCCTTTTTCACTTAGTCTTTGTCTTGGGTTCCCAGGGCATCTGTGTACCTTGCTGCATGTCTGCTTAAATTCTCTCACAGTGCTTTATAATTCAAGCCCAATCTAGTTCGCTTAAGTCGTCACTATGACCTACTATTTGGGCACAAGCCATCATAAATAGACAGTATGATGGTTTGCTCGGTTAGCAATAAACATGCAGGGTAAGGTCTGTGGTATCTGGAAAATGGAGTCTCACTGGAGACAGTATGTTTTGACTTGATTTTTCTGAAAGTTGTCTTAAGAATATATATGAAGAAATTGAAGATGTAATAAGAAAACTCCCAACGAAAAAAAGCCCAGGCCCAGATGGTTTCAAGGCAGAATTCTATAAAACATTTCAAAAAGACTTACAACCATTATTACTCAAATTGTTCAGAAGGATTCAAGCAGAGGGAAATCTACCAAATTCCTTCTATGAAGCCAGCATCACTCTAATACCAAAACCAGGCAAAGATACAACCAAAAAGGAGAACTATAGACCCATCTCATTAATGAACTGTTGTAGCAATCTGAGGCTTTTTTCTTCCTTTCAATGTTCAGATGGGCCAACCTTTCTGCTGGCACTTTCTGGTACATCCTACTCAATGCAAAGCTGTATTTTTCTTCTCAGCCATTAAGCTGGTGACATTTTGACCTGTTGGAACCATACAAATATTTTCCATGTATTAGTTTTAGGATTGAATTGCAAGGTTTTTGACAAAAAGTGTTCATATTTATCTGAGAATGGAATTTTTACTATGTTAATCTTCCCAATCCTGAGCATGGGAGGTCTTTCTATCTTCTGAAGTCTTCTTCAATCCCTTCAGGGGTTTAAAGTTTTTTTGTAGAGATCTTGGTGTCATTTTGGCTAGGTTTGTTCCTAGTATCTTTTTGTTTTTTGAGGCTATTGTGGTGGTTGTGCGCCTTGAATTCCTTCTTCAGCTGTTTGTTGTTGGTTAAAGAAAGGCTGCTGATTTTTCTAGGTTTTTTTTTTTTTTTTTTTTTTTTTTTTTTTTTTTGTTTTTTTTTTGGTGGAGTTTTTTGTCCCTAGGTAAACAATCATATCATCAGCAAAAAGGGATAACGTTGACTCCTCTTTTCTAATTAGTACTCCTTTAATTTCCTTTTCTTGCCTTATTTGCCCTAGCAAATGTTTCAAGCACTATAATAAAGAGGATGATGACAGGGGGGCACGCCTTGCCGAGTTCCTACCTTTAATGGGAAATGCTTCTGTCATCTTCTCCATTTAGGATGATATTGGCTGTGGTTTCCTGTATATGGCTCTGATTACATTGTGAGGAATGATCCCTCCAATCCAATTCCCTCTAGACTTTAAGCATGAAGGGATGCTGGATTTTGTCAAAGGCTTTTTCTGCATCAATTGAGATGATCATGTGGTTTGTGCTTTCAGTCCATTTGTTGTGTTTTGATATTATTGATTTTGTATGTTGAACCATCCCTGCATCTCCGGGTATGAATCCAAGTTGGTCATGAGTGGATGACCTTTTGGATGTGGGTCTGTATGTGTTTGCAAGTATTTTGTGGAGAATTTTTGCATCTAGGCCTTANCATTTTTTTTTTTTTTTCTTTTTCATATATATTTATGGTACAAGCATCCTCATGTAAAACCAATTTGCAAGCAGTTGTGCCCAAAGACCCAAACCCACACAGCTCATGGGTCCACTATCCAGCAGGGGGCTTGTATGTTCAATCAAGTTGATCAAATGAGTGTCCAGACTATCTTGTTGTTGTTTCACCATTCACTCTCAATTGCCAGCCCTTACATTCTACCACGTCCCCTCTTCCGCAGATTGTTCCTAGGCTTGGAAAGGGGCACAGGGGGGTGAGAAGCAAAACAGTCTACTTTCTCTGGAGCTGTTGTCTTGGACTCGGTCAATTCTGGCTGTTTCCTTTCATGGGCTGACGTTTGTCCAGGATAACCTTTCAATCCTACTAATGAAGCACAAGCAATTAGAATTAGTATTTAAACAGTACTAATTGTTTGATAGGTTACTTTGGTATAGACAAGATGTTTGGATGGTATGTTAATCCTGAATACATTTTTTCTGTTAATATGACAGGGTCTTACTGTGGCTTATAAACAATCTCCTAACATTAGAGGATGTAAGCTTGTGGCAATACCCGTGGGTTATTTCTCCAAGGAGAGAGCTAATAGCCAATTAGATTTGGGATATACAAGCATATGGCTGCCACGCTGCACAGTATTTCCAGGCAGGTGAGGTGTAGCTGTTGCTGACAAGGAGTCCTTGCTTGATCAAGGAGACCTATATTTGCTTTATTGGTTTAGTGGCCTTTGGTAACACTCTCTGGTATTCCAGAGACCATCTGTACACTTGCAAGTGTGGTCTCAATACATCTTTCCCATGTTAATGTCAAGTCTTTGACAGCAGGGCCTTTTCGCCTTTCTTCTTGCAGGTATCCCAGTTTGGAGACAAGGAGCCTTTACATTTTGTGGGGGCTTGGATCCCCTGGCCAACATCTCCTTGGTAGAATAATCCATTGCTGATGTCAGAGCTCCTGTATTAATATATTTTGCTTCAGTGCCTAGCTTAAGGGACTTTAGTATTATATTTGGTTCTGAATAGAGAATAATCCTTTTCACAGTTCCTATGTCTATTAGTCAATTAAAGAAGGCAGTTTTATGGGTTTTATAAGAGTTTACACTCTATAACAGTTGGCTCCAATTTAACACTTGAGACAACCTCATCATCATCATATTTCTCCTTGTTCTATGGGGGGAGGTAGAAAAGTCTCTCGTATTAAAACCTTTGCGGCACCTAGAAGGTAAAATTCGTTAGGACTCATTATATTAGTTGTTAAAGTAGGATCCACAGACAGGTTTGATGTTTGTAGCAATCTGGCTTTTCTTCCTTTCAATGTTCAGATGGGCCAACCTTTCTGCTGGCACTTTCTGGTACATCCTACTCAATGCAAAGCTGTATTTTTCTTTCTCAGCCATTAAGCTGGTGACATTTTGACCTGTTGGACACATACAAATCTTTTCCCCATAGTTTGTTTTAAGATTTGAATTGCAAGGTTTTTGACAAAAAGTTTCATATTTCTGAGATGGAATTTTTTACTATGTTAATCTTCCCATCCCTGAGCATGGGGTCTTTCCTATCTTCTGAAGTCTTCTTCAATTTCCTCTTCAGGGATTTAAAAAAAAAAAACTGAGAGAAAGATGCAGGAAAGTTATGGCAGAATGCATGATCTGGGATGGGGTGCGGTGGGGTGGGGGGAAGGGAAAGGGAAATATGCCTGAACTGAATTGGAAAATGATGTATGAAATACACAAAGCATCAATAAAAAAATGAAAATAAAAAAAAAGTCCATTCTACCCAAACTAATGTACAGACTCAGCACGATCCCAATTAAAATTCCCAAGGGTTTCTTCATGGGCTTGGGAAAAAAAGCCCTTAATTTCATATGGAAAAACAAAAGACCCTGAATAGCCAAAGCAACCCTGAGCGAAAAGAGCAATACAGGGGGGGATCTCTATTCCAGACTTCAAACTATACTACAGGGCTATAATAATAAAAGCAGCTTGGTACTGGCACAAAAAACAGACCTGTTGACCAATAGAACAAAACTGAAGATCCAATCTTGAGCGCATACAATTTCAGCCACCTCATATTTGACAAGGGGGCCAAGAAGACACAATGGAGGAAAGAGCATCTTCAACAAATTGTTTTGGCAAAACTGGATCACCACTTGTAGAAGAATAAAGTTAAACCCCTACCTTTTGCCCTGTACAAAAGTCAACTCCAGATGGATCAAAGACCTCAATGTGAAACCCAAAACTCTGAAGGTTGTAGAAGAAAAAGTTGGCAGCAGCCTACAAGACACAGGTGTAGGAAAAGACTTCCTAAATCAGACAGCAGCTGTGCAAGAAATAAAATTGACAAATGGGACCTCATTAAGCTCAAAAGCTTCTGTACATCAAAAGAAACAATGAAGGAAGTGAAGAGAAAACCCACAGGGTGTGAGGAAACCTTCACTGCAGATACATCTGACAAAACATTGATTTCCAGAGTATATAAACTACTCAAAAAACAAAGAAGAAAGAATACAAATGAATCACTCAAAAGATGGAGCAAAGAAATGAACAGAGACTTCACAAGTGAGGAATTAGAGATGGCTGAGAAACATCTTAAAAAGTGTTCAACATCGCTAATAACTAAGGAAATGCAAATGAAAACCACTTTAAGATATCACCTCACTCCAATAAGACTGGCTAGGCTCAAGAAAACAAATGATACCAAGTGCTGGAGAGGTTGTGGGGAAAGGGGAACACTCATCCACTGCTGGTGGGAATGTAAACTTATACAGCCACTATGGAAAGCAGTGTGGAGAACCCTTGGAAGACTCAAAATGAGCTTGCCACCTGACCCAGTCATACCACTCCTAGGCATGTACCCACAAGACTCATCTTACCACAGAGATACATACACAGCCATTTTTTTTTATTTATGTGTGTGAATGTATTGTCTGCATGGAGGTTTGTGCACCTGTGTTGTGCAATGCCGCAGAGGTCAGAAGAGGGCGTTGGATTCCCCTGGAACTGGAGTTCTCCTGGAATTGGAGTTACAGACAGTTCTCAGCCACCATGTGGGTGCTGGGATCGAACCCGGGTCTTCTGCAAGAGCAGTCGGTGCTCTTAACTGCTAGGCTATCTCTCCAGCCCACATGCACAGCCATGTTTATTGCAGCTCTCTTCATAATAGCAAAAAGCTGGAACCAACCCAAGTGCCCCTCAACTGATGGGTGGATAGAGAAAATGTGGTACATCTACACAATGGAGTTCTATGCAGCAGTAAAGAAAGATGACATGAACTTTGCAGGTAAATGGATGAAACTATAAGATATTATGTTAAGTAAAGTAACACAGTCCCAGAAAAACAAATGACAAATGATATCCCTCATCTGTGGATGCTAGCACCAATTACCTAGTTGTAAGTATTTCTTGTGCACGGCCCCTTGAGCTTTTGTCCAAGGAGTTGGGAGTGATGCAAAGTATCTCAGTTAAATACACACAAAAAAAGAATATACATTTAGTTTTAGATATAGTATGTAACTTGAATGCTACAGTAACCTTGTGAGTTGATCTTAGTCCTATTTTGTAAGGAAATAATTGAGATCCAGAGATTTTTTTTTTGGGGGGGGGGGATAGGTTCTCCCTGTAGTCCCAACTAGCCTGGAACTTGTTATATAGACCAGATTGGCCTCTATCTGATAGAGATCGACCTGCTTCTGCCTCCAGAGTTCTGGGGTTAAAGGCATGTGCCACATTACCTGGCTGTGGTATAATTTAAGTAAACTGCTAACACATGTAAATCCAAGTTTTAGAATATGCTGTCTGGTTTCTAAACTTCAGAGTTTTATAGTGTTCATACTACATCACACCCTACTGGAACAAAATGCTTTTTACAAAATATGTATTTATTATATCCTATATAATATCTATACCTAGTGTAGTCAGTCATGCTTTGAGAATATGAACATTCTCCATATTTTCAGTTTTTCATCAAAATATTGCTGAAATAGGAAAATAATCAATTGGAAGTAAAATTATGATACTTATAAAGACAGATAAATACTAGTTTTCTTTCTGATTTAGCTAATTCTGTTTATCTGTTCCTTTGCTAGTGTCATTCCTTCTTCCTCTTCACCTCTCTCTTTTCTCCTTTTTTACAAAAAAATCCTAATCTATGTTTAACTAATATTATATTTGCTATCAAATATCTGTCATATTTTATATTGTTATCATTTTAATATTTTCATTAAGTTTTTGTGCTTTTAATATTGTCATTGAGTTTTTGTGCATTTCATGTAATAAATATGAACCGAGTTTAGATCCCCTTCCTCCATCCAGGTCCTCCCTTCATAGGTGCCCCCTTCCACTGGATCTCATGCAATCTTTTACATATGCAAAGTCCTATCGGGTCAAGCACTTATACCCAGATGTCTCTCAGTACAAGTCCATCCACTGGAGTCTGTAGTCTGCCTATCTAGAGTCTCTCCCTTAAAGAAGATCTACTGTCCTTCACCCAGCAGTAATCAGTTGCCAATAGTTCCTAGGCTAGGGTTGGAGGCTGCTGCCCATAATCCTCATTGTGTGCTGAGTTTTTGTCTGATTGAATCAGCCTAGGTCTTGTGTATACTGTCACCATTGTTGCAAGTTCATCTGAGCAAGTTCCCAGAGGCCTGAAAGCCTGTTTCCTTATGCTCCTGCACCAACCCTGGCTCTTACCATCTTTCTACCCCCTTTCTTCAGTGGTCTCTGAGCCACGGGTGGATGAGGTTTAATATAGAGTCCCATCCAGGTAATATCAAAGCAGCATTTTAGAAGCATTGACAACCTTCTGTCAATTTTTATTAATAAAAATGACTTCATCGTTTTACCACTCAGCCTTATGCTTGCTATCAAGTTCTACTGAATTCTCTTTATCATATTTTGGTAATTTTCATCTCTCCTAAGTGTTTTATCTGACTTGTTTATTGAACTCATTTGTTGTTTTCATGTACATTTGGGATCTCATTACCTCTTCTTTGGAGCTTTAAACAGAATAGAGAGCTTTTCATAAAACTGGGTACTGTTGAAGAAGGCTGGAAATTTTCGGGGGTTTTCTCGGTGGCTTATGACCTCTAGTATCTCCAATGATCATGAGACAGAGCCCAATTCTTCTTTAAATTAGTTCTTTCTTTATATGCCTAAAATATATGGTCACATCCTGCCACATGAGGTTCTGTGTACTGGGCATCATCATTAACTGCTTTGTGTATATCTCTCTGGAGGTAGAGGAAGGGTCGTATATATATCTGTGTTCTACCTGGGGGTCCTGATTTTTACTCTAGTCTGTCATCAATATATTCACCTAGAAATGGTAGGTCGGTGTGTATGCATATGGACTTAATTATTTTTTGTTATTTTGCCCGTGAGTCATTACTGTTTATACTAAGAAGTAAATCCATATAATGATTTTTTTTAAAGGAACCCCTTCATTTATTTGATTCAATTCAAACTAAGCCTGTTTTGAAAGTATTGTATTAAAAAACACTAGAATATTATTTTGTGGAATGGCTTTCTGCCAGTTTTTAAAGTGGAAAATTTGGAAAAAAAGAGGTTGCAACAGAATCTCTGAGTTCCTTTTTTAATTTTATTTATTTATTTTTTATGTGTCTGAATGTGCTGTCTGCATGTAGGTTTGTGCACCCATGTCATGCAATGCCTCGGAGGTCAGAAGAGGGCGTCGGATTCCCCTGGAATTGGAGTTACAGACGGTTCTCAGCCGCCATGTGGGTTCTGGGGATTGAACCCTGGTCCTCTGCAAGAGTGGTCATCGCTCTTAACCACTAGGCCATCACTCCAGCCCTCCTCTCTGAGTTCTTAGAGACAAATAATCATTTCAGCAACTCCTGCCCTTCTCTCCTGGACACACAGGGAGCTCACAGCTCCATGGCTAAACCCGTGGATAGCTAATGGAGGGCACCTCAGGTTCACTTTCACCTGGCAGACTGGACATTGTTGGTCAGTCATTCTGCCCTCCACCCTGTGCACTCAGGGTTTTGCCTCTGGCAGAGTTCTAACTCCAGTGTTCACTAGAAAGGGGAATATGCATTGTAATGGCTTTGGGCAGTTGCCAGGGAGAAAGTAGCCCCTTGGACAACCACTTCCTGTTAGCCTTTAGCACACAAGGAATTATTCATCTTTTTCCCAAGTATGTTCTTTAGAAATGCTGTTTAATCACGTTTTAAAGGTAAACAGCATTTATCAAATAATTATGTACCATCTTGCTCCAAGTCAGCCCTGATTCTTCACCACAAGCCCGTGCCCTGAGGGAGAACATATGTGTTTATTTTTTGTCAAATCATTCTCCAAAGGCTGAGAAGCACACATGTGTCCGATTGAGTTGTTCCCTGGGTTTCAGCTGATCCTCCCATATTAAAGTAATCATTTTGGTTTGGCTGTGTTGGTCCAACCCCAAGATACATTTAAATATGTGTATCGCTTCATTTTTCTTTGAACACCCTGAGTATCTATAGGAGTATTCAAGCATTTTGCATTTAGAATATGTAAGTCTGTTAACTTATTTTATATGGTGTGTGCGACAATATTTGTTTAATCAAATGGCAGCAACATACAGTCAGATTTTTATAGGTCACGGGATTTTATGTAATTATCAAATATGGTCAAACCCTCATTGCCTGAGTTTTACATTAAGGATAGTGAATCGGGCAGAGTCTTTTTGTATAGGATTCATACATATGTTGGAGTATATTTATCTGTGTGCAGATAAGGCCTGGAACTTGCTCTGTAGACCAGGCTGGCTTTGAACTCACAGAGATCACCTGCCTCTGCCTCCCAAGTGCTAGGATTAAAGGTGTGCGCCACCACGAGCTACCATTTGAATTTTTATCTCATAAAAATACATTTATTAAATATCTAGTAAAGGAGAAGTCACTTTTCATAGAACTGGGGAATAAAAACACCTTAATCCAATAAATGAAATTCCAGTGTATATGGGTCAAGACTGTGATAAAGGCAAATGTATAGTCTTTGGAGATGGTAAGAAAGGGGTAGAGTTCAGTAAGGGTTTTAAAAATCACCTTAGTCTTTAAGATTAAGAAGGAAGCAATTTGCCAAAGAAGACATTGTTTCTGCACAAATCAAACAACATTAGTGAGTGATTCATGAGTAGGGCTTCAATTTCTTCTTGGGGGATGAAGAAAAGACTTTTTTTTTTTGTCTTTTCAAGACAGAGTCTCCCTGTAGTCCCAGCTGTCCTGGAACTCACTAACCAGGCTGGCCTTGAACTCACAAAGATCCACCTGCCTCTGCCTCCCAAGTGCTAGGATTAAAGGCATGTGCCACCACACCCTGCAAGAAAAGACATTTTTAACTCAAGATGCCATACTAGGTGGCTGTTCTGGGACTGGTTCATTAGTAATGTTAAACTCTAACATACAGGTAGAATTGAACACTGTCCACATGAGCAAAAACTCAATTACAGTTGACTATTTTATGATTTGAAGTGTTCGTCAATTTAGACTATGAATTCGTTGCTTAATTTGCTGTTAGGAATTGAAAGACTAAGTACATGAGGTTTCCTCCCTTTAAATTAAATTTATTTTAAATGATATAAACATATACAAGTTGTACATGTTGGGGCTGGAGAGATGGCTCAGCGGTTAAGAGCACCAACTACCCTTGAAGCCGACTTGGGTTCGATGCTCAGCACCCACATGGCGGCTAAGAACTGTCTTTAAGCTAGGTGTGGTGGCACATGCCTTTAATCCCAGCACTCAGGTGGATCTCTGTGAGTTCAAGGCCAGCCTGGTCTACAGAGTGAGTTCCAGGCCAGCTGGGGCCATCTGGAGACCCTGTCTCAAAAAAAAAAAAAAAGTTGTACATTTTAATGGAAGTAACATGGTGCTTCAATACACTCATTGTATAATTTTTCAATCAGGTTAATCATATTTATTTCCTTAAACATTAATCATTTCTTTATGCCTGAAACATGTAATGTGCTTCCTTCTAGCATGTGGCCATGCACACTTCCTTCATGTTCTCTGCACTCACCCTTCTGTGCTATTGCTCTAGGTCTCCTTCCTCCTGTCTAATTATTGCAAAAATATGGAAAGCTCTTGGATTTGTGTCATTCTTGTCTCAGTTTTAGTTTCCGTGCTGCTGAAATGAGCAACATATGGTTTTCAAAGCCCAGCTTTCCATAGATAAATTTCCTCTGGGGTTTCTCCCCTTCATTTTCTTTCTTATATTAATTTGTTTATCATCTTTACTTTCTCCCATGTTTAGGCATATTTTACTAATGGGAGTGTCTCATAAATGTTAGTTAACAATGTATGGAGAAGGCAAAATGGAAAGGTTGACCTATACCAGGATTTACTGTAAAGAGATGGTTGGCTGCCCATTTTCTTTCTGGATTTGCATTCTACTGCATATAGATAATTGGCCTTGTTTTCTACAGTTAGATCAATGTAAGTATTGGGTCAGGTGGACATGGCGCCACATCCTGAAACCACTGCTCACCTGTCATAGACCTGGAGCAGATGCTTTAAATTTTTTTGGATCTTCTTTGCCTTGCAATGGAAGATTAGAGAAAGTGTTTTCCAGCATGCTGCATGGAGCTCAGAAGATGGCAGCTTTCTTATTATTAGTTTTGTCTAGGCATACAAATGATGACTAAGCATACTTATCTGGTCACACCTTTTTGTTTCTGATTTTATTTATTTATTTATTTATTTATTTATTTATTTATTTATTTATTGTCTTTTTGAGACAGGGTCTCCCTATAGCCCCAGCTGGCCTGAAACTCACTCTGTAACCAGGCTGGCCTTGAACTCACAGAGATCCACCTTACCTCTGCCTCCCGAGTGCTAGGATTAAAGGTATGCACCACCATGCCCAGCTGTTTCTGATTGAGCTAGTTATAATTCCATCGGAATCCATTGTAAAAGAGGTTATGACTTAGCCAGTTCTTTTCTGGAATAGAAATCCTGCTCTTGTGCTCTGCCCAGCTACTCTGGTGTGCTATGAATGGCTGTGTTCTCTTCCTTTAGGACTTACAGTTTAGAGAGTATAATCATTGCTGAATTGCCTATGGGACTGATTTCTGCCCTAGCTTACCTATGCTTAGGGCCCGCCGGCTTGAGGATATGTTTGCACTTGCGCACACATCCACCTGCACCTATGTGTACTTTCCTTTCACGGAAAAGTTTAACTCTGAAAAAACATAAATTTACTACTCAAAACTGGAAAGATGTTATTATGTTTATTTCAACAGCCATGAAATTTTGTTTTTTGATCTTTAGTATTGTTTTTATTCAAACTCACAATTAGGGAAGAGAGAGGAGCATCTGAACTTCTCACTTTGTGGGGACTCTGAGTGGTTTATTCCTCATCCATGTGTGTCTGCCAGGGAATTCTTCAGAGTGGCACATCTGAGATAGAACAAGCATAGATATTTATCTTTCAATTATTTGTCTTTTGTGCAGCATTTTACATGACTTCCAAACAAAATTCTAAGCAGCAAAAGTTAAAATATAGTAGAATTAATAGAGTAAAACCACAAAACTTCAGAGATCTATAGGAACATAGAAATCCATGAATATGCATTTTCTTTTTTAAATTTTTTATTTATGTGTATGAATGTACTGTCTGCATGTAGGTCTGTGCACCCGTGTCGTGCAATGCCGCAGACATCAGAAGAGGGTGTCAGATTCCCCTGGAACTGGAGTTCTACTAGAATTGGAGTTACAGACAGTTCTCAGCCGCCATGTGGGTGCTGGGGATCGAACCCGGGTCCTCTGCAAGAGCAGTTGGTGCTCTTAACCGCTGAGCCATCTCTCCAGCCCCAAGAAATCTTATTTAAAAGAAAGAAGATACAGGAACCCATCATGCTATTTTGGAAAGGGTGTACAGGTGCTTAGTGGGTATTCTGAAAGGGAAGCACAGGACCTGGCTTCCTCTTTGACCCCCACCTAGCCTTTGGGCCTGGGGATGTTCTGTTGGAAACTACTGGTTAACACAGTCCAAGGACTCTTATGTAGCCCAAGGACTTGACCCACTGCAGCTAAACATGGATATTGTTTTCTTTCAGGCTAGACTTCAGATTAATGTGGCAAATTTCTGCCAGAAAATAATGTTGAAAGGGGATGTTGGAATATTTTATCCAAGAGAAGTGGAATGCTGGGTCAGCACCATCCTAAACTCAGGTTAGCAGTTGCATAAGAAAAAAAATAAGTAATAATCCTTGTAGCTATGGGCATGGAATACAAGGAGGTGACTTTGGAGTGAGCTTTGATGGTAAGTGTTGATGCTAGAAAATTGTTGTTTTCTTTTGTTTTTTGTTTTGTTTTGAGACCAGTTCGCCCTGTAGCTTCAGCTAACCTGGAACTCACTGTGTAGACCAGGCTGGCCTTGATCTCACAGTGATCTGCCTGCCTCTTTCTCCTGAGTTCTAGGATTAAAGGCATTCATCACTATGCCTGGAATGGTGATAGAAAGTTTTATTCCCAATAATCTCCCTCTTTTCTTTAGCCCCTCTGCTCAGAGCTAATTAAATCCATTTATCCCATAAATCCATTTTAATCTGTGTATGTTAATGATATTCTGATTGTGTATGCCATGCAGCAAACATCCCAGAGAGCCCCCAATTAATTGTAAACTAAACATTAATTGTAAACCAAGCATTAGAGTGTGTTTATTGGAAACCTGAATGGTCTTTCTTTTTCAGTATAGGATCTTGTAAGGTTGAATGAATAAATTCAGTTTACAACATAGAAGAAATGTCTTACTTAATTTTACATGGTCACAGATCATGTTGAACCTTCGCTAGATCTTAGACAATGGTACTGATCCACCATGAATTTATGTTATTTTGCCAGTGCTTAGAATGAATTTGGGTTCAACTGTTCTCTTCTTCCTGTATCTCTTTTGATGTGGTAGTAAGTTGTTGAGAACTCTCAGGACTGGTCTCTGTCTCTGAACTATAATAAAAGTAATCGACCAATAAAGAATTGTACCCGTGAACTTGGCTCCCTTGCCACGTGACCCAGTAAACTGGGGAAGTGATGCCTGCCTGCTCCCTCCTGCTGATTCTCCGATTTACTGTCATGTCAGTACCTGACAGAGGCTTGTCACCTCGTGCCTCCCCTGGACTGTTCCAGTCCCTCCTGCTCTTTTAATCTCACATGATATCCTTGCAAATTAGGTGCCTGGTAGAATGTATTGAACCAATTAGAAAATGGACACGCTAAGTCTCTGAACAGTTTGTCAGTATCAGTGTGAGGATGGCAGGCATAGGAACAGTATGCTGGCATTTCGGAGCCCGCCTCAGATCATCATAGACACTGTACTTACTGATGACCTGTACTTTTTTTTTTCCCCTCAAAGCTTGTATTTACCTTCACCCCTGTTATAGTTTGAATCTGAAATATCTCTGCAGGTTCATACCTTAAATCCTTGTTCCCTACCTGGTGCTCTTTTGGGGGACTGTGAACCTTTACAAGGTGCATAGCTGATTGAACTAGGTCACCATTGGCAGGCATTTGAAGGTTATGGCTTGGTCTCTGGTTCTGGCCTTAAACTGTGTATGTGTCCTGCTCTACTGTGATGTGAACAGCCTCTAGCACCCACTCCCTCTGACATGAACCGGACTGTCCCAGCATTCCTTCCCTGCCTCGATGGACCAAACCCCTCAGAAACCATGAGTCAGAAGTCACCTTTTCTCTCTTAAGTTCCTTCTATCAGGTGTTGTAGTCACAGTACTAGAAAAATTGCTAATAGCCACTTTGACTTAGTGTTTTGGCTTAGGTAAATATGTTTTATAATATGAATTTTGGAGGTGGTATATGAAATGGAGTGGGTTTATGTCTGCACACACCCATATTTACATCTGGATGAAGAGGTAAAATAAACATGTACACATCTGTGTAGAGAAAGAGAGAGTGGCTGTAGTGGTATCTTTTCTGTTGCTGAGATTAAAACCATGACCAAGGGAATCTATAAAAGGAAGAGTTTATGTGACTTATGGTTCCAGGGGATCAGAGGCCATCATGGAGGAGAGGCCTGGTGACAGAGGCAGCCAGAGCAGAAAGCAGAGAGCAAGCTGGGGCAAGGCAAGGCTCAGAACTCTCTAAGCATGGCCCCAGGTAGTGCTTCCTTCAGCTGGGCCACACCTCCTAAAAGTTCCATGCTGTCCCCCCGACAGCACCACCAACCTACAGAGGAGCGTTCAGATTCTTGAACCCACTTCTCCTTCATACAACACAGCAACCAAGTGAAGTTTCAGGATTTTTAAGTAAGTCAAGTGAAAAACTCGACATTGGAGTTACCTTTTGGTGTTTGTATTCACACGGGTGAAAAGCCATGCTGAAGCCGCCAGATTTCCACAGTCTGTGCTTTGTTCCTTCACCTGGGTCTGTTCTCATGGCAGGACAAAGGCAGCAAACCTCCTGTGCTGCATAGCTTTAGTGTCAACTTGACGCACACACCTGGGCTAAGGGAGCCTCAGCTGAAGAATTGCCTCCATCGAACTGGCCTGTGGCCATGTCTGTGGACGATTGTCTTGATTGCTGAGCAAAGTTGGAGGGCTCAGCCCATTGTAGGCGGTGTCACCCCTGGGCAGGTTGTTATTGTATAAGAAAGCAGGTTGAGCATGGTCCAGGGGAGCAAGACAGTAAGGAAGCATTCCTCCATGACCCTTTAGCTCCTGCTGATATAAAAATGTGATCTAAGAACCAAAAGCCATAAATAGTAAATAAGTTCTACTATATTAAAATAACAATTCCGAAAAATGTTACATGACAAACCTACTATGACATTAGAACTCTTGCTCTAATGAGTAATGAACTCCTCCCACTATAATCCAATAATGGAACAGTTAACCACCCAGCAGAAAATAGACAGGAAGTAGGGTAGGTTAGCATCTCCAGGAGACAAAAAAAAAAAAAACAGTGCATCTTCCTACAAGATTCAAAAGTCAAAATGTAAATGAAGGGATGGGGACAAGGAAGGAATAGTGTGACATGCAGAAATCCATGATTACAGTCCCTGGGACTAAAGCCACAAGGAGAGAGACTGGTGCTGCTGGACTGAATGAAGGCCAGGGAAGCCGGGCAGGCTGTGACCACAGAGCCATGTGCATGTGCAGGGAAACTCAGCAGAATGAAGGAGAAATACATACTTTGACCTGTTCCCTCCTTGCACATACCAGTTACCTGCTGGTGCCTCCTGGAACCTCCCAGGCCTCTGAGCTATTGCGATGCTTCCTTAGGGGTCAGCCACAAAGGACACACATGTGAAACGACTCCCAAGCCCATTTGTAGCAAAAGCCCTGCAAATGAAATCTTTTTACTTGTAGACTTGGCAAAGAGCAACTATACTGCTATGGTATAAAAAAACAAGTAGTATTGAGTGGGGGGGGAGAGAATGCTCTTTGACTCAGCAATTACACTTAGAGGAGTATATCATATAGATAGTTTAGCAAGTATATGAAGTGCAAATATATGCATTAACTACACCTTTTGTGATAGGAAGAGTTGAGATAACCTAAATGCCCATCAATAGTCATGCTGTTGTAGTAACCAGTCTCTGAAATGCTATGAAGCCATGCAAAAAGAAAGGAAGCTCTTGCATCCTCCTGTGAAATGACGTCAAGTTATATTGCTAAGACTACAGAGAAAATAAAAATACAGTGTGTGGTACATGGCTATTCGTGGGGGAGAAAAGAGGAAAGGAATACATAAACATGGTTTCTTGTAGATGCAGAAAATAAAAACCTAAAAAATAATAAAGTGGATGTCTCTGGACACAGAAACTTCTAAGAGAAGGTCATCTTTTTCAGCTTTGAAAGAAAAGTAATAAAAATCTTACAGACCAGTTGGTTATAGTGTTATAGAAGCCTTTCATCTAAAAATCTAATAGAGAGAAATCTCAACATTCTAGTCCCTGACTTGAGGCTTTAAATGATTTCTCAGATGAGGTCTGCGGTTTGATGGTGCAGAAGCCGAGAGCCGCCCGCCCGCCCCAGCTCCAGCCTTGTCCCGTCAGTGTTAGCCCCAGCTTAGTTTCTTAAATCTTTGTGTCCCTCAGCATTCTTGGAACTAGTAATACTGTGTATTTTTTTAAAATACTCTTTCATCATCACACACTCAGCTAACCCAGGCATTCTATCTTAACTAATGTATCAGAATTTTTATTTCACCTAAAATATATACTTGAATTGCTTGGTGGTGTGTTTTTTGAATATTTATTTTGATATAGAGCAACTTGTATAGTATCAACAAGGAAACATTTGGACAATTGGAAGATCAAAATACAGGGACAAAAAGTGTATTTCTCAAATCTGTCTCCTTTCATTTATTTATTTATTTTTTCCTGCACAAGATTTGCCTGAAGTGGAAAGAACTGAATATGGATGAGCTCATGTTGCACACTGATTTTCAGCCGTAATTGCTTGCAGTAGGAAAATAGGCACAGAAAGTAGATTGGGAATATAGGCAATCAGAGAGGGGAGTCTCACAGCTGCCAGATTCCACGTACAGCCCTCACGCCTCTACAGAGAAATGGAAATGCTGGTATGCTGTGACAAGAGCTCCCAATTAATTTGACTCAGATGCGTCTATCTGCCAATAGCTCACCTCAAGAAGCGACAGCCTGTCCTGCTGCTAAAGTCAGTCAAAGGGCTCATTTGGTGAATGTACCGGGAGGCTTCCTGGGACCTGTGCTGGGAGGTCATGACCCTGCTTCCTTTCCACTTACCTCAACTCACAGGGCAGCTGACAGGGAGCATGTCTGGCAGGAGGGCTTATAAGGAGGTGGCCCTTCTACTGTAAGTGCCGTTCGAAAGCACACGTTCCTCAGATACAGGGTTATAGGACAGGTGACTAACATGGCAAAATGCTAGGTTTTGGTTGCTGAAATAAAGATAGGTTTACCCTGTTAATTTAGACATGAAGAGGATTTGTGTGGTGTGTGACTTTCAGATCCTAATTTAGAACTGAAATGGGACCACCTGATAATTATATATACTTGTCAGTGATCTGGTAGAGACAGAGAGGTTTTTCAAGTTTAATTTTGAGGCTGTTGTATGATTCATTATCTGTATATGTACTGGGAGCTAGGGTGACATGTGTGTGTATGTTTCTGTGTGTTATATGTGTGAGGAGGATGTACGCATGTGTGGCGTATGTGCACGTGTGTGGGCAGGTGTGTGTGCAGACACCAGAGGAAGGAGTCAGGTGTCCTGCCACTCTTGGTTTTTTGTTTTTTTTTTTGAGACAGTGTCTCTCACTGAACTTGCAGCTAGGTTGGCAGCCAACAAGCTCCTGTGGTCCTCTGGTCTCTTCCTCCTACACCCCTGGGGATACAGAGGTGTCCGTGGCCACATCTACCTTGGGTGCTGGGGATCTGAACTCAGGACTCATGCTTGTGCAGCAAGCACTCCTGAGCCAGCTACCCATTTTTAGTGAAATTATAGACTGATTCTCCACAAAAGCCCAGATTTCCAGAAAAGTCCCACATATCAAGGAGTGTTTGTATTGTGATCAGACCCTTTGTGGAGTTAAGACTTTCATTTCATCCATAAGCAAAAACCCATTAGAACACATTCAATCTGTGTACAGCTTCTTGCAGGGGTTGTCAGGAAAAAGCACACAGTGAATCTGTTACTGTTAAGAACATGCTATGCTAGGCAAGTTTCCATGTATTTAATAATTGCTTAAATATTACTAATCCCATATATCATTTAATCACAGAAGTAATCTTTTGAAACGCACACTTGTTATTTCCGTGAATTAGAGCTTTTATTTTGAATACATATTCACCAATGGTTATAAGGTATAATGGAGAGAGATCTCTGTACCCTACTTTCCTACAGTGGTGACTATTTTATTTTTTCATGTCAGGCAAGGGATGGGGTACAGGGCTTCACAAATGCTAAGTGCAGGGTCTTGTACATACTAAGTATGTACTCACCTACTCAGCTACATCCTCAGTCCCAGTGATAACCTCTTGCAAGATGTTGGTGTGCTATCTAACAAAACCCAGACACTGATAAGCAAGGATGCTAACCATCTCTGTCACCTCAGGGTCCCCGATGTTGCCTTCTCCTACTTGCATTCAGTTTCCTGCCTTAGCTTGAAAACTATGAACCTGTGCTGTATTTCTCCAATTTTGTCTAAGGATGTGATAGAAACGAAACAAAATACAGCAAGTAACATATTTTTTCCCTTTAGCAAAATTCTGTGGTGATCTGTAATGGTTCTTGCATATATTTAGCCTGTTCTCTTTATTGGCTAAGTAGGAGTCCATGGTTTGGATGGAGCACAGTTCAACCTTTTCCCCACTGAAGTACACCTGGGTTGCTTCCAGGTTTTGGCTATTGCAAATGATGCTTCTAAACGTTTTTGTAGAAGCCTTATGGGAACAAAACCCTTCATTTCTCCTTTTATTTCTCTTCTGCTCAAGTCATGGGAAATTGTATAGAAGGTGCATGTTTAGTATGTGCTGTGCTCTGGTTGTGGTTTGTCCTTCAAGTTTTCTGTTGAGATCTTGGTCCCTAGTATGGGAACTGATGGAATCCTTAAGAGGTGGACTGTGCTGTCAGAAGGAGGGATGGGGACCCACCTGTAACCTCTCTTCATACCCACATTCCAGCCACTGATTTCTGCTATGAGATGATCCAACCAAACAGCCCCTCACCACAACCTATGCCTTGCTGTGAGCTAAATACAGTTCTTTTCTTTACAGTTGACCCATTTCAGATATTTCCTTGCAGTAACATGAAACAAAGTAACATGCTATAGAGCTTGCACTGATCCTCTAAAGTGCATTATTATTTATAAATGAGACAACTATATCTCAGAGTAATTAGTTACCTTGTTCAACATGAGATAACTAGTAAGTTGTAGAACGTAAGACTTGATCTTGGATCTGGCTGACTCTCCAAATCTATACTTTTCCATTCAGGAACTTTGCTATAGAACGTGACCTTTCACACATAGTGGTGTTTGGAATGGAAAGTGAGGATTCTGTTTTCAGCTAACCTTAAGTCATTAAAAATGAGGGGAGTGATTTTGTGGACATACTATTATATGTGGTTTTTGTGTTTTGTTTTACTTAAGAGTAGAAGGCAGGAGCCGGGTGTGGTGGCACACGCCTTTAATCCTAGCACTCAGGAGGCAGAGGCAGGCTGATCTTTGTGAGTTCAAGGCCAGCCTGGTCTACAGAGTGAATTCCAGGACAGCTGGGGCTACAGGGAGACCCTGTCTTGAAAAGACAAAAAAAAAAAAAAAAAAAAAAAAAAGAGTAGAAGGCAAATACTAGTAAGGAGATGCCAAACTCTATGGTAGGCATGACCAAATCAAGATTCCTAGTATTTTAATGCCAAGACAAGGGGCTTTTTATGTCTTTGTGAGAGGTTGAGTGGCAGGAACCAAGTGGTTGCTCAGTGCAAGCAAGGGAATAGGCGGGGCAGACGTGCAGCTGAGCGCTATCCTTTCCATGCCCAGCTGCCCTGTATGTTCCTTGCTCCTTCATGGACAGCTGTCAGAGCTGGGGCAGGACGTCTGATGGCTAGTGATTCTCAAAACAATCAGATTCTGTCAGTCATCTCTCTCTCTCTCTCTCTCTCTCTCTCTCTCTCTCTCTCTCTCTCTCTCTCTCCAGATGTGGGTGAGGCAAGGAGAGCAGTATGGTCCTAGGTGCTGGGAGATTGGTCATGGCAGTTCCTGCAATGCATGGGTGTTTGTGGCTATGACATTTGCCATGGGAACTGAAGCCTCTGCCTATATGTGATCTAGGAGGCTGTTCCTGGATGACATCTTGATGGGAAGGTGTCCCGTGGGAGAAGCGATCATTCTGTGTCTGACCAACAGTTAGTTGTTAGTACTTCATGCCTGATGAGTAGAAAGCCGCTTCGGCGTTTACGATGGGGAACCGCTGGCTTTCTGTTTACCTTTTTATTTTTCCTAAGAAGGGAAGAGAATTTTATTTTGTGCTTTGAGAAAAATACAGCCAATAAATTGCACGTTGCAACAAAAACTCAACTTCGGAGGCTGTGGAATTTGTTACTCCAGGAAATGGCCCTTCTGTTGCAGAGATTTTAAACAAAGGCAGGTGGCTACCCCTGTGCTTTCTGCAGCCTAAATACTATTTCTGAATTAAAATGGCTGATTTCAGTTTAGTCTCTGTAGACTACAAAAGCTAGAATGAAAATGGCTTAATTTTATGTTTATGGCCTTAAAGATTTTTGAATCAGCTTCTTCCATAACGTAACTTCTTTTTAACCTGAAATAATGTTCCCTTCCAAAGGTTAGTGTTGTTTCTATTCTAATAATGTGGTTTTTCCTGTTAACAGTTAACTCAGTTTCTGATCTTAACATTTCATAAAGACATAAATAAGATCCTGAAAGTTGCTCCTAACCCCTTATTTCTCATTTTGGCAGATAGGTCATTTTCTACCACAGTTGCTGAGTGAGTTCTATTATAATGATTATCATATCAGTGATCTTTTTTTATACAATTTTCTGGGAAATACCTATTAATAGAGCCTTTGAGGACTGTTAGAAGCATACAGAAGGAAAGCCTAGTCTAACTCTCTCTTTTTATATGTAAAAAGTTCCAAAACCAGAAGTGGTGACACACACTTTAGTCCCAGCACTCAGGAGGTAGAAACAGGCCGACCTCTGTGAGGTCAAGGCCAGCCTCATCTACATAGTAAGTTCCAAGCCAGCTAGAGCTACAGGAAGACCCTGTCTCAAAAAGAAACACATACACACACACACACACACACACACACACACACACACACACACCTACTTGTGTACTTGCTGCTCAGTGTTAAAAAAATAACAGTACCTCATGCCTGTAATCCCAGCACTCAGGATGCTGAGAAAAGAGGATTGCTGCAATTCCTTGGAAAGCCTGCATTAGAGTGAGACCTTATCTCCAAAAACAAAAACAAAAAAAGTCAGGCGTGGTGACGTACATCTTTAATCCTAGCACTCGGGAGGTAGAGGCAGGAGGATCTCTGTGAGTTCAAGGCCAGCCTGGTCTACAGAGTGAATTCCAGGCTAGCTGGGGCTACAGGGAGACACTGTCTCAAAAACACCAATTAAAAAAAAAAAGTTCCTTACCCATAGGTGAGCCCATAGTTAGTTTTGTCTGGGAGTAAGAAGCTTACAATACATCAGTGGCTTTCTGATAACATTCCAAGGATGCATCCCTGTGCCTTCCCAGCAGCACAGGCTCCTCACACGCCTGTGTAAGAAGACAGGCACAAGTCTGTCTTGCTTCTTTTACATCGTGCCAATTCTATTTTTTATTTTACATTGTCAGGTTTATATAATATTTGATGCAACGTTTCCACCCCCCCCTTCAATGAAAGCCATAGGCAAGATGCTTAATGAGGGTTCTTAGGACAATGCCATTGATGATACATGATAAGTAGAACATCATGTGTGTGCAGGTGTGACTTTACGGTCTGTATAACAGATTTGGCAACAACAGAACTTTGAAGAAGCTCATCTTGTGGGATGCTTCTTCAGACTCCAGAAGTGAATTTGCCACCAAGAATATGAGGGTAGGGATCCCCGCAGCAGCTGGAGTCTGTGTGCCTTGTGGGGGTTCAGATGGATCTACAAGATCACTTTAACATGTACCTTAAAAAATAAAAACCTAACCTCTCATCTTGCAAAGAAAAATAGAAAAAAAGTGTAATTTTGTTTAGTTGTGTGTTTTAAGGCTCTGTGACCAAACTATGTTTTCTATAAATAAACTAGTCCTTAGTGATAATACATGATTTAAATGAAAGAGCACAGTCCAAGAGTTCTTTATACTCTCTTCAGCAGGGATCTAGGGATGCCTAGAGAAAGATTAGTAAATTCAATGCCAGATTGGACTATGTGAGATTCTGTTTAAAAAAAACAAAAACAAAACTCAAGTTCATACCTGTAGGCCAATAGATGCAGATCTCTCTGTTTCTAAAAAAGTGTTCACATGGATTGCATAGGAATAATGTAGGGTGATATAACTACTAATATTGACTGAACTCTTAGGTGTCAGGCCCTTAATCTACCCTTATATATGGATATTGTTTATATATATATATATATATGTATAGCATTATCCTCTCATATTTCACAGTCACAAATATTCCTATAATGAACATCTTTGTATACAGATATTTGTAAAAGCATTTCTGTGCTATGTGCATTTTAATGCTTGAGAACCACCCTGATTTGAAGACAATTTTAGCCCACATTGGTTTGTACAAAGAGGTTACAGTCTGTTGCTACAGGTCCTGGTGCCTTAAGATCAGCAACTATCATTTTGATGATGGCATTGGATTTCAGTTTTCTTATTTAATTACACTTGTGCTTATTTTCAATTAAAAAAAAACATTTAGTTATTTTACCTGCATGTATACAAGTGCACCATGTGCATGTAATCCCTACAGAGGCCAGAAGAGGTTGTCAGATCTCCTGTAACTGCAGTTATGAACAGGTGTTTGTCTCCATGTGGGTGCTGGGCACTGAACCTGTGTCCTCTGTAAGAGCACACAGCGCTCTTAACTGCTGAGCCATCTCTCCAGCCCTAGACTTGTACTTATTTTTATTTCTTTTAATTTTTGAAACTTCTATACATTGAGTGTTGTCTGCATGACCTCTGCCCCTTTCAGTCTCCCCACAAACCTCTCCCACGTCCCTTCTACTCTCTCAAGTTTTGTCCTCTTCTTTGAGTATTATTGTTAAATATATGAATATACATACATATATATACACACTGAGTCCATGTAGTTGTGCTTGTGTTGTACATATTTTTTCTTGGTATTTTCGTGACAGGGTCCCCCTATAGCCCCAGGTGGCCTTGAACTCACAAAGATCTGCCTGCCTCTGCTTCCCAAGTGCTAGGATTAAAGGTGTGCGCTACCACACCCAGCTGTACATATTTTTAAAAATAACAGAATTTTCTGTTTCAGTTTTCTTGTTCTCAGTTATTTCTGGAACCTCAAGACCAAGAAGAAACCCTGATTGTATAAGATGGGGTACCCCTCAGGAATCAAGCCTAAGCCTGAAAGAGGTCACAGCCACAGCGGTCAGAAAATACGGTACTTACAGAGTACAGTGCTGACGTCTTACTCTCAGTATCACATTGAAATGTAAAACTTCAAGTTTTCATTTTTCATTTGAATGGGTTTTGATCTGCTAAAAAATAAATTAAAAATATACAAACAAAACACCTGATCTGTGGAAGTTTTGCATTTATTGCCAAGATAAGCAATAGCATTATAAGAGTGAGATGACTTTTCATCAATGTAGTGATTAATTACTACATCAGAGAGTATAGACAGTGATCAATACTACAGTGATGGATAAATGAATTTCCTGCCTCCTTGAAAGCATCTTCTGGTCCTATTTCAGTTTTCTTCATATATGCCTGACAGGTCTCTATGCTAAGGCGGCTCACTGACCTGGCAGGTATATTTTTGGTTATAGGAATCCAAGTCCATGAACTGCAGGCCTTCTCCCAGTACAATTCAGTCTTCCATGACTTGATACAGGCTGTTTTGAGGCAGTCTCTAGGGCCAATGCGGAGAAGAAGATTCTGAAGGTGCTATATATACCATACCAGAGGAACATTGACTGGATGATTGAGTCCAGAGCCTCACATATGCAAAGCATGTGGTCTACTGCTGCCCCAATCCTAAGGATTTCTAAACACGGTAATTCTGTGTTGCAGCAGAATGTAGATACATGCTGGAAATCTTTACCCATGCCACAGGTTGCAAAATTCCTCTGCAGGTAGCAGCAACAGTTAATAGACTTGTCCTCTTGAGCTTGGCCCAAGGTAAATAGAAACAGTGATGGGGGTTGGAGGGCTTCCACCTGAGGCTGGTGAGCTTCATGTGATTTTCTCAAGTAAGAGGGTGGCTTCCTTGTGGTTGTCATAGCTCTGGGTACTGGCATTGAGAATAGCTGCCTGCTGTGTTCATGAGATGGTGTCCTCCTTAGCATTTGTTTTTTTGCCAGTAAGTTTGCCTCAGCCTCTATAAAAATTCATGGTAGGAATGGTATGTTAGTGCTGTTAGAGAAATGTTCATATACTTAGTGGTCACAAAAAAGGGTCTGTATGTAGATTTGCTGCTGGAATGAAGTGACAAGTGTCAGGTTCTATCAAGCTATAATAAAGGTTGACAGACGTTTTCATTTTCTTTCCCATTAAAAGTCACAGTTCTTAAGGGCCAAGGATACAGCTCAGCAGCAGAACTCTTTCCTCGTATGTGCAAGGCTCTGAGTTAAGTCTCAGCACAATCAATACAACCAAGCAACAAAAACTCTGAAAGCAAAAGGAAGACCAAATCAGAAGCCAGGCGTGGTAGTACATGCCTGAAATCCCAGCACTTAGTAAGCAGGGGCAGGGGAGGAGTTCAAGGCCAGCCTTGAATTGCTTAGCAAGTTTGAGGCTAGCCCAGGCTACATGAGACCCTGTCTTAAAGAAACCAATACAAACAAACAGAAACAATAATTCTCTAAGCATAAAACAACCCAAAAGAAAGCATAATATTTTTAAAGGATGGCAAAAGTTGAGAGGCAGGATAGTGCTTAGGACTATGGGCTTTGCAATCAGGCTTTCTGATTTGTTTTCTTATCTATAAAGTGGGACTGATTAAAAGAAGACCTATGTTGGAGGTTGCTGGAAGATCACATGAACGAACACCTAAAGCATTTAGAATGCCATGTGGCGCACATGAAGCCCTCAGTAAATATTAGCTGCTATTGAGATCACCGTTGCAGTTTATTGTTATAACTTTGACTAACAGGCTTCTTTCTTATAACAAGTTGGGAAAGGAGACTAAAGCATTTGAAATGAAGGGTTTAACATTTGAACTCCAAACCAGGTTTAATATTTGTAAGAAAACAAAAAGAATTTAGCGAATACATCAACTTTTGATGTCTAAGGACTCGAGTCCTATTTATTATGTAAGTTTCTGTAGCTCACTAGGAGATGGAGACCACAAGGACATCTCTCAAATTCACAGCTCCTTCTGGAAACCACACAGTGCTAAGAAATGTATTTTGCAGAAGGAGAAGCCAGTGTCAATTTTGTTTGGTTGTTAGCCTGTAGATCCATTGTACTGGCTGGACTTAGCACTGGGCTGCATGCCTCCAGTGGTGGCAGGAAGTAGACGTCTCACCTGTCAGAAGGACAGGACTATGTTTAGATGAAGCCTGGGACAAAGACGCCATGAGACACTGCTCTGATTGGGTAGATGAGGTGGAAAATGCCTTTGTTCCTAAGAGTTGAATATTTGCGAAAATGATAGTAAACTATTCTGGCAGGCCAATAAGAGTCCCATAATAAGCTCCAAGATAGGTGTTATGTGTAGAAAAGACTGCTATGCAATCCCCTTTCTTTCAATATATCTGATATAGTTTGTTAAATTTCTTCATGTTACTCTGCTGTATATTTTTGAGATCTCAACTCCAAGAAAGCAAAACTTCTTTTTCAATCCTGTCTTTTATGTTTTAAACTTATTTATTTTCTATATGTATGTGTTTATGTGTTTCAGTATTTGTTTTTGTTTGTTTTTGTCTTTTTGAGACAAGGTCTCCCTATAGCCCCAGCTGGCCTGAAACTCACTCTGTAGACCAGGCTGGCCTTGAACTGACAGAGATCCACCTGCCTCTGCCTCCTGAGTGGTAAGATTAAAGGCGTGCACCGACCACGCCCAGTTTAAAGACAGTTCTTAGCTGCTATGTGGGTGCTGGGCATCAAACCCAGGTCTTCTGCAAGAGTTAGTTGGTGCTCTTATCCGCTGAGCCATCTCTCCAGTCCAATATTTGGGTTTTTTAATTATTTTATTTTTTAAGCAACTATGCTGACATCCTGGAATAGTTAACTGGAGTTGGCATGAACCAGGCCCAGAATGCCAATCAGCTATTGGCTGCTGTTCTCCCAGCAGTGTAACACTTGCCTAGGTACAAGGAAACCTAGGAAGCTGCCAACAGCTGGGGCAATATTTGTTTTTTTTTTTATAACCTGCTATTAGAAGTTTTAGACCAAATTCTTCCTTGCCTTCCTTTGTCTCTGCCATTAAAATGTGCAAGTGCGTCCAGATGACCTGGTTCTAAGCTCTAATATCACAAATCCAGGTAGCTCAGATAATTGGGTTTTTTTATTAATAGACAAAATAATGCATTTCAGATTTTTAAAACATTATTTGCTGTAACGATCTTTGATTTGAAAATACCAGGTTCTTTTTTTTACCTTTCCTTTATGTTTTTTTTTATTTTTATTTTTTTTATCAAATTTAGACCCGTGTCCCCCCCATTCCCCCACCCCACCAGAGCTCATGCATTCTGCCAAACATGCTTTTCACCTCTTTCTCAGTCTTTCTCAATATTCTACATGAGGAAGTTGACTGTTTTGAGCAGAAGTTCACTGTTTCAGTCAGTTCTTTGATGCAGTCCTTTCTGTTGCTGTTGTTGTTTCCAATATGCATCACTCCCAACTGCTTTGGACAAAAGCTCAAGGGGCCATGCACAAGAAATACTTACAACTAGGTAATTGGCACTAGCATCCACAGATGAGGGATACCATTCTTTGTTTGTTTTTCTGGGACTGTGTTACTTCACTCAGCATGATGTCCTCTAGCTCCAGCCATTTTCCTGCAAAGCTCATGATGTCATCTTTCTTTACTGCTGCATAGAACTCCGTTGTGTAGATGTACCACATTTTCTCTATCCACTCATCAGTTGAGGGGCATTTGGGTTGGTTCCAGCTCCTTGCTATTGTGAAGAGAGCTGAAATAAACATGGCCGTGCATGTATCTCTGTGGTGGCGTAAGTCTTGAGGGTACATGCCCAGGAGTGGTATGGCTGGGTCGGGTGGCAAGTTCATTCCAAGTCTTCCAAGGGTTCTCCACACTGCTTTCCATAGTGGCTGTACGAGTTTACATTCCCACCAGCAGTGGATGAGTGTTCCCCTTTCCCCACAACCTCTCCAGCACTTGGTATCATTTGTTTTCTTGATCCTAGCCAGTCTTACTGGAGTAAGATGATATCTTAAAGTGGTTTTGATTTGCATTTCCTTAATGATTAGTGATGTTGAGCAGTTCTTGAGGTGTTTCTCAGACATCTCTAATTCCTCGCTTGTGAAGTCTCTGTTCAGTTCTTTGCTCCATCTATTGAGCGGGTCGTTTGTTTTCTTTTTTCTTTGTTTTTTGAGTAGTTTATATATTCTGGAAATCAATGCTTTGTCAGATGTATCTGCAGTGAAGGTTTCCTCCCACTCTGTGGGATTTCTCTTCACTTCCTTGATTGTTTCTTTTGATGTACAGAAGCTTTTGAGTTTGATGAGGTCCCATTTGTCAATTGTCGACCTTAATTCTTGTGCAGCTGCTGTCTGATTTAGGAAGTCTTTTCCTACGCCTATGTCTTGTAGTCTGCTGCCAACTTTTTCTTCTATCACCTTCAGAGTTTGGGGTTTCACGTTGAGGTCTTTAATCCATCTGGAGTTGACTTTTGTACAGGGTGAGAGGTAGGGGTTTAATTTCATTCTTCTACAAGTGGTGATCCAGTTTTGCCAACACCACTTGCTGAAGATGCTGTCTTTTCTCCATTGTGGTTTCTTGGCCCCCTTGTCAAATATGAGATGGCTGAAATTGTATGTGCTCAGATTTGGATCTTCGGTTTTGTTCCATTGGTCAACAGGTCTGTTTTTGTGCCAGTACCAGGCTGTTTTTATGACTATAGCCCTGTAGTATAGTTTAAAATCTGGTATAGAGATCCCTCCTGTGTAGCTCTTTTCACTCAGGATTGATTTGGCTATTCGGGGTCTTTTGTTTCTCCAAATGAATTTAAGAACTTTTGTTTCCAAGCCTGTGAAGAAACTCTTGGGGATTTTGATTGGGATTGCATTAAATCTATACAAGAGTTTTGGTAAAATGGACATTTTTACAATGTTAATTTTCCCAATCCATGAGCATGGGAGGTTTTTCCATCTTCTGAGGTCTTCTTCAATTTCTTTCTTTAAGGGTTTAAAATTTTTGTTGTAGAGGTCTTTGGTGTCTTTGGTTAGGTTTGTTCCTAGGTATCTTATTGTTTTTGAGGCTATTGTGAGTGGGAAGGTCTCTTTGAATTCTTTCTCCAGTTGCTTGTTCTTGGTGTAAAGAAAGGCCATTGATTTTCTAAGGTTAATTTTGTATCCTGCCACTTTGCTGAAGCTGTTAATCGTTTCTAGGAGTTTTCTGGTGGAGTTTTTTGCATCCCTTAAGTAAACAATCATATCATCAGCAAATAGGGATAGTTTGACTTCCTCTTTTCCAATTAGTACTCCTTTAATATCCTTTTCTTGCCTTATTGCTCTAGCAAGTGTTTCAAGCACTATATTGAAGAGGAGTGGTGATAGGGGGCAGCCTTGCCGAGTTCCTACCTTTAAAGGGAATGTTTCTGTCATTTCCCCATTTAGGATGA
Organism: Rhizomys pruinosus; assembly: GCA_009823505.1. Lineage (NCBI taxonomy): Eukaryota > Metazoa > Chordata > Mammalia > Rodentia > Spalacidae > Rhizomys > Rhizomys pruinosus. The sequence goes on along the minus strand of VZQC01001799.1, from coordinate 138,851 downwards.
TATTGGCTGTGGGTTTCCTGTATATGGCTTTGATTACATTGAGGAATGATCCCTCCAATCCAATTCCTTCTAGGACTTTAAGCATGAAGGGATGCTGGATTTTGTCAAAGGCTTTTTCAGCATCAATTGAGATGATGGTGTGGTTTTTGTCTTTGATTCCGTTTATGTGTTTGATGATGTTTATTGATTTTCGTATGTTGAACCATCCCTGCATCTCTGGTATGAATCCAACTTGGTCATGATGGATGATCTTCTTGATGTGGGTCTGTATGCGATTTGCCAGTATTCTGTTTAGAATTTTGGCATCTGTGTTCATGAGGGAGATGGGTCTATAATTCTCCTTTTTAGTTGGATCTTTGCCTGGTTTTGGTAATAGAGTGATGTTGGCTTCATAGAAGGAATTTGGGAGAATTCCCTCTGATTGTATACTTCTAAACAGTTTCAGAAATAATGGTTGTAGGTCTTTTTGAAATGTTTTATAGAATTCTGCTGTGAAACCGTCTGGGCCTGGGCTTTTTTTAGTTGGGAGGCTTCTTACTACATCCTCTATTTCTTCATATGTTATGGGTCTGTTTAAGCTGCTGGTCTCCTCTTGGCCAAGCTTTGGTGATTCCCAAGATTTCAGATATTCATCCATTTCTTCTAGATTTTCAAACTTGGTAGAATATAGGTTCTTGTAATATTCCCATATAATTTTCTTGATCTTTTCCTTGTCCGTTGTGATATTTCCCTTTTCATCACAGATTGTATTGATTTGGAGTTGTTCCTTCTTTCTTTTTGTTAACTGGGCTAGAGGTCTGTCTATCTTGTTTATTCTTTCAAAGAACCAACTTTTGGCTTCATTGATTTTTTGTATTGTTTTCTTTGTTTCTATTTCATTGATTTCTGCTCTGATTTTTGTTATTTCTTCCTGTCTGTTGCGTTTAGGGTTCATCTGTTGTTGCCTCTCAAGTGCTTTTAGCTGTAGTGTTAGATCATTCACTTGTGCTCTTTCTGTTTTTCTAATGTAGGCACCCAGGGCTATAAATTTCCCTCTTAGGACTGCTTTTAAGGTATCCCATAAGTTTTGTTGTGTTGTATTGTCATTGTCATTCAGTTCCAGGAATGTTTTTATTTCTTTCTTTATCTCTTCCTTGACCCATTCATTATTCAAGAGTGTGTTGTTTAGTCTCCATGTGTTCTTGTAGGCAGGAGGGCTTGTCCTGGTGTTGATGTTGAGCTTCATTGCACTGTGGTCTGACAGGATGCATGAAATTATTTCAATCTTTTTGTATTTGTAGAGGTTTCTTCTGTGTCCCAGGATGTGGTCGATTTTGGAGAATGTTCCGTGGGGTGCTGAGTAGAAAGTGTATTCTCTGGTATTAGGATGGAATGTTCGGTAGAGGTCTATGAGGTCCATTTGGTGTATCATATCGTTCAGTTCAGATGTCTCTCTGTTTATTTTTTGTCCTGTTGACCTATCCAAAGGACTCAGTGGGGTATTGAAATCTCCCACTATGAGTGTGCTGGGGTTAGTCTGTGACTTGTGGTCCTGGAGAATTGTCTTTATAAAGTTTGGTGCACCAGAATTTGGGGCATATATATTCATAATTGTGAAATCTTCTTGGTGGATTGTTCCTTTGATGAAAATGTAATGGCCTTCTTTGTCTCTTCTGATTTCTTTTACTTTGAAGTCTATTTTATCCGATATTAAAATAGCAACACCTGCTTTCTTTTTGGTACCATTTGCTTGGAATATTTTTTTCCATCCCTTCACTTTAAGGTGGTGCCTGTCCTTGAAGGTAAGATGTGTTTCTTGTAGACAGCATATCGATGGATTCTGTTTCCTAATCCAATCTCCCAGTCTATGTCTTTTGATTGGGGAATTTAGTCCATTAATATTTAAGGTTATGACTGATAGGTTTGTGTTGCTTCCTTTTGCCTTATTATCCATTTGCGGTTTTGGTTTAGGTTTCTACTTCTGCAGTTATGCTTTTATTGATTTCTCTTTCTAGGTGCCTGGGGTTGGTTGCTCCTTTCTTCTGTTCTTTGAATTGCTTCAAGTATTCTCTGAAGGGTTGGTTTTCCGGACATGTATTCTTTCAAGTTGTTTATGTCATGGAAGGTTTTTCTCTCTCCTTCAACTATAATTGACATTTTTGCTGGGTATAGTAACCTGGGTTGGCATCTATTGTCCCTTAACACTGGGAATGCTTTGCTCCAGGTTCTTCTTGCTTTCATAGTTTGCATTGAGAAGTCAGTTGTAATTCTGATAGGTTTCCCCTTATAGGTCACTTGTTGTTTTTCTCTTGTGGCTTTAAGGATTTTGTCTTTGTTTTGGGTGTCTAGCATTTTAACTATGATGTGGCGTGGAGAATTTCTTTTCTGATCTTGTCTGTTTGGAGTTCTATGTGCTTCTTGTATTGGTATTGGTTTGTCCTTTTTTAGTTTGGGGAAGTTTTCATCTATTATTCTGTTGAAGATCTGATCAATACCATTCTCTTGGGATTCTTCTCCTTCCTCTATTCCTATGATGTGGAGGTTTGATCTTTTCATAGTGTCCCACAGTTCCTGGTTGTTCCACTTTTGTGTATTTTTAAATTTTTCATAATCTTTCCTTGAGGTTTTTAGTTGTTCTGTGTTATCTTCCAGGTCTGATATTCTTTGTTCTGCTTCCTCCATTCTGCTTCTGAGGCTTTTTCCATTCCTTTCCTCTTGATTGGATGAGTGTTTGATTTCCTTTTTCATTTCCTCTTCTGATTTCTTTAGTATTTCTACTTCTTTTTGGAGCTTCTCAATCTCTTCTTGTAGCTCTTTGGTTCGCTGGTTGGTTTCCTTATCTTTTTCAGCATGGGATCTTTTCAGTGTTTCTACTTCCTTCCGGAGTTTGTCATTCTCTCTCTCTAGGTCCTTCTTGAGTTCTTCATTCTCTTTTCTTAGTTCTTTGATTTGCTCTTTATAATCTTGTAGTTATTTAAATATGTTCCCAATTGTGTTTCTGATATCTGTGTCCTGGGCCATCCCCAGGGGGATCCCACTGTAGGAATCTTCCATAGGGTTGGTAGAGCTTGGTGCGGGATTATCCTGCCCCTTTCCCGTGTTGTCTCTTCTTCGTGTTCCTGGCATATGGGCTTCTCCTTGCCTGTATTCCAATGTGAGTCCCAAATGCCTCTTCACTGTGTTGAAGGCTTGCTTTGCTTGCCTCCTTCAGATGCCTTCATAATCCCAGTTGGGGGGCGGGGGGGCTGTGGGTGGGCTCTTTAGCCTGAGCCCTGGCACCTGCGCTTGCCTTAGCTGGACTTGGGAGATCTCAGATCTCAAGACTCAACACCACCTTTTATACCAGCTGGGAGGATAACTCTGCCCCCACAGCCACAAAAGCCAATTAAGCCAAAGACAACTGGATTAACAGATTAACTATATTAAATCAATCAGCAATCAGCCTTGCTGAAGCACCCAGCTGTTGCCTACCTACCTGCGCTTGCCTCAGCTGGACTTGGGAGATCTCCAGATAATTGTGATCTGGAGAACTCAGCTAAGACATTTCATGGTGGAAATAATAACAGTTATTTTTTTCATTTGTCTTTCTGATCAGGCATTTGTAATAGAATGTTCTTTGACCAATATGCAAAATTCAAACTCAGATTTAGATAAAGCCATCCCCTAATTTAAAGATATTTCTCTTTCGAGCCCACTTTCCTCAAATAGCTTGTTTTGGAAGAAGTGAAAGAATAGCTGACAAGTAGTGCAGAGTCTAGATCAGGCCTTGGGACTGTCGGCATTTGGGGCTGAGCCATCCAATGCTGGGAGTTCTATGACAGCCCTGGCCTCTGCCTGCCAAGTACCAATCACACAGCCGTGCCCAGTTGCCACAGCCAAAACTATATCTAGACATTGTCCAGTGGTGGTGGGGTGGGTGTGCAAACTCATTTCAGATCAGGCTGGTAAAAGGGCTCAGCAAGTGAAGGCACTGGCCACATAGCCTGACAACCCGAGTCCACCTAGCCTGACAACCCGAGCCCAGTCCTCAGGACCCACATGGTGGAACCACGGAGAGGAACAACTCCTTTCAAGTTGTTTTTTGGTCTCCATATACATGCCATGATATGCTTGCTACATGTGTATACATATACACATGTATATATACACAAATAAATAACTAGATATATAGATAAATTTAAAAAAATCATCCCAATGGAGAGCCATTCTAGTAGAGAGCAGTAGAGAAACTCAGAAAACTCAGGAAAAGACAATGGGCTCAAGTTCTCTAAATCAATAAGCTAACAGCTTCCCCCCCCAAAAAAAAAATAAGAGCCAATATAGCAAGAAATTACATGCAACACAAAAGACAAAGAATTGGTACCTTTAGCAGACAGAGAGCACAAGCTAGTCAGTAAGAAATGGACAGGTGTATGCAATCAATACAGAGAATATTCAAACTCCTATAAAATTGAGAGTGCCTCGTATTCTGGCTTTTATTTATTTGGAAAAGGGTGAACATTGGTTGGTTGGTTGGTTGGTTGGTTGGTTGGTTGGTTGGTCGGTCGGTTAGTTTGGTATTTAGGGCATGGGTCTATACACTATGCAGCCCCCTGGCCTGGAAATCAAACTCCCCCTACCTCAGTTTCCCAAGGGTTTGGGTTCCAGGCATATACCACCACACTGTATCTGTCGTTCTTATTGTTTCTCTATAGTTAAGTCTGTCAGTCCTTGGATGAAGCAGAGCAATTAGGAGTTCAGCTTGGAGAGCTGAGGTGCTTGGGAAAGAAGGGAGCCACAGTGGCCCAGAGCTAGTTGTCAGTGAGAACATTCCCATGATCCTTAGAGCTGAACAAGAGACAACCCCAGACATGGATTGCTGCTTTGGAAATGAGGTCACTCAGATGAACGAACTTGTTCACTGGAGATGCTGCTATGGATTCAGTGTCCCAAAGAAAGAGATTACAGAAATGCGCATGGGCGTGATTTTCATATGTGCTTTCTTCTGGGCTTGGTGAAACCTGGGGTCAGTGATAAACGAGTATAAACCTAGGCTGAATCCTTGGCATCTAAATATCATTCTGCACTGAAAAGTAGGCTTTGTGATATGACTGATTCCAGGGCCAGAATTATAAAAAGCAGATATTCAGCCCAGGATATATTTGCCCTGTAAAGGAATCCTTAAAAGAAAGATAGGCTAGATCAGAAGGACGTGGGAAGCAGCTTAAAGGGCTCCTTCCAACCAAACCTATGGTGATTTGAGTATCAAAAAGTTGTAACAGTAGGTTATAACTCACTGAATAAAATAGAAATAAATGAGTTCACACTGATCCAAATAAATGAGTTCTCTAAATTTTATGAGGAATGAGATATTTGCATAATCTCTGAGTAACTCCCCAGGCCCCAAATGCTTATTAATTACAAAGGGAAAATGAATAACTTCGCAGTGAAGAAGTCTGGTGAAACCAAGACTCAAAGTGAATAGCATCAGTGGCAGGACTGATTAAAATCGTGTGCTGTCTGGGAGGACAGACTGAGAGGGCGCTGGCAAACCATAGCAAGCAAAGCCCAGGAGGAGCAGCGTGCACAGTGACTGGCCTCTAGTCTGCAGTGTAATTCTGGAAAGTCAAGGAAATCTGGATCCTTTTGCTATGAAAAAGGGTGTCTGGAGAATGGTTGATGTCCCTTGAGTAGTCTAAGACTGAGTTGTAGTAGAACATTTTTTTTTGTATGTGTATGAATGTACTGTCTGCATGTAGGTCTGTGCATCTGTATCGTGCAATGCCGCGGAGGTCAGAAGAGGGCGTCAGATTCCCCTGGAACTGGAGTTCTCTTGGAATTGGTGTTACAGACAGTTCTTAGCCGCCATGTGGGTGCTGGGGATCGAACCTGGGTCCTCTGCAAGAGCAGTCAGTGCTCTTAACTGCTAGGCCATCTCTCCAGCCCCAGTAGTAGAGCATTTTTTTTAAACTTCTTGTTTTCATGGTTGTATCGCAGAATACTGCTACTGCGTATAGAGGTACTGTTCAGAGGGCTGGGGTATATATAGCCCAGTGGTAGAGCACTTGCCTAGCATGACAAGGCCCTGGGTTCAATTCTAAACCCTGCAAAATAAAAACATAGGAGAAATACAGTTTGTAGACTGTGCACCATGGAACTATAATCTTCAAGGAGTTCAGAAAAATAAGTTATAGCTTTTCTTTAAATTTGAGATTTTTTTTTTTCAAAATTAAAAAAAAAGTGTGGTGGTAGTACCGACAGTTGCTTTGTGACTCTGCCTGCCGCACTGACATGTGCCAACAGTCTTCACATGTTGATGACCTGACACCTGTTGTTGTAAGGAAGCAAAAATGCTCTTGTATTAAAGGCACATTAATAACTGTACATACAATGAGTACTAAATGATGTACAAACATTAGGAATCATCCCTTTCCCACCCTCAGTTCTTAGTGTGAGACTGTCCACACATTGACCAAACTGTTTCTTGTTTTTATCCAATATCAGTTTATTCAAATGAATACTATTCTAGTTTGTCTTCCATTGCTGTGACAAAACACTCTGACTGACAGCAACATGGGGAGGAAAGGGTTTATTCAGCTTACATCCCCTAGGTCACAGTTCATCACTTAGGGAGCCCAAGGCAGGAACTCAGGACAGGAACCTGGAGGCAGGCGCTGAAGCACAGGCCATGGGGGAATGCTGTTCACTGGCTTGCTCCCCTGGCTCATGCCCAGCCTACCCTCTTATACAGTACACAACAACCTGCCCAGGGTGGCACCACCCATAGTGGGCTGGGTGCTCCCACATTGCTCCACAATCAAGACAATACTCCACAGACGTGGCCACAGGCCAGTCCAATGGAGCCAATTCCCCAATTGAGGCTCCCTCAACCCAGGTGTGTCAAGTTGACACTACAGCTATCCAGCACAAATACAATTCTAGGTTTGTTTGTTGTTTGGGTTTTGTTTTTGTTTGGGTTTTTTGCCTTTACCGATCCTTCCTCCTTTGTTTCTAATCCTGCCACTTACTGTGCCACTTAGCTGCCTTCATCTCAGCTGTCCCTGCTCCTCTTCTGAAGACACTTTGCCTTCTTATGTCATCCTGACGTCATGGCTGCTTCTGTTTCCTAGGTTGAAACATTTTCGAATGTGTGCTGCATTTGTTATATTGCTTCAGGATAGAGCTTTCTTCTCCTGAAATCACAATGATAGTTCATAGGAGCCTAGTAATGCCTTTCTGTTTCTGTGACTGACAGGATCCAACATGGCCAGCCCATGGCTCCAGTGCTCAGTAAGCAGTGATGATTCTTCAGGGCTCTAGCTCTGAACTTCAAAGTGCAGTCCAGTTCCTCAAAAAGTTGAAAATAGGGGCTGAAGAGATGACTTGGTTGTGGTGGTTTGAATGAGAGTGTCCCCCATAGGCTTTAAGTATTCAGACATTTTGTCACCAGTTGTTGGCACTGTTCTGGGACATCTCAGAAGGTGTGGCCATGCTGAAGGAAGTACATCACTGGGGGTGGGCTTATTGTGTTTAACAAGCCTTGCAGTCTCCAGGCTCACTCTCTCTCTCTCTCTCTCTCTATCTCGACTGTGCTCATTGGAGATGTGAGCCTCAGCTTTCTGCTCCAGCTCCTGCCACCATGCCTCCCACCACAATGGACTCTAATTCCCTGGAACTGTCAATCATAAACTCAAATAAACTCTTCCTTTTATAAGTTCCTTGGTCATGGTGGTTTTATCACAGCAACAGGAAAAGTGACTAATACAGTATTTGGTACCGAGAGTAGGGTGTTGGCTGTGAAGAACCTGACCATGTGGGTGTTTGGAGAAATGTGGAAGACTTTAGAACTTTGGGCTAGCAGTGCAGCAGGGGCATCCCTGCATAAAGAAGGCCCTGATAGGGGCTGTGAATGTGAGGCCTGGTTGGCAGCAGAGTCCCCAAGAAGACATTTGAGATGCCAGAGCTATGAGATATTTGCTAAGGAGAGCTGCATACAGGGAGTGGTACCAGCCTAAGGAAGAGATCCATGTTGCATGCAATCCTGGAAGAGCTGAGTCATCTAAGCCCTTTGGAAGTAAATTCCCAGAAGTTGTACATGGAGCTACTGGACTTGGTGTTTGCCCTGCTGGTTTTTGGTCTTGTTTTGTTCCAGTATTTCCTCACTATGCCTCTATTCCTCCCTTTTGGAATGGGAGTGTGTACTCAGTTCCACTGTTTGTTGGGAGTATATAATTTGTCTTTTGATTTTACAGGAGCTTACAGTCTCAGAAGAGATTTTGGACTATAGACTTTTGAATAGAATTGAGACTGGTAAAGATTATGGGACTTTTAGGGTTGGACTAAATGCATTTTTTTACATTTTATATGGTCATGAGTTTATGGGGGCCAGGGAGTGGAATGTGGTGGTTTGAATGAGAGTGTTTCCCCATAGGCTTTAAGTATTCAGACATTTTGTCCCCAGTTGGTGGCACTGTTCTGGGGGGGGGGCTTAGAAGGTGTGGCCATGCTGGAGGAAGTATGTCATTGGGGGCGGGCTTAGTGAGTTTAACAAGCCTTGCAGTCTCCAGTCTCTGTCTCTCTCTCTCTCTCTCTCTCTCTCTCTCTCTCTCTCTCTCTCTCTCGACTGTGCTCATTGGAGATGTGAGCCTCTGCTTTCTGCTCCAGCCCTGGCCACCATGTCTCCTGCCACAATGGACTCTTAATTCCCTGGAACCATCAATGGTAAGCTCAAATAAACTCTTCCTTTTATAAGTTCCCTTCGTCATGGTGGTTTATCACAGCAACAGAAAAATGACTAATACAGTGGTGAAGAGTACTGCCTTTTTTCCCCATTCTTTTGATTTTATATTACTCTAAAACATGCATACATATTCTCCACCCATATATCAAAAATTGAGTATTGTCTTTCTTACAGAGGATCTGGGTTTCATGGCTAACAGCTGTCCATAACTCCAGTTCCAGGGAATCTGACTGACTCTTTTGACCTCCATGAGCATTGCACAACACAAGTGTACTTTTATACATGCAGAGCAAACACTCATAAACATAAAAACAAATTCAAAACAAAATAAAGCCTGATATCCTGTTGTTAGTGGGGTACTAACCTCATCAGTACTATACCTAAGGAATTCCCCTCAGGTTCTGGATCTGGATATTCTCTCAAGTTTACAATACTGTGGCCAGATTCGACTAGCATAATGGTAAATTGAAAGAAGTTACCTACCAAAGTCTCTGCACCCTGAAACTTTTATTGCACTTTCTATCAATAAATAGGCTTTTAACATCTGTTCCCAATAGCTTCACAAAGGACCTACTTTATCATCTACCATATTAGGAAACCAGAGTTTAAAGAGATTAGCCTGGTGAGCAGAGTTAAACATTATGTGGTAGGGTCAGTATTAAGTCTTGACTCCTGGGGATGGAGAGAAGGCTCAGTGGTTAAGAGTACTGGCTGCTCTTACAGGGGACCTGGGTTCGGTTCCTGCAGTTCCAGGGGGATCCAACACCCTCTTCTGACCCCCAAGGGTATTATGTGACACAGGTGCAGGCAATACACTCATACCCATAAAATAAAGTAAAAAATTTTAAGTCCTCACTGTTTGTTCAAAGGAGTATCTCCTTCATTCAGTCCCATTTCTTTCAGAAGGCATGATCAACAGTACCTGCTGGACAGGAGATCCCAGGCCTGTATTCTGCTCCATGTTTCTTGAAGAGATACTTTATCGTAATACAAATTTGCTAACAGAAGACAATTTTCTCCAATGCCTTTAAATTTTAGATGGTATATTTTTATTTTCTCTCTGCATTTTCTTTTCACTTAATGTTTATGAAGGTATTAAATAAGAGAGTGTAATTTGAACACCTAGAAAGGCCTCTTGGGTGGAAATTTCCAGCCCTTACTCTGTGTTCTCAGACAGCAAGAATATGAACATTTGCTGCTCTGTAACAGGAACACAGGGCAGTGGAGGGAAAACACGCTGTCTCTCTGGCATAGCCTCTGACTTTCAGTGTAATTTTCCTCATACCATTCATTTGCTTTTGTTTTTGAACACCTCTCCAGATGCCTGTGCCAGGAAGCCTCCTCCCTGGTGTCTCCTTCAGGCTTGTGATTTACCCAGCAGTCAGTTTGATCTTGTCCTTGCCGTATTAGACATGTTTGAATTGTTAAATTGCCCTAATGTCAAAAAAGCCCACAAATTCAAAATTAAATAAATGTAATATATCAAACCCATAACGGTTACATTACAGCCTGGAAATCATATTGTACCTGCTGTTACCTGATGAAATTGTGCATATGGATGAAAAAAATGAGTTATAAGTATTGAATGAGAGATTCTTAACATGGCAGGTTCCTGATATTTAAAACACACACAAATAGCCTCTAAAATGTAATCTGTTGTCTTGGCACATTTGAAGAACAGTCTTGAATTCTGTGTGTTCCTTGTGGAAATGTAATTCCTCTACCTATTCATTCCTTTCAGGTATTAAGCATGCTCTTTTGGTGTGAAAGAGTGAAAATTGTATGTACAAAATAATAGTAGAGTAGGCTTTTCTTTTCTTGCCGTGAATTAACAGTACAGTAACCTTTTCAAATCTGTCTGTGACACTTGCCTAAAACATGCCCTGGGACATTGTGCTGTGTGTGTCTTAACTCTTGCCTGTACACTAAGAGTGGAGGTGTGGTAGACACAGATGTGATAGCTGAAGGGACAAATGTGTGATCAATCTATTTCCATTCTGTGTTTCCTTGCTGTGCCAGTTCCTTGAGGGAAGTGGCTCCTGCCTGTGTATATGTGATTGTGTGAGGCAGGGATCTGGGGACAGAAAGGGTGGCCATTGGTAAAACTGCATTTATACAATCCAAACATTTCCCCAGCTGCATTTGCATTTATCACACAGGGATGTGTGCACATGCTGTTGATAGAGGTGATGACAAAAACTGCTAATATCTACAGGAAGCTGAAGTCCCAAACTGCAAAGGTTTCTTGCCAGGGGTGAGGGGCTGGGGGTGGGGGAACAAAGTAGAATTGACAGTGCCACCTGTTGTTTAAACCGGAGAATTGCTTCAAGTTCTATAATATAAATATAGGGACAAACACTGGAAATCAGCTTCTCTTCTCTCCTGAGACACTCCAACTCTTTGTAAATTTTGTGAACGAACTATAAAATGGACTATCAAGTATGAGTTTTCACAGAGTCCAAGAAGATAATTTATTGAGGACATACATTGGGTCCTTGTCGACACTGTATGGGTATCAATTCATCTGTCCGTCCTTCCTTCCTTCCTTCCTTCCTTCCTTCCTTCCTTCCTTCCTT